>CM038146.1:118645250-119187181 GCA_021437245.1 Aegilops speltoides | reverse complement strand
CAAGATCGCCTCCAAGGGCGTGAGGGACGCGAAGGTCGACCTGACTAGTACGGTGACCGATTCGATCGTGATGATAGGCGTCGAGTGCCCACTTCTCCCCCAAGAGGTGGGTCTTATGCCCATCAACAGCAAGATGACAGGCGCCAGCTCAGTGTTGGGCGAAGAGCTCCGGTCAACCCCAGGGAACCAGGCTTTGACGCGCGGTCCATCATCGTGCAAGGTCTGGTCGATCGGAACAGAGCTCATCGAGGTGGCCATGACAGAGATGCGCCCACTAGCAGTCGAGTCCATGTTTCAGGTCCAGAATGTTTCAGCAGGGCTATCAGAGCTGCAGTGATTCCCCCCAACTTCAGGTTGGCGACTGGAGTAAGTAAGTTCACCGGTGAGTCCAAGCCTGAAACCTGGCTTGAAGACTACCGAGTGGCGGTACAGATTGGCGGAAATGATGAGGTGGCTATGAAGCATTTACCACTCATGTTGGAAGGTTCGGCCAGGGCGTGGTTGAATCAGTTAGCTCCTAGCAGCATTTACACCTGGGAAGATCTTTCCCGGGTCTTCGTCAGGACATTCGAGGGAACTTGCAAGCGACCAGCTGGATTGACAGAGCTACAAGTCTGCATGTAGAAGTCGAATGAAACCTTAAGATATTACATTCAGAGATGGATTACTTTGCATCATACGGTGGAGAACGTGTCTGATCATCAGGCAGTCTGCGCCTTCAAGGATGGTGTTAAGAACAGAGAGTTAAGTTTGAAGTTTGGTCGGACCGGATATATGACCCTGAGTCAAATGATGGAGATTGCCACCAAGTACGCCAATGGTGAAGAGGAGGACCGACTCCGGAGTGGCAAGTACAAGTCGAGTCAGTCGGAGAAAGGAAACTCCAGTCGGAAGCAGAAACAGAAGGCCGAGCTAGCGGCTCCTGGAGAGGCTCTGGCCGTGACTCAGGGTAAATTCAAAGGAAAGCCCAAAGGATCTTGGAACCCCAAGAAGGTGAAAGATAAGGAAGGAAATGACGTGATGGATTTGCCGTGTCACATCCACACAAAGAAAGACGAAGAGGGTAATTTCATCTACCCGAAGCATACCACTCGCCAGTGCCGGCTCTTGATCCAGCAGTTCCAAGGGAAACAGCCCAAGGACAAGGAAAAGGAGTCGGACAAAGATGAGGACAAGGAGGACAGTGATGGAGGATATCCTCATGTTAATTCCACTCTGATGATCTTTGCTGATGTGGAAAGCAAAAGCCTATTGAAGGTTATCAACCGTGAGGTAAACATGGTCGCCCCAGCAACACCAAGCTATCTGAGATGGTCTCAAACTCCCATTACATTTGACCAGTCCGATCACCCGACTCATATAGCCACCCCAGGGACGCAAGCTTTGGTGGTCGACCCGGTCGTTGAAGGCACTCGACCGACGAAGGTGCTAATGGATGGTGGTAGTGGATCGAACATATTGTATGCGGAGATTTGAAAGGAATGGGCATTCCGATGTCCGGACTAAGCGCCAAAGAACATGAGTTTTCATGGAGTTATACTGAAAGAAGGCCGAGTCACTCGCCAAATAGCTCGACGTGGTGTTCGATGACTCAAGCATTTCCGCAAAGAGAGGCTGACATTTGAAGTTGGGGATTTTCGAGCGCTTACCACACTATTTTGGGGCGACCAGCCACGCACGGTTCATGGCTCGACCATGTTACGGTACCTCAAACCGAAGATGCCCGCCCCAAGGGCGTGATCACTATCACCGCAATCGGAAGAAGGCAGAAGAGTGTTTTCAGAAAGGCTCGAAGATTGCCGATTCCCACATAACAGTGGTAGAGCTAGAAGAATACAAGAAAAATGTAGATCCGAGTGATTTGTTGCGAGCCAAGAAGCCTGCCATGTAATCAGCGCTTTGAGCCGTTCTGGCGAGACGGCCTGCTCACATTCACCCGATCGACCCCAACGCAGCTCGACTCATATTTCCACAACAATCGACCCTAAATAGGAAGAAGCGCTCATCCAGTTCCTCCGTGAGAACTGGGACATCTTTGCATGGAAGCCTGCTGACATGCCGGGTGTTCCCAGGGGGCTGGCTGAGCATCGCCTTAGAGTCGACTCAAAAGCAAAACCTGTCAAAGAACATCTTCGACGGTCCGCCGTCCAGAAGAGAAAGGCCATAGGCGAGGAGGTGGCTCGACTGTTGGCAGCAGAGTTTATCCGAGAGATATATCACTCCGAGTGGCTCGCCAATGTCATCATGGTCCCCAAGAAGGACAAGTCACTTCGCATGCGCATTGATTTCAAACATATCAATCGGGCCTGCCCGAAAGATAATTTTCCTCTCCCTCGCATCGACCAAATTGTCGACTCGACTGCGGGATGTGAGAGATTGTCTTTTTTAGACGCTTATTCCGGATACCATCAGATCCGTCTGTATGGACCCGATGAGATCAAAACAGCTTTCTGAAGGAAATATACCCTAGAGGCAATAATAAAGTTATTATTTATTTCCTTATTTCATGATAAATGTTTATTGTTCATGCTAGAATTGTATTAACCGGAAACATAATACATGTGTGAATACATAGACAAACATAGTGTCACTAGTATGCCTCTACTTGACTAGCTCGTTAATCAAAGATGGTTAAGTTTCCTAACCATAGACATGAGTTGTCATTTGATTAACGGGATCACATCATTAGGAGAATGATGTGATTGACTTGACCCATTCTGTTAGCCTAGCACTTGATCGCTTAGTATGTTGCTATTGCTTTCTTCATGACTTATACATGTTCTCGTAACTATGAGATTATGCGACTCCGTTTACGGAGGAACACTTTGTGTGCTACCAAACGTCACAACATAACGGGTGATTATAAAGGAGCTCTACAGGTGTCTCCAAAGGTACATGTTGGGTTGGCGATTTCGAGATTAGGTTTTGTCACTCCGATTGTCGGAGAGGTATCTCGGCCCTCTCAAGAATGCACATCACTATAAGCCTTGCAAGCAATATAGCTAATGAGTTAGTTACGGAATGATGCATTACGTAACGAGTAAAGAGACTTGCCGGTAACGAGATTGAACTAGGTATTGGATACCGACGATCGAATCTTGAGCAAGTAACATACCGATGACAAAGGGAACAACGTATGTTGTTATGCGGTTTGACCGATAAAGATCTTCGTAGAATATGTAGGAGCCAATATGAGCATCCAGGTTCCGCTATTGGTTATTGACCGAGAATAGTTCTAGGTCATGTCTACATAGTTCTCGAACCCGTAGGGTCCGCACGCTTAAGGTTTCGATGACAGTTTTATTATGAGTTTATGAGTTTTGATATACCGAAGGAGTTCGGAGTCCCGGATGAGATCAGGGACATGACGAGGAGTCTCGAAATGGTTGAGACGTAAAGATCGATATATTGGACGACTATATTCGGAGTTTGGAAAGGTTCCGAGTGATTCGGGTATTATTCGGAGTACTAGGGAGTTACGGGAATACGGGGAAGAGTATTGGGCCTTAATGGGCCTTAGTGGGAAGGAGCCAGGAGGTGGCGCGCGCCCCTCCCAAGCCCAGTCCGAATTGGACAAAGGGTTTGGGGCGCGGCCCCCCTCTCCCTTCCTTCTCCACTTTCCTTCTTTCCCCCTTTCTCCTAGTTGGACTAGGAAAGAAGGAATCCTACTCCCGGTGGGAGTAGGACTCCCCTTGGCACGCCACCCTCCTAGGGCCGGCCTCCTCCTCCCTTGCTCCTTTATATACGGGGGCAGGGGGCACCCCATGACACACAAGTCGATCTACGGATCGTTCCTTAGCCGTGTGCGGTGCCCCCCTCCACGATATTACACCTCGGTCATATTGTAGCGGTGCTTAGGCGAAGCCCTACGACGGTTGAACATCAAGATCGTCACCACGCCGTCGTGCTGACGGAACTCCTCCCCGAAGCTTTGCTGGATCGGAGCTCGGGGTGCGTCATCGAGCTGTACGTTTGTCAAGAACTCGGAGGTGCTGGAGTAACGGTGCTTGGATCGGTTGGACCGGGAAGACGTACGACTACTTCCTCTACGTTGCGTCAACGCTTCCGCTTCGGTCTACGAGGGTACGTAGACAACACTCTCCCCTCTCGTTGCTATGCATCACCATGATCTTGTGTGTGCGTAGGAAAATTTTGAAATTACTACGTTCCCCAACAATGGCATCTGAGCCAGGTTTCATGGTTTGATGTTATATGCACGAGTAGAACACAAGTGAGTTGTGGGCGATATAAGTCATACTGCTTACCAGCATGTCATACTTTGGTTCAGCGGTATTGTTGGATGAAGCGGCCCGGACCGACATTACGCGTACGCTTACGCGAGACTGGTTCTACCGCCATGCTTTGCACACAGGTGGCTAGCGGGTGTCAGTTTCTCCAACTTTAGTTGAACCGAGTGTGGCTACGCCCGGTCCTTGCGAAGGTTAAAACAGCACCAACTTGACAAACTATCGTTGTGGTTTTGATGCGTAGGTGAGATTGGTTCTTGTTTAAGCCCGTAGCAGCCACGTAAAACTTGCAACAACAAAGTAGAGGACGTCTAACTTGTTTTTGCAGGGCATGTTGTGATGTGATAGGGTCAAGACGTGATAAGATATAAGTTGTTGTATGAGATGGTCATGTTTTGTTGAAGTTGTCGGCAACTGGCAGAAGCCCTATGGATGTCTCTTTGTTGCATAAGATGCAAGTGCCAAATAATTGCTTTATTTTATCGCTATACGATAGCAATAGTTGCAAGAGCAATAGTTGGTGAGACAACCATGTGATGACACATTGATATAGATCAAGATGATGAAGATCATGGTGTCGCGGTTGATGGCGATAGAGATCATGACAAGACTTTCGAGATGTAGATCAAAGCGCAAGATGATCATGGCCATATCATGTCACATATTTTGATTGCATATGATGTTTATCTATTATACATCTTATTCTTGCTTTGATTGACGGTAGCATTTTAAGATGATCTCTCACTAATTATCAAGAAGTGTTCTCCCTGAGTATGCACCGTTGCCAAAGTTCGTCGTGCCCAGACACCACGTGATGATCGGGTGTGATAAGCTCTACGACCATCTACAACGGGTGCAAGCCAGTTTTGCACACGCGGAATACTCAGGTTAAACTTGAAGAGCCTAGCATATGCAGATATGGCCTCGGAGCACGGAGACCGAAAGGTCGAGTGTGAATCATATAGTAGATATGATCAACATAGTGATGTTCACCATTGAAAGCTACTCCATCTCACGTGATGGTCGGTTATGGTTTAGTTGATTTGGATCACGTGATCACTTAGATGACTAGAGAGATGTCTGTCTAAGTGGGAGTTCTTAAGTAATATGATTAACTGAACTTAAATTTATCATGAACTTAGTCCTGGTAGTATTTTGCAAATTATGTTGTAGATCAATAGCTTGCGTTGTTGCTTTCATATGTTTATTTTGATATGTTCCTAGAGAAAATTGTGTTGAAAAATGTTAGTAGCAATGATGCGGATTCGATCCGTGATCTGAGGTTTATCCTCATTGCTGCACAGAAGAATTATGTCCTTGATGCACCGCTAGGTGACAGACCTAGGCTAGCTCAAAATGATGACTACTTGATAGTTTAGTGCACCATGCTTAACGGCTTAGAATCGGGACTTCAAAGATGTTTTGAACGTCATAGACCATATGAGATGTTCCAGGAGTTCAAGTTAATATTTCTAGTATATACCCGAGTTGAGAGATATGAAGTCTCCAACAAGTTCTATAGCTAAAAGATGGAGGAGAATCGCTCAACTAGTGAGCATGTGCTCAGACTGTCTGGGTACTTCAATCGCTTGAATCAAGTGGGAGTTAATCTTCCAAATAAGATAGTGATTAACAGAATTCTCTAGTCACCATCACTAAGTTACTAGAACTTCGTGATGAACTATAGTATGCAAGGGATGACGAAAACGATTCCCGAGCTCTTCGTGATGTTGAAATCGATGAAGGTAGAAATCAAGAAAGAGCATCAAGTGTTGATGATTGACAAGACCACTAGTTTCAAGAGAAGGGCAAAGGGAAAGAAAGGGAACTTCAAGTGGAAAGACAAGCAAGTTGTCACTCCTGCAAAGAACCCCAAAGCTGGACCATAGCCTAAAACTGAGTGTTTACACTTCAAAGGAAATGGTCACTGAAAGCGAAAATGCCCTGAATATTTGGTGGATAAGAAGGATGGCAAAGGGAACAAGGGTATATTTGATATACAGATTATAGATGTGTGCCTTACTAGTGTTTATAGTAGCCCCTGAGTATTTGATACTTGTTCGGTTGCTAAGATTAGTAACTCGAAACAGGAGTTACAGAATAAACAGAGACTAGTTGACGGGAAAGTGACGATGAGTGCTGGAAGTAGTTCCAAGACTGATATGATCATCATCACACACTCCCTATACTTTCGGGATTAGTGTTAAACCTAAATAAATATTATTTAGCGTTTGTGTTGAGCATGAATATGATTTGATCGTGTTTATTGCAATACGGTTATTCATTTAAAATCAGAGAATAATTGTTGTTCTATTTACATGAATAAAACCTTCAATGGTCATAAACCCAATGAAAATAGTTTGTTGGATCTCGATCGTAGTGATACACATATTCATAATATTGAGGCCAAAAGATGCAAAGTTAATAATGATAGTGCAACTTATTTGTGGCACTGCCATTTGGGTCATATCGGTGTAAAGCGCATGAAGAAACTCCATAAAGATGGATTTTCGGAATCACTTGGTTATGAATCATTTGATGCTTGCGAACCGTGCCTTTTGGGCAAGATGGCTAAAACTCCGTTCTTGAACAATGGAACGAAGCTCTCGCTTATTGGAAATAATACATACCGATGTATGCGAGACCAATGAGTATGAAGGCTCGTGGCAAGTATTGTTATTTTCGACCTTCACAAGATGATTTGGGCAGATATGGGTATATCTACTTGATGAAACATAAGTCTGAAATAGTTGAAAGGTTCAAAGAATTTCAGAGTGAAGTGGAAAATCATCGTAACAAGAAAATAAAGTTTCGCGATCCGATCGTGGAGACGAATATTTGAGTTACGAGTTTGGTCTTCAATTAAAACAATGTGGAATAGTTTCATAGCTCACGCCACCGAACACCACAATGTTATGGTGTGTCCGAACGTCAGAATCAAGACTTTATTGGATATGGTGCGATCTATGATGTCTCTTACTGATTTACCAATATTGTTTTGGGGTTATGCATTAGAGACAGATGCATTCACATTAAAAGGGCACCATCTAAATCCGTTGAGACGACAACATATGAACTGTGGTTTAGCAAGAAACCCAAGTTGTCGTTTCTTAAAGTTTGGGGCTGCGATGCTTATGTGAAAAAGTTTCATCCTGATAAGCTCGAACCCAAGTTGGAGAAGTGCGTCTTCATAGAATACCCAAAGGAAATTGTTGGGTACACCTTCTATCACAGATCCGAAGGCAAGATATTCGTTGCTAAAAATGGATCCTTTCTAGAGAAGGAGTTTCTCTCGAAAGAAGTGAGTGGGAGGAAAGTAGAGCTTGATAAGGTAATTTGTACCTTCTCCCGAATTGGAAAGTAGTTCATCATGGAAATTAGTTCCAGTGATTCCTACACCAATTAGTGAGGAAGCTAATGATGATGATCATGAAACTTCATATCAAGTTACTACAAAACCTCGTAGGTCTTCCAAAGTACAGTCCGCACCGTAGTAGTACGGTAATATGCTCGAAGTCATGTTACTAGACCATGATGAACCTACGAACTATGAGGAAGCGATGATGAGCCCAGATTCCGCGAAATGGCTTGAGGCCATAAAATCTGAGATATGATCCATGTATGACAACAAAGTATGGACTTTGATTGACTTGCTCGATGATCAGCAAGCCATGTTAAATAAATGGATCTTGAAGAGGAAGACGGACACCGATAGTAGTGTTACTATCCACTAAGCTCGACTTGTTGCAAAAGGTTTTCAAAAAGTTCAAGGTGTTGAATACAATGAGACTTTATCACTCGTATCGATGCTTAAAAGTTTGTCCGAATCATGTTAGCAATTGCCACATTTTATGAAATTTGGCAAATGGATGTCAAAACTACATTCCTTAATGGATTTATTAAAGAAG
Organism: Aegilops speltoides; assembly: GCA_021437245.1. Classification (NCBI taxonomy): domain Eukaryota; kingdom Viridiplantae; phylum Streptophyta; class Magnoliopsida; order Poales; family Poaceae; genus Aegilops; species Aegilops speltoides. The sequence goes on along the minus strand of CM038146.1, from coordinate 119,179,026 downwards.
AGTTGTATATGATACAACCAGAGGGTTTTGTCAATCCTAAAGGTGCTAACAAAATGTGCAAGCTCCAACGATCCATCTATGGACTGGTGCAAGCATCTCAGAGTTGGAATATACGCTTTGATAAGTTGATCAAAGCATATAGTTTTATACAGACTTGCGGTGAAGCCTGTATTTACAAGAAAGTGAGTGGGAGCACTACAACATTTCTGATAAGTATATGTGAATGACATATTGTTGATCGGAAATAATGTAGAATTATTCTGCAAAGCATAAAGGAGTGTTTTAAAGGAGTTTTTTCAAAGAAAGACCTCGACAAAGCTACTTACATATTGAGCATCAAGATCTATTGAGATAGATCAAGACACTTGATAAGATTTTCAATGAGTACATACCTTGATAAATTTTTGAAATAGTTCAAAATGGAACAGTCAAAGAAGGAGTTCGTGCCTGTGTTGCAAAGGTGTGAAATTGAGTAAGACTCAAATCCCGACCACGGCAGAAAATAGAAATGAGAATGAAAGTCATTACCTATGCCTCAGTCATAGGTTCTATGCCATGCTATGGACCAGACCTATTGTATACTCTGCCCTGGTTTGGCAAGGGAGTACAATAGTGATCTAGGAGTAGATCACTAGACATTGGTCAAAATTATCCTTAGTGGAATAAGGAAATATTTCTCGATAATGGAAGTGATAAAAGAGCTCGTTGTAAAAAGTTACAACGATGCAAGCTTTTACACCAATCCAGATGACTCTAAGTCTCAATCTGGATACATATTGAAAGTGGGAGCAATTAGCTAGAGTAGCTCCGTACAGAGCATTGTAGACATAGAACATTTGCAAAATACATACGGTTCTGAATGTGACAGACCCGTTGACTAAGCTTCTCTCACGAGAAAAACATGATCACACCTTAGTACTCTTTGGGTGTTAATCACATAAGCGATGTGAACTAGATTATTGACTCTAGTAAACCCTTCTGGTGTTGGTCACATGACGATGTTAACTATGGGTGTTAACCATATACAGATATGATTATTGGTGTTAAATCACATGGTGATGTGAACTAGTGAAAGTGCGTTATATTGACTAGAGGGGGGGTGAATAGGCGATTTTTATGAATTCTTCACTGAGGAATTTGCCGGTGAGGAAATTCCTTAGCGAAGAACTACTTGCAGCGGAATAAGTACTCAGAAGTAAACATAACAGGATACAAGCATAGTCATCATGATGAAATGAAGACTATCACAGAGTACAGAAAGCGTATACACAGGATAACAAGATGAAGACAAACAGACTGAAGAAATTGAACTGAGGAAATTGAGAAAGTCTTCAGTCAAAGTCTTCAAGCACATATATGAACAACATTCAACACAATAATGAGGAAATGGAAGGGTTGAGGAAATAGAACCAGTTAGTTGGTGAAGACAATGATTTGGTAAACCAGTTCCAACTGTTGTCTCAGTTGTACGTCTGGTTGGAGCGGCTGAGTATTTAAACTCGAGGACACGCATCCGGACACCCAGTCTCGAGCCGCAACTCAGACACCCATCCTCACCGTATTCTCCTTGAACTAAGACCACGAGGTCTCGCCCAATCACTCGTGGTAAGTCTTCAGTGACTTCCAAACCTTCACAGACTTGGTCACTCGGCGATCCACAATTCCTCTTGGATGCTCTAGACCTTGACGCCTAACCATCCGGAAGAAGCACGTCTTTAAAGGTAATAAGCATCGGATCCACGCAGATCAATTTCTTGATGATGCTCAATCACTTTGGGTTTGTGGGGTTTGGTTTGGGATTTTCCTCACTTGATGATTTTCGCTCAAAGTCCTCGGAGGATGGGTTGCTCTCAAATGACAAGTGTCAAGTTCTCTTAGAGCAGCCAACCAACTAGTGGTTGTAGGGCGGCTATTTATAGCCTAGGGAGCAGCCCGACATGATAAGACATAAATGCCCTTCAATGATATGACCGTTAGGTGGATAAGATATTTTGGGACAGCCATGCCAAGAAGACAAAGAATGGTCGGAAATTTGTCTCTCAAATTCCTCGGGGCTATCATGTTCCTCATGTGTAGGCAATTCCTTTGGCGAATTCCTAACTCCTCGCTAGAACAAAGTCCTCGTGACTGTAAGAACTGTGTCTCACATCAAGAAAATGACTGAATCTGTATGAGATTTCCAATGGCTTCACTCAAGGGATTGGTAGGTGTAGGATTTTGAGTTGAGCATCACATGGAAATTTTTCCTTAGTATTTCCTCGACCCCTTTAACAAAGGCGGTGTTTCCTATGACTCAAGAAAGAGAAAATGAAACTACGAAAACAAAAGTCTTCACGCTTCATGTTCCTCAAATGAATACCAAGTCTTCAAGGTCACACCAATTTCTTCACTTTCAAAGTCTTGTAAAGTCTTCGAATATCAAAGTCTTCATCGAAGAACTTCATTTTTAGGGTCGACTTTCTCTGTAAATATCAAACTCCTCATAGACTTATAGACCTGTACACTCACAACGCATCAGTCCCTTAACCTATAATTCTTCAATACACCAAAATCACTAAGGGGCACTAGATGCACTTACAATCTCCCCCTTTTTGGTGATTGATGACAACATAGGTTAAGTTTTCAACGGGGATGAATATATGAAGTGTAAATACTGATATTGAGGAATTTGATTGCAAGATATAGAAGAACTCCCCCTGAATATGTGCATAGTGAGGAGTTAGCTTTTGAAGGCAATGCACGTTTGAAGAATTGAATCATGGAGATCTCCCCCTATATCTTGTAATTCATACACGCATTTGATATATAATATGAAGAATTTGAAATGCATGATGAAATATGGTGCCTGATGTAATTCAGCATGCGTGCAATAATATTACCGAGGAATAAGCATGCAGAATAACACATCAAAAGTATCAGTATCAGTGCATCAAAAGCATCAGAGCATGACCAAAAGTATCAAGGCACCATCGGTTTTAAGATTACAACTTGATCCAATAAAAGTTTCGGAAGAACAAGAGTTGTAACTTAAAAAAACACCCATAATATAAACTCGCTTGAAGACTAACTCAGATTTCTCCCCCTTTGTCATCAAATGACCAAAAGGATCGGCGAGGACTAACGCCTCAAGAATTTCACGTTGATGGAGGAGCACGGCGTTGTCGGGTTGTTTGTTGAAGTAGGGCCCGCCGCAGTTGTCGTCCAAATCTTCAAATTCATCGGTGTCGCGATGAAGAATAGGAGCTGGCCACCGATCGGGAACTTTGACTCTCTTGAATTTCTTGGAGGAGGTGAGATCACCAAATGCTTCCCGGAGACCCATAGTCTTGATTCTTCCAGGTCAGATACATGAGTGAGAACAGCCCAGGTGCGGTTGAGGGTTTCATGAAGGTGATAATGGTTATTCCTCACTGCATTATGTGTTGAGGTCATGTTGTGAAGAATTGCAGCAAACTGATGCTTCACCCATTTGTGATTGCGATCAACCTTCTGATGAAGACTGAGGAGTAACTCACGATCAGTCGTTACCCTGGGAGCTGTGGCTTGAGGATTTTGCTTTGTTGAGGTATTTGCGGCAGTGTCATGTGTGGCAGAGTCGTCATTGGTAGAATAAGATGTAGCCAGACGAAATTGACCATCCAATGGACGAGTGCCTTCATCAATCACAGCAGTTGCCTTGCCTTTATCATCAGATGATGAAACTGGTTGCTTGAGGACTTCAATGGGAGGCAAGTAGCTACCATGGTTCAGAGTGTCAGCCTTGTAATTCAGTGAAGATCTTGCCCTTATGAATCTCATAATCCAAGGTGCATAGGGCTTCAGCTCGAATGGTGACATTGCAACATTTGCAAGAGTCCTCAGGAAGAAATCATGGAAGTTAACGGGAACGCCATGAATGATGTTGAAAAGCATGTTCTTCATGATGCCAACGACATCTTCATCATTTGAGCCGTGGCCTTTAATAGGACTCATTGTCTTCGTCAGGATGCGATAGACAGTTCGAGGCACATAGAGCAATTCCTTGACAAGGAATTTGGTTCGTGGGGCCTGCCCTGGCTTCAAAGGCTTCATGAGCACTTGCATATAATGATTTGTCAGTTCACGGTCATTGTAGATGCAACGTAATCGCCCGGGAGGATCAAGAGGAAGGACACGAAGCAATTGATTCTTTGGTGCCTTATAGTGAGTGTTTTCGGTCATCCAATCCAGCACCCATGAATTTATATCTTGACGTCTCGGTGATATGCAATGTGGCGTAGAACTCAAGAATGAGTTCTTCATTCCAATCACATATATCGGTCAAGTTCAAGAGTCTCGCATCATGAATAACTCGAGGACCGGCTTGAAGCACGGCAGAGATTCCATATCCACATGAGGAATATGTTCATGATCAAGATTTTGTCCTTGTCAAATAGCGAGGAATAGAAGTTGGCTTGACTTGCGTCCGTAAACGCCTCTTTCTTATGCGAGCAGAGTCATATGGATTATAATCAGTGAAGAACACATGCTCAGAAAAGAAGTCTTCAGCCTTGAATTTTTGCTTGCTTGAGAACGGATTCATCGGCTTGGGCAGAGGAGTGTCAGTGATTTGTAGTACAACCTCAGGAATCACGAGCTCAGGTTCTGCAGGCTGAGGAATTTCTGGTTCCTCCTCTTGTGCAACTTGAGGATCAGCAGTAGCAGGTTCTTCAGCACTAGTGGCTGGAATTTCCTCATGAATAGAAGGAGTGGGATGAGTTTCTTCAGAGCCCATCTGAACTGTGGTTGCCGGGGACTGAGGAATTTGTTGGATCGGTGTGAATGGAGGAGTATTGGGATACTGACTTTCCCAAAAGTCATCATTCATCACTGGTGTAGTGCATCCAATATCCACATCTTCATCTTCATTTTCAATTTCCTCAACACCTGCCTCTTCAGCTGTGAACTGAGGCATAGGTGAGGAAATGACTGGCGTTGAAGGGATCGCTTTCACTTCAATTTCTTCATCAAACTGCTCTGAAGTAGCAGCAGAATGATTTTCTTCATCAGATCCGCTTGGGATCTTGTAGTCTTCTCCATAAGGAACAATTTCCTTTGATGACATGGAGGAAATCGGAACGACATCAATAGGATTTTCAAGAGAGCTGGTCATTGGCTTCATTTTCTTCGCAGCCGAAGAATTTGACACAGCTGATGCCTTCCTTTTCTTCACTGCAGCTCGCTCTACAGCCTTGGTCTTCTTCACTTCATAGGAAGAAGGAAGAATTGGACTTGGTGTTGGCGCGGGAGGAGCTGAGGACTGTGGTTGATTTTCTTCAGCACAACCGTGCGATTGCCCTCGATCTCTTGATTTCTTCAGCGCACCACTAGTGGATGCCCCGCAATTTCTTGGTGGCGGGATGGAGTCATCAGCCACGGAACTTGTATTTTCATCAAGATGCTGAAAGTCATCAGCGGTGCTAGCATGTTCTTCGGCGAGGCTGAGCAGAGTCCATGACTCGAGGATTTTCTTGTTGCGATGGGGCTGCAACAGTTGTCATTTTCTTCGTCATGTTGACGAATCTCACTTTGGCCCCTTGCCAATCAGCATAGTATGCATCGAAGTCCTTGCTGAGGGCTTGGATTTCAGATTGAGCCTTGAGAAGTTCCTCAGGTGTCAATCTGACAACATTCTTCTTCAGGAGCTTCTCCTTTCTTGATTGAGCCTTCTTGAGCTCACGTGCCTTCTCAAATTTCCATTTCTCCTGAGTGATGAAATGGGTCAGCATGTGACTTTGACCGGGAGTCAGAGGCAGATCAGGCATTGGAGTGTTTGGATCCTTGTGCCATAGATCAATGTAGTCGAGGATCTTCTTCGGATCCAAAAGCAGTGGCACAGATGTGCCTTTGGCTCTAGCGGCCTTCACTTGTCGGTCTCTGATGATTTCTGCAAGTTCTTCATCAGAGGCTTCATCATCAGATGGCACTTGGAATGCAACCTGTTTCTTCCTTGGACTTGGCCGAGGACTGCGTCCAGCTATTGCTTTTGTCTTCAACAGAGTGGGGGCTTATGAGGACATTGGTGCAGCTGAGGAACTTGCTGAGACACCAGAAGCAATTGAGAAACCCTGAGTCCTTTGACATGTAGCCAGATGCACAGGAGTTGAGGACTTTGAGGGAGCTGCTGAGGAATTTGGTGGAGTAGTGGCAGTCTGAGGAATTTGCCGTGAGGGCATAGTTGAGGAACTTGGCCGTGAGGGCACTGATGGTGAAGCACTTGGCTTGCGAGCAGGCTTCGTCGGCATTGATTTTCTCGGTTTGACCGAAGACTCAGCGGCAGCAGCTGCAGCAGAATCCTCATTGAATTTCCTCACTGCCTCCTTGGCTTGCCTTGCCAATTTTGCTTGGCGCTTAGCCCATTCTTCAGGAAAGTCTTCACCACTTTTGATGCTAGTGGGATCAGCAACTTGGCCAGGTGCCAGTGGAGCTCTGGGGCATGGAGGATTCAAAGCGAATTTCTTCATGTACTTTGGAGTAACATATCGATATTCTCTCCACTCTCTTGCCCATCTCCGTTCAATTCTCTAAATGCGCACCTTGCGCTGATTCTTGTTTTCTTTGCCAAACTTGGCTTCATCAGGTGTGCAATAATCCTTGTAGAGTTCATCGAGGATTTGGCGGCCATGACCTCGGGCCTCTTTCCTCCTTTCTACGATCCCTTTCCTTCAGCCATATTCTTCAGATGAGGAATTTGAACAACTGAGCACTCTGAAGAAGTATGCAGTTTTTCTTCGAGGAACGCTGCAAATGAGTTAAGTTGATGAGAACCTAGTGATTCAGCAGCGGTCGTGAGTACCTGTGAACAGAGTGTAGGTGCGAGGAATTTGAAGAGGTCATATGCGTTCTCAGAAGGATTTTTCGAAAAGACAACTTTTGAGTAATTTGACCCGTAGAGCCTTGAGGAATTTCACTAAGCGCTCTTTGTCTTAGGTTCCAGAGTTGTACAGATCGAAAATCCACACAATTGAGGAATCTTGAAGAAAGTGAGTGCTTCGAGAAATAGATCAAGAGCATACAGTGTGTGAGGTGTTCATATGTGTGAAGATTTGAAGAATAAAACACCTTTGAAGATTTTCAGGAAAGTTTGAGAATCAAAGTGAGTAATAAAAGTTACTTTTAATTACCCGAACCGAAGAACACAACGAACTAAGATGAACAGATGTGAAGTTCGTCCGGTTTGATCTCCCACGCCCTAACTTGGCAGAGGGAAACAGCTACGGCGGCGGCGGAGTGAAGATTTCCGCAGCCGGCGCGAGTACAATGGCGACGAGGTCGAGGCAGTGAAGCTCTTCCTCACCGGCGACAATGGAGTAGCGGCGGCGCTAGGGTTTGGGAAGCTCGAGCAAGAGACAGCGACTGAGCGGAGTAAATTAAGTGAGGAAGGGGAGAGGGGTATTTATAGCCACGGTAAAAACTGTTCGCCCGAAGATTTTGGGACGAACATGCCCCTGCCCTTTCTCCTTCACGCAACATGTGTCACCCACGTACTGTGCAGATGAGATCATGTAAGATCGTGGGTGAATAAACTAATGCATCGTGGGATGCAGAACGGTTTGAGCGGTAAAACCGAAAATCTGGATAAGATTTGTTTTAAAGTTTCATTCGTAATTTCTTCAGCTGTCAAGGACACAGTGAAGACTTTGAACGAGTTTCAATTAGAACGCACATGAAGAATTTGTGAATAGATTGGGTTGAGTATAGCATAGAGGGGGAAGGGTCCAATCACATTCACTTAGCAGAAATCACAACTTGAAGAAATAGCAATAAGTGAATGCTGTAGAGGACATAAACTCATATATATATATAGCCAATGAAGAAAAACAACGGAAACAGTGAAGATTTTGCAAAGTTGAAGAATTTGAAAAACTGAAGTATTTCATAACTGAGGAAAAACTCAAATTGAAGATTTTCAACTTTTTGTGGTGGCGTGACCCACCGTATAAGAATGATCATTTCAGACACCGCGTACAATTGTCGTAGGGTTCTGAGAATCAAATTCTTCATTAATTTCTTCACACTTAGAGTGTTATTCTTTATTGATTGAAGAAGAATGTTTCTTCATGTCATGCACATCTAAGTCATCAATTCTGCATAAGGGTTAGGATGTGTGTCCTTTTCAAAGAACATTCAAAGATTCTAAGATATTTAGCTCACACCGCAACTTGCTAAATCTCTTCTCATCCAAGGGCTTAGTGAAGATATCAGCTAGCTGTTCTTCAGTCTTCACGTGCTTGTCAGGACCCTGACTCAATGCCACATCGATCTAGCATGTAACACCTCATATCACTTTGCGGCCTCACGCACGGTATCCCCCACGGGCGTCGCCTTACCTTAGCCAGGGACCGCTTATGCCTTTTGGCACACGATATGATAGTGTCGCTAGCATCCATATGATAAGGAGCCCGGCTGACATGGCTAGTCCTAAACCCAAAGTGGCACAAACTTACGGGACAGCATCCATGACCCAAAGATCGAACGTGTCGGTCATCGTGAGTGAATCTAGGCTGTAGCCTTTGGGCTAGCAGGACTCCGGTATTCATCGTGACATTTCTGAAGGGACGGATACAGAACGAAGAAGGACACATGCCGGCCAGCCTAAGTGTTCCGGAGCAGTAGCAAGCTACCATGGCTCGATGGAAGCACTAGGAGACATTTCCGGAAGAGAGGCTACTAAAGATAAACAGCTAGTTAGTCGATCCACACATATCAAGCATTTCAATAACATACACACAATATGCTCGATATGTGCAAATACAACATGGCATCACAACATGACTCTACGACTCAAGTATTTATTCAATAGGCCCGAGGAGCAAGATATTACAAACAGGGTCTCATGACCCAACATTCTGAGCATACAAGTCAAAGCACACGCGAAGCTTATCATGTCTAAGTGAGACATCTACAAATGAAAAGGCTTAGCAGCCCGACTATCTACCGAGATCTGCCGAGGGCACAAGATCGTAGCTGAGGTAACAAGCTAAACGTCAAGTCCACGCGGAATTACTAGCGAGACCGAGGTCTCTCTCGCAAAAACATAAAATAGGCAAACGTGAGTACAAATGTACCCAAAGAAGACTTACATCGAACTAACTACATATGCATCATTATCAACAAAGGGGTGGTGGAGTTTAAGCTGCAGCAAGCCAGCTTTGACTTCGTGGCTAACCTGAACTACGATCGCAAGTAACTCTTTTGAGGTGATGACGCGAGTCCACATATTCACCATATCAATACACCACTATGGATCCGCTCCGTCTCCCACGAGAACGCCATCCATAGCACTCACGCTTATCTTGCGTATTTTAGAGTATCCACTTTCACTTGTCTATGAACTATGCAAGGGTCCATTCTTCCATATCCGAGGAATCCGGCTATTGAATAGATGATGATAACCTGCAGGGTGTACTTCTTCACACACGCTCTCGCCACTTATCGCCTCAGACACGTCATGTACCTCGGCAACCTTCAAGCGGAAGCCAGCGAGGGAGTCGGCCACGACCTACCTAAACACTCAAGTCTCTCGTCCGGGTTTATCGCCTATTCGGGTTCCATCCGCAAGGAGATCCGCGGGGTGTCGCCACGGCCCCAAACGATGTGAGCAGGGTTCCCAAGCCCACCATCCGGGTGCCACTTGGTACACCGTGCCACTGTGCCTAGTCTGTCCCAAGCCCACCCTGCCGGGCGCCACTTGGTAGAAAAATAGCACTACCTACAAACACCAGAAACTAGTTGCAACTCCTGGACAGAGAACAAGGGTGATTAAGAAGCCGAGAGGGGCCGAGTTACCGGAACCCAATGTGTGGTAGTAACGGTTCATGGATCACAAACACAGAACTCAGTTCCTGAGGACGGCTGCAATGAGACAACCCACCATGTACTCCTACATGGCCTCTCACTAGTACCTTTACCAAATCGTGTTCACACACTTAGCTCACATCTGAGAGGACATGTTCACACACCTCGATTCATCCCACGATGAATCGGACTGACACAACTCTAAGCAATAGCAAGCATGACAAACAAGCATGAATGAGTAGGCACATCGGGGCTCAAACAACTCCTACTCATGCTAGTGGGTTTCATCTATTTACTGTGGCAATGACAGGTCATGCAGAGGATAAAGGGGTTCAACTACCGCAGCAAGTAACAATTGTATCGTTGTTGTCCTAATGCAGTAAAAGAGAGCAGGAGCGAGAGAGTGGGATTGTATCGGAATGAACAAGGGGGTTTTGCTTGCCTGGCACTTCTGAAGATAATATAGTTCTTCATCGGTGTCATCGAACTCATCGTCGAACGTCGTCTACCGAGAGGGGACAGATACCGGCAACAGAGAAGAAATACAATCAATGCAATGCACAATATGATGCATGCTATGACATGGCATTATGAATGTGTTTTGGGCTAATGCAAGCTAGAACAGATTGGGATGAGTCCATTCGAACCAAAAATTCAAATGCAAACCCATTTTAAAAGGTTATATTAATGTATTAACTTGTTTCATCTAAACAGCAGTGTTAAGTTGTTCTAACATGCATGAAACCAGTGCAGATGGATAGATTGGATTTTTCTGATCATTTTTCATATATAATTTATTTCATTTGGAGTTACGATTGAATTTCTATGATTTTTAGAAGTTTAGGACATTTTCTGAAATTTCCTGATTTTATTTTAAATCCAGAAAATTATTAATTGCGTCAAGATTGCGTCGAGGTGGTGACGTGTCGTCAACGGCGCGGTCCAGTCAAACGACCGGTGGGGTCCATCGTCGCTGACCCGATTGGTTAACTGGGTTGATTAGGGTTAAACTAATACTAACGAAATGTCAGCAGGGCTGGGCCCAGATGTCAGTGGCTTAATTAATTAACTAAATTAATTAGTGTTAACTAATCTATCACCTAAACTAAACGGGGCAATTAGCACTAATTAAAATCCTACACTAATCCAGTCAAAGGCCGGCCCCACATGTCATGGACACAGGGGGGGTCCCGCCGTGGTCAAAGTGGGTCAAACCCACCGGCGTTTAGCCGCCGGCGGCAGCGGATGCGGCGGGGCACTCGGGAACGGGCTGTGGTGCCCCGTTCAAAGCGGGGTTGGGCTCATTTAAGAGCCCAGACCAGCGCGCGTCGAGTGGTTGAGCCAGCCGGGCCTGGGGCGGCCGGAGGCGATGGCGGGGAGCTCGGTTGCGGCCGCCGAAGTTCGGGCGTGGGCGGCCGCGTGGTTCCAGTGCATTGGGGAGCTAGCTAGGGGTTGCGTTGGACTCGCCGTTGCTCCAGGAGCACGCCGAAGGCTCAAGCTCGAGCGGAGACGCACGGTGGCTGCGAGAGCAACGACCATGGCGGACGGCGGCGCCGGCACGGGGGTGGCATAGCTAGAGGATAGTAAGGAGCTCGGGAGGAGGGAAAAGACGGAGGATCTCACGGCGCGATCGGGTGGGGTCATCGACGAGCTCGGGGGCGCACGGGTGACGGCGAATCGGCGGCGACCATCGGCGGCGGTCGAGGACGAAGACGATGGCATGGAGGCGATGCAGAGCTTCCCGAGGGGCTTGGCTCGGTGGGGAGGAAGAGGGGGTCGAGGCGGAGCTCCTGAGCTCAGCGGATGGGCGAGGGGTGGCCGGTGGCTACGGCAATCGGCGTCGGCGGCGACGAGCTCCGCTCGGTGGCTGCGTGCAAGGAACAGAGGAGGAGGGGGAAGAGCGAAGAGAGTGAGAGAAGGGTCGGGGGTGATGCGTGGCGTCGTCCGACGCAGCGTCAGCAAGCGGCGAGGAAGCGAGGAGGTGGCGGGCACGTGCTCATGCTTGTGACCTGTGCTGTGCTCCTCTGGCGGGAGGTAGGTGGTGTTGGCGGGGGCGGTGGGCTGGGCCTCTGCTGGGCCGCCAGGTGGGCTTCACAGGTAAGTTAGGTAGGTTCCTTTCTCTCTCTTTTATTACTGTTTTCTATTTATTCTGTAATATTTAGGGCTTTTCTAAAAAATACCTAGACCATTTCAAAAATCACTAAACTGCACATGCCCACTGTATAGAATATATCCAACATGGAACATTTCAGTTTAGGAGTATTTGGACATTTAAAATATTTTATAGAATTTAAATGTCCAAATTCAAATACTTATGATTTAATTCAGGGCCCAAATATGTCATGCAAAAATGTGCAACACCTCTGGTTGTTGCTTCCAGCATTTTCCAGAAATGATGAACATTTTTTTAAAGCCATTTGGATTCACTGAAATTATTTTAGTTAACCTAGTGAATTCCTTTGATGCTAGGGTTTGAAACAATCCCCATTTCAAATTTAAGAGAAATTTAAACATGATGCACCCATGAAGCTAGCCTAGTGCAATACCAGAAGCTAGGGATGTGACAACTCGCCCCCACTAAACAAGAATCTCGTCCCGAGATTCAAGCGTAGGGTAAGATGAAGGGGGAGCGCAAACTAACATAATCTTCACGATCCAGATGGCACTTCATAAGGACGTTGAATCGATCACCATCTTTGGCTCGACGTCTACCTCTGAGAACTCCAACTAACATGACAAGAAGAGGAAAGGAAAACTCTAGAAGAATTGATCTTCTCGAAGACCGAACAACTCAGGATCAGCTCATGGGGTGAGATATAAAACATCTCTTGAGATGAGACACGAAACACACATTCAGAGGGATGGGTGTAACAGATGACGAAGGTTCACTAGGTAGGCAACAAATCCACGCTTGATCACGATGTAGCGAGGAGTTAACCGTCATGATTCCCCAACGGGGCACCTTAGGAAAAGTGACTCGTAGAAATATCCTCGTTAAATGGAAAAAGAATTACCTTTGATTCAGAGATCATTGAAACTCTTTATACCAACCTAAGGCAATTCTCGAGCGATCGTTTGGACGGGTTCGGTAGAATGGCATACCCGGACTTAGAATGGATGATGTGGACTACCTTGTTGAAGACAACACAAGGGATGATTTTAGTAACTGGGGAAAAGCTCAACAGTAGAGAGTGGGTCCACTGTTTGAAAAGTTATAGAATAACCGAGGAAACTGAGAGCAATCCCAGTTAGTGCCAAAGATAACACCTTCTCGGATTTCACCTTAGCGAGGCCAAGGGACAAAATCAGGATGATCGACCGAGAGACATTTAGCACTCCGCTTCTAATGTTCTCCTTGATGTGCTAGCGTAACCCATTTACATGGTTTGGTACGTAGGACATCAAGTAAAAAGGTCGGACTTCGGGAGCACAAGAATCCATAAGGAACAATTAGGGAGTAATTACTACGAAGTCCTTATGGGGAGGTGGCCAACTTCCTCAATCAAAATACTACAATAATAGGTCTTCCGGTTGGGTGTGTTGGCCACGACATCCAATTTACCGGGTTACAGAGAGACCACTATTATAGTTCTTGGGAAACATTCCATCCATCATATCTGCCTGAGATTCAGATCTGGTTGGTGTCAGAATAATCCAGACTCAACGAGTCTAGGGAGAAAAGTGAAAGTTTGCAACACAAATCGACGAGATGACGCTGCGAGATTCTCGGGGAATGAACTACAATAGCAAGCTCCAAAACATGAGCTGGTGCTGCTACACACCTGCAAACACACTGTCCTAGACAAGCGTGACCACGTGGCAGTCTTATAATAAAACACTACCGAGTTCAGGTGGGGAACCATCATTGAGGATATCGGGTTCTTGTGCATGACCTAGGATAGCACAACAACTCCTTTTCCTTGAACAAATCAGTCAGTGGCTTGGTGTGCTACGGAATTCATATAGAATGAAGATGATCAGTCTAACAGACCACATAATACTTTGCACATGCATAACTGACTTGGGATGGTTCCAAAGGAGGTAAAAACATGCTTCCTCAAATTCACGGCGGCAACTTGCATCAAATGCACATGAACTGGAGGGAGCCACTTCTTTCATCCAAGCATATTCTCCATGAGCTAGCATGAAGAAATGCTTCAAAAGTTTCCAATACTAGCCTAATGTCCAACAGAATCATGGAGAAGATAAGGATGTTGTCGATGGGCTCAACAACAATTCATCCAGGTTCCCATGAAGACGGAGTTCCATAATTATGTGAACAAGTGATAGCATTGGTCAGACCCAAAAGATATAATGGTGTATGCTCGAGGGATCAACCACGAGTAAGACAACATTACGAATATCGTTGGTTCTGGTCTGATTTGATGATAGCCCATACTCAAATCAAAGGTTGGATAGAATGATAGGTCCATTAACTAATCACGAGGGTCAGTCGATGAAAATATCAACTTTCTTCAACACACATACAAGATATCCCTTAAAATGAACTAAGTCGGACAAGCTTTTATCTTCCAACTCTCCAAGTTGTTGTTTTGCTTAACCAACTAGCTCAGGGGTATCCAACACAGATTCTTGGAGAATGGGTGGTTTGGAGGAAAACCAACATGATCATGAACTCAACATAGCGGTCAGGTGACAGTCTGGTAATACTTCCGAGAAGATATTCGGAACATCACAAACCACCGATATGTTACTAAGCTCGAGAACAATCTTGCTTTTCAGGGCAAGATGATATGGTGACATAAGCAGGGAATTGGATAATCCTAACTCATTGATCAGGAGTGCACCAGAAATAAGGACTAGGTAGCACGATCAATCTTAGAATGATGATTCAATAACCAACACGCTAAGAGTGAGGATATTGTCCATTTACTACCAAGCAACGAGTTGCTCGGAGTATTGATTTCACACATCACAATTCACTTGTCGGCATTCCGGTTACAACAACACGGAATCGAGGAATGAATAATGATGGCGAGAAGTATCACTACGTCAAGAATTCATAAGAGAAGGTGCAATTCTCATGACATTCCTGACTTAAAGTGGGTAATACTTCAGGGTAGAACAGACTAAAAGCTTGATTGCATTTCGATCTGCGGAATACGACAGCTTTGACCCAATCCTGGAAATGGACAAGGTACTGGAGTTTGTTTCTCCTAGTCATCCTGGAATAGAATGGCTGGATGGACCACAAGAATAATAAGCATCGATAACATGAATGCACAATTACTCCTGACTATCAATTGATAGACGAAGATCGGAATACGACTGAAGAGGGACAACTCAAAAGAACATATATCTTTCTGAGTTCTGGATGCATAGATTAGTATGTCGAGCAAAGCTCAACATTTCTTCCGGATAACCCATGCAGAAAGGTAGAACTGGCAGATTCACAATATAGAATGGAGAACTCATCGAGAGCACTCTTGTTGTGATCTTTTGGTTCAAAAGAACTCCTGCCAAGAATGGTTCATGGTATTTGGAAGAACGATATACCACGGACCTCAAGGACTATCGCAAAGGTTACTAATATCCTAAAGGAACTAGCAACACTATCAACACGAGGTAAGTAGAGTGAATCTTGGGTCAAGAAACCCGGAGTAGAATACCTATTACTAAATGGCATCACGGGATGCTTTCGAGAATGAAGGCCAGAATCATCACGCTGGGGCACAAATCATGGCTAGATTACTAGATGATCCCCTAAGGCACCTAGGGTCATAATAATAATTCCAACATATATGTCGAGGCAATAGAATACCTCAACTCAGCAATTAGTGTGATTAACCTGGCCCAAAGGAACATCAAAACCAGAGGGAAAGGATTTGCAAGTGCATCAGTTGTTTAGAAACACAGGATGACTCGGACAAAGATAACGGCTGTAAATGCTCAAAAGATTGGAGACATGCTACAAAATGGTGGCATAGCCACTCAAGCACAATAACAAGGTTTGAGATCAATGATTATGAACATACGGAAGTAGTAAAACTGAACTGAGATTTGAAGCTAACAATTCTATAAGTCTATGGTTTAGTAACACGTCATCCTGATAGATAGATGAGAAGGCCTAATTCTTAACCCCGTTAGAAGAGAAGAGGATGACTCAGATCAGAAGGCCATGAGGTATAAGGAGTAAAAAGAGCCTTACGTTCCATCCCACAATCAATTCCCCTACATATAACTAAAGCATTTCTAGACTCAACTTCGACCAGTTTGGCTTGGTAATCCTACAGGCAGTCAAGCTCTGATACCAAAGCTGTCAGGATCCCGACTCAATGCCACATCGATCTAGCATGTAACACCTCATATCACTTTGCGGCCTCACGCACGGTATCCCCACGGGCGTCGCCTTACCTTAGCCCGGGACCGTTTGCGCCTTTTGGCACACGTATATGATAGTGTCGCTAGCATCCATATGATAAGGAGCCCGGGCTGACATGGCTAGTCGTAAACCCAAAGTGGCACAAACTTACGGGACAGCATCCATGACCCAAAGATCGAATGTGTCGGTCATCATCGTTGAGTGAATCCAGTGCTGTAGCTTTGGGCTAGCGAGGACTCGGTATTCATCGCGTGACATTTCCCGAAGGACAGATACAGAACGAAGAAGGACACATGCCGGCCAGCCTAAGTGTTCCGGAGCAGTAGCAAGCTACCATGGCTCAGTGGAAGCACTAGGAGACATTTCCCGGTAAGAGAGGCTACTAAAGATAAACAGCTAGTTATTCAGATCCCACACATATCAAGCATTTCAATAACATACACACAATATGCTCGATATGTGCAAATACAACATGGCATCACAACATGACTCTACGACTCAAGTATTTATTCAATAGGCTCCGAGGAGCAAGATATTACAAACAGGGGTCTCATGACCCAACATTCAGAGCATACAAGTCAAAGCACACGCGGAAGCTTATCATGTCTAAGTACAGACATCTACAAATGAAAAAGGCTTAGCAGCCTGACTATCTACCAGATCCTGCCGAGGGCACAAGATCGTAGCTGAGGTAACAAGCTAAACGTCAAGTCCACGCTGAATTACTAGCGAGACCGAGGTCTCTGCAAAAACATAAAATAGGCAAACGTGAGTACAAATGTACCCACAAGACTTACATCGGAACTAACTACATATGCATCATTATCAACAAAGGGGTGGTGGAGTTTAACTGCAGCAAGCCAGCTTTGACTCGGTGGCTAACCTGAACTACATTGCAAGTAACTCTTTTGAGGTGATGCACGCGAGTCCACATATTCACCATATCAATACACCACTATGGATCCGCTCCGTCTCCCACGAGAACGCCATCCATAGCACTCACGCTTATCTTGCGTATTTTAGAGTATCCACTTTCACTTGTCTATGAACTATGCAAGGGTCCAAGCTTCCATATCCGAGGAATCCGGCTATTGAATAGATGATGATAACCTGCAGGGTGTACTTCTTCACACGCTCTCGCCACTTATCGCCTCAGACACGTCATGTACCTCGGCAACCTTCAAGCGGAAGCCAGGCGAGGGAGTCGGCCACGACCTACCTAAACACTCAAGTCTCTCGTCCAGGTTTATCGCCTATTCGGGTTCCATCCGCAAGGAGATCCGGCCGGGGTGTCGCTCACGGCCCCAAACGATGTGAGCGGGGTTCCCAAGCCCACCATCCGGTGCCACTTGGTACACCGTGCCACTGTGCCTAGTCTGTCCCAAGCCCACCCTGCCGGGCGCCACTTGGTAGAAAAATAGCACTACCTACAAACACCAGAAACTAGTTGCAACTCCTGGACAAAGAACAAGGGTGATTAAGAAGCCGAGAGGGGCCGAGTTACCGGAACCCAATGTGTGGTAGTAACGGTTCATGGATCACAAACACGTAACTCAGTTCGAGGACGGCTGCAATGAGACAACCCACCATGTACTCCTACATGGCCTCTCACCGCTACCTTTACCAAATCGTGTTCACACACTTAGCTCACATCTGATGGGACATGTTCACACACCTCCGATTCATCACGATGAATCGGACTGACCTAACTCTAAGCAATAGCGGGCATGACAAACAAGCATGAATGAGTAGGCACATCAGGGCTCAAACAACTCCTACTCATGCTAGTGGGTTTCATCTATTTCTTGTGGCAATGACAGTCATGCAGAGGATAAAGGGTTCAACTACCACAGCAAGTAACAATTGTATCGTTGTTGTCCTAATGCAGTAAAAGAGAGCAGGAGCGAGAGAGTGGGATTGTATCGGAATGAACAAGGGGGTTTTGCTTGCCTGGCACCGAAGATAATATAGTTCTTCATCGGTGTCATCGAACTCATCGTCGAGCGTCGTCTACCGAGAGGGACAGAATCGCAACAGAGAAGAAATACAATCAATGCAATGCACAATATGATGCATGCTATGACATGGCATTATGAATGTGTTTTGGGCTAATGCAAGCTAGAACAGATTGGGATGAGTCCATTTGAACCAAAAATTCAAATGCAAACCCATTTTAAAAGGTTATATTAATGTATTAACTTGTTTCATCTAAATAGCAGTGTTAAGTTGTTCTAACATGCATGGAACCAGTGCAGATGGATAGATTGGATTTTTCTGATCATTTTTCATATATAATTTATTTCATTTGGAGTTACGGTTGAATTTCTATGATTTTTAGAAGTTTAGGACATTTTCTGAAATTTCCTGATTTTATTTTAAATCCAGAAAATTATTAATTGTGTCAGCATTGCGTCAGGGTGACGTCAGCGGTCAACGGGCGCGGTCCAGGTCAAACCTGACCAGTGGGGTCCACTGGTCAGTGACCCAGTTGGTTAACTGGGTTGATTAGGGTTAAACTAATACTAACGAAATGTCAGCAGGGCTGGGCCCACATGTCAGTGGCTTAATTAATTAACTAAATTAATTAGTGTTAACTAATCTATCACCTAAACTAAACGGGGCAATTAGCACTAATTAAAATCCTACACTAATCCGATCAAAGGCCGCCCCACATGTCATGGACACGGGGGTCCCGCCGTGGTCAAAGTGGGTCAAACCCGGCGTTTGCCGCCGGCCGGCAGCAATGACGCCAGGGCACTCGAACAGGCTGTGGTGCCCGTTCAAAGCGGGTTGGGCTCATTCAAGAGCCCAGACCAGCGCTGTCGAGTGGTGGAGCCACCGAACTCGGGCGGCCGGAGGCGATGGCGAGGCTTCGGTTGCGGCCGCCGAAGTTGGCGTGGGCGGCGCGTGGTTCCGATGCATGGGGAGCTAGCTAGGGGTTGCGTTGGACTCGCCGTTGCTCCAGGAGCACGCCGAAGGCTCAAGCTCGAGCGGAGACGCACGGTGGCTGCGAGAGCAACGACCATGGCGGACGGCGACGCTTGGGTACGGCGGCTGGCATAGCTAGAGGATAGTAAGGAGCTCGGGGAGGAGGGGGAAAGACGGAGGATCTCACAGCGCATCGGGTGGGGTCATCGACGAGCTCGGGGGCGCACGTGTGACGGCGAATCAGCGGCGACCATCGGCGGCGGTCGAGGACGAAGACGATGGCATGGAGGCGATGCAGAGCTTCCCGAGGGGCTTGGCTCGGTGGGGAGGAAGAGGGGTCGGCGGAGCTCTGAGCTCGGCGGATGGGCGAGGGGTGGCGGTGGCTACGGAAATCGGCGGCGGCGAGCTCGAGCTCGGTGGCTGCGTGCAAGGAACAGAGGAGGAGGGGGAAGAGAAGAGAGTGAGAGAAGGGTCGGGGTGATCGTGGCGTCGCCCGAGACGCGTCGAGGCAGCAGCAAGGGAAGCAGGAGGTGGCGGGGCACGTGCTGCTCATGCGGTGTGACCTGTGTGCTATCCTCTGGCGGGAGGTAGGTGGTGGTGGGGGGCGGTGGGCTGGGCCTCTGCTGGCCGCCAGTGGGCTTCACAGAGTAAGTTAGGTAGGTTCCTTTCTCTCTTTTTTACTGTTTTCTATTTATACAGTAATATTTAGGGCTTTTCTAAAAATACCTAGACCATTTCAAAAATCACTAAACCGCACATGCCCTTTGTATAGAATATATCCAACATGGAACATTTCAGTTTAGGAGTATTTGGACATTTAAAATATTTTATAGAATTTAAATGTCCAAATTCAAATACTTATGATTTAATTCAGGGCCCAAATATGTCATGCAAAAATGTGCAACACCTCTGGTTGTTGCTTCCAAAGATTTTCCGAAATGATGAACATTTTTTAAAGCCATTTGGATTCACTGAAATTATTTTAGTTAACCTAGTGAATTCCTTTGATGCTAGGGTTTGAAACAATCCCCATTTCAAATTTAAGAGAAATTTAAACATGATGCACCCATGAAGCTAGCCTAGTGCAATACCAGAAGCTAGGGATGTGACAGTGCTCGATGGAGATATCGCCCTTCAACACATGATCACGAAGAAAATGATGACGAATCTAGATGTGCTTTGTCTTCGAGTGTTGAACTGGGTTGTGAGCAATCTTGATGGCACTCTCATTGTCGCAGAGGAGAGGCACATTCTTCACGTTGACGCCATAGTCCTTGAGGGTTTGCTTCATCCAAAGCAGTTGAGCACAACATGAGCGGCAGCAATGTATTCAGCTTCAGCGATGAGCGGTGATCGCAGATTCTGTTTCTTCGAGGACCAACGGACCAAAGATCGTCCGAGAAATGACAAGTGCGGATGTTGACTTGCGGTCCACATGATCACCGGCATAGTCAGTCGAGAATATCCAATGAGATCAAAAGCGAGCCCTTGGGGTACCATAATCCTAGTGTTGGTGTGTGAGCTAGATATCGAAGAATATGCTTCACAGCCTTATGGTGTGATTCCTTGGTGCAGCTTGAAATCGGGCACACATGCAAACACTAAGCATTATATCTGGCCTAGATGCACATAAGTACAATAAAGAACCAATCATGGACGGTATACCTTGTGATCAAGTCAATACCATTTTCATCGAAGGCACGATGGCCATTTGTGGGCATAGGAATTTTACGCCTTTGCAATCTTGCATGCGAATTTCCTCGGTACATCTTTGAGGTATTTCTCTGAGATATGAATATGCCATTCTTGCTTGACGAATTTGAAGACCTAAGAAGAATTTCAACTCTCCCATCATAGACATTTGATATTCTTCACTCATCATATAGGCAAATTCATCACTATAACGTTGGTCAAGACTGCCAAAGATAATATCGTCAACATATATTTGGCACACAAACAGTTCACCATCATATGATTTAGTAAAAAGAGTAGGGTCGAGTGATCCGGTGTGAAGCCATTCTTCACGAAGAATTCCTTCAATGTATCATACCACGCCCGAGGGGCTTGCTTGAGGCCATCTGAGGCCTTATTGAGTCTGAAGACTTCGTCGAGATTCTTTGGATCTTCAAAACACAGGGGTTGAGCAACATATACTTCTTCCTCAAGCTTACCATTGAGGAATGCACTTTTCACATCCATTTGATATAAGATGATATCATGATGGTTAGCATAGGCAAGTAAAATGCGAATAGCCTCAAGTCTAGCAACAGTGCAAAAGTTTCATCGAAATCAATTCCTTCACTTTGTGTGTAGCCTTGAGCTACTAGTCGTGCCTTATTCCTCACCACAAGGCCATTTTCATCTTGCTTGTTGCAGTAGATCCACTTTGTGCCAATGATATTATGCTTGCGAGGATCCAGGCGATTGGCCAATTCGGACATTGTTAAGCTCGAATCGATGTAATTCTTCTTGCATAGCTTTGAATCCACTCCGGCTCGAAATGCTTTATCTACCTTAGTGGGCTCTGTGATAGAGACAAAAGCATAGTGCCCACAAAAGTTAGATAAATGTGAAGCTTTGAGCGTGTGAGAGGACTGGTGCGCTAATGTCATCGATGATCTTCTCCACTTGCACTTCTTTTTGCAACGCGAGGATGAGCTGGTTGTCGTTGAGGATTTTGATCAGCATTTTCTTGACACCATTTTCCTCATCATGTTCTTGGTGCATCAGCTCAACGTTCTTCATGAATAGGAATGAATTCTTGATGATTCTTGATTGGAATGACATCCTCGGTTGCCTTGAGCTTGATAGCATCCTCGGTGCTGGTTCATCTAACACGAAGGTAGGTGCTCTCTTTGCGAGCCATTAGTTTCATCGAACCGCACATCTCTGATGTCAACAATCTTGTGAAGAACAATGTTGAAGACTCTGTAGGTGTGCGAGTCCTTTCCGTAACCAAGCATAAAACCTTCATGTGCTTTCGGTGCAAATTTAGAGTTGTGGTGAGGATCTCTAATCCAGCATTTAGCACCGAAGACTTTGAAATAACTCACATTGGGTTTGTTCTCAGTGAGAAGTTCATAGGCCGTCTTCTTGAAGAATTTGTGAAGATATACTCTGTTGATGATGTGGCACGCAGTATCAATAGCATCAATCCAGAAACGCTGAGGCGTTTTGTATTCATCAAGCATAGTGCGAGCCATCTCAACAAGAGTCCTGTTCTTGCGCTCCACGACGCCATTCTGCTAAGGAGTATAGGGAGCAGATAACTCATGAGTAATACCAAGTTCATCAAGATAGGCATCAAGACTGGAATTCTTGAACTCATTTCCATTGTCACTTCTGATATGCTTGATCTTCACACCAAAGTTGGTTGAAGCCCTCGAGGAAAATTGTTTGAATACTTCCTGCACTTCATGTTTGTAAGTAACAATGTGTACCCATGTATATCGAGAATAATCATCAACAATGACAAAACCATATAGAGATGCATCATTAGTGACTGCTGAGTAATGATTAGGTCGAAGAGGTCCATGTGAAGCAATTGAATGGACGGTAGTGGTCATGATAGTCTTATTTGGATGCTTGGCCTTGGTCATTTTCTAGCTTCACAGCTCGCATAAGCGATCCTTGAGGAATTTGACGTTCTCAATGCCAATGACATGCTTCTTCTTCGCAAGCGTGTTCAAATTCCTCATGCTGTGTGACCAAGTCGTCGATGCCATAGCCAGCCTTCGAAGCTTTTGCAAGTAGACACACGGCTGGTTGTGGTCTGTAGAGAAATCAACAATATCTGAGATCTCCTCTCCTAAAGCCTTGAAGACTTTGGAATTGTCGACTTCCATAATCACAACACAGCGATACTTGCCAAAGACAACAACCATATCAAGATCACAAAGCATTGAGATCGACATGAGGTTGTATCCTAAGGACTCAACGAGCAAGACTTTGTCCATGTGTTTATCCTTAGAGATTGCAACCTTACCAAGACCCAATACGACTTTTGCCTTTGTCGGCCAAAGATGATATGCTTCAAAGGTGGCGGTGATAAGGAGCATCCATCAATAGATTCTTGTCACCGGTCATGTGATTTGTACATCCACTATCGAGGACCCATTCGGTGGTTTTAGGTTGATCATCCTGCAGATGAATTAGTGTAACTTACAATCTCATATGCTTCATCGATGAAGAATATGATATCAAGTTCATCGATGAATTTCATCAAGCGATAAACATATATAGCAATATGAGGGCGTGTGAAATGAAAGTTCATTTCATCATGATTCGCTGCGTCCTTTCGAGCATTTCGTCAGTCCCCTGACAAATTCTTGAGACATTAGAGCACGCGTCGAGACCCGACCTGCAGAAGAGATTAGTTCTTTTCTTCACCACCCACATCGAAGGGTGGCAAAGAGTTCATCATTTGGCGAGCACCATGTGAGAATGGGGGCAAAGATGCCAAACCATTTCTTTTCACGTAAGATGGGTTAGGGTAAGCATATGAATAAGCAGAGTAATTCTTCGAGGACTTATGAACATAATGATTTGAAGAATAATGCACATATTCATAGCCCTTAGCTCTACCCTGCGAGACAGAGTTGTTAGCACGATGATAATCATATGAGGACTTTGATCCAGTTGAGGAATTTGATCCATGTGAAGAATTTGGTCCATATGAAGAGTTTGATCTGGGGTTCCTGTTCTTCACAGGTGGTGTCATGAGGACATTCACCTGAAGCCTTTCAACATAGCTTTTGGGAACCCAGATTTTCTTCATAGGGGAACCGTTCCTACAGTTAGTGCCAACATACCAAGCAAATACTTCACCATTCTGATTTTTGAACAGTTTATAGTTGGAGTCAAATGACTCATCAGAAGAATGAGGAGATTCACATGTAAAGCCAGATAAGTTAGATGGATCAATGGAGGTCCCTTTGCAACAACCCATGAGGTTTTGGGGTCCGCTCGGGTTTCAATATGTTCCATCGGCATTGAGTTTCCTCTCAAATACAATACCCTCTTTCCTAGGGTTTACTGTTGAGGATCTGCTTTTAAGCACATCACATAGAGTCGATGCCCTTTGAGGCTTTTGTACATGCTGTCATGTACAATTCCTTCAACCCTGCATTGTCGGTGATACTAGAAATGTCCTCGGTGAGGAATTAGTGATAGCAGAGGCGGATGAAGAATTTATAACAGTTGAAGCATTTGAACATTCGGTGAAGAATTAGCAGATTCATGTTCAATGCACTTTAAGCATGGAGGAACAAATTCTTCCTGAGAAGCGCTGATCTGTTGAGCTAGTAATGAATCGCGCTCCTTCTGAAGATCTTCATAACACACTCTTAGCTTTTCAAGATCTTTCTTTCTTTGAAGAGATTCAAGAGAAAGCTTCTCGTGATCAGTCAAGAGGGTATTATGTTGATCTTGAAGGGCGTTAAACTTGGAGTGAATTCTCTGAAGACATTCACCTAATGCTTTTGACTGATCCATTTCTTTACGCAACATATCATCACTTTTGTCTAGCATGTCTTGAGTTTGTTCCAAAGCCGTTTGTTGTTTAGTGGCAATGCATATGAGTTTGGAATAACAAGATTCAATGTCATCATCAGATTCATCATTATTAGATTCATCATTATCAGATTCATCATTATCAGATTCATCGTCACAGAACTCGGATGAGGAGCATTTGGTTACCTCAGCACCGTCTGCCATGAGACACGATGCAGAAGATGATGATTCTGGCTCGAAAGTCATCGTTTTGAGAGATTCCTTGAAGTCCTCAAACTAGGGATCATGACGACTTCGATGACCTTCATAGACATCAAAGATTCGGTCCCAGATGAGCTTCGAATTACCAAGATGCATAATTCGCCCGAATTGATCTCTGGATAGACAGGAGCAGATGATATCCTTCGCTATGATGTCAAGTCGAGTGTACTTGCGAATATCATCAGCATCCGCCATCTTGCATAGATCAGTAAGACCAATCTCAGTGACGGTCCACAGCTCGCTGTTCCTTGCCATGAGGCGCTTCCTCATCATGGCCTTCCACTTGGGATAGTCATGACCGTCAAAGATAGGGCATGTCACTTTCTTCATACATGCGGTTGACATAACTAAAACTCTAGGCGGTTAAACCAAAATCACACAGAACAAGGGAGTACCTAGCTCTGATACCAATTGAAAGTGCGTTATATCGACTAGAGGGGGGGTGAATAGGCGATTTTTATGAATTCTTCACTGAGGAATTTGCCGGTGAGGAAATTCCTTAGCGAAGAACTACTTGCAGCAGAATAAGTACTCAGAAGTAAACATAACAGGATACAAGCATAGTCATCATGATGAAATGAAGACTATCACAGTCTGTAAAGCGTATACAGGATAACAAGATGAAGACAAACGGTGAAGAAATTGGGCGAGGAAATTGAGAAAGTCTTCAGTCAAAGTCTTCAAGCACAGATATGAACAACATTCAACACAATAATGAGGAAATGGAAGGGTTGAGGAAATAGAACCAGTTAATTGGTGAAGACAATGATTTGGTAAACCGGTTCAACTGTTGTCTCGATTATACGTCTGGTTGGAGCGGTGAGTATTTAAACTCGAGGACACGCGATCCGGACACCCGATCTACGAGCCGCAACTCGGGACACCCAGTCCTCACCATATTCTCCTTGAACTAAGACCACGCAGGTCTCGTCCAATCACTCGTGGTAAGTCTTGGTGACTTCCAAACCTTCACAGACTTGGTCACTCGGCGATCCACAATTCCTCTTGGATGCTCTAGACCTTGGCGCCTAACCATCCGGAAGAAGCACAGTCTTCAAAGGTAACAAGCGTCGAATCCACGCAGATCAATTTCTTGATGATGCTCAATCACTTTGGGTTTGTGGGGTTTGGTTTTGGGATTTTCCTCACTTGATGATTTTCGCTCAAAGTCCTCGGAGGATGGATTGCTCTCAAATGACAAGTGTCAAGTTCTCTCGGAGCAGCCAACCAACTAGTGGTTGTAGGGCGGCTATTTATAGCCTAGGGAGCAGCCCGACATGATAAGACATAAATGCCCTTCAATGATATGACCGTTAGGTGGATAAGATATTTTGGGACAGCCGTGGCAGAAGATAACAACGGTCGGAAATTTGACTCTCAAATTCCTCGGGGCTATCATGTTCCTCCTTGTGTAGGCAATTCGACTGGCGAATTCCTAACTCCTCGATTAGAAAAAGTCCTCGGTGACGGAAGAACTGCGTTTACATCCTTCAAGAAAATGATTGAAGCTGTATGAGATTTCCAATGGCTTCACTCGAAGGGATTGGTAGGTGTAGGATTTTGAGTTGAGCATCACATGGAAATTTTTCCTTAGTATTTCCTCGACCCCCTTTAACAGTACGGTGTTTCCTATGACTCAAGAAAGAGAAAATGAAACTACGAAAACAAAAGTCTTCACGCTTCATGTTCCTCAAATGAATACCAAGTCTTCAAGGTCACACCAATTTCTTCACTTTCAAAGTCTTGTAAAGTCTTGAGAATATCAAAGTCTTGATCGAAGAACTTCATTTTTAGGGGTCGACTTTCTCTGTAAATATCAAACTCCTCATAGACTTATAGACCTATGTACACTCACAAACGCATCAGTCCCTTAACCTATAAGTCTTCAATACACCAAAATCACTAAGGGGCACTAGATGCACTTACAACTATATTATTGACTCTAGTGCAAGTGGGAGACTGAAGGAAATATGCCCTTAAGGCAATAATAAAGTTATTATTTATTTCCTTATTTCATGATAAATGTTTATTGTTCATGCTAGAATTGTATTAACCGGAAACATAATACATGTGTGAATACATAGACAAACATAGTGTCACTAGTATGCCTCTACTTGACTAGCTCGTTAATCAAAGATGGTTAAGTTTCCTAACCATAGACATGAGTTGTCATTTGATTAACGGGATCACATCATTAGGAGAATGATGTGATTGACTTGACCCATTCCGTTAGCCTAGCACTTGATCGTTTAGTATGTTGCTATTGCTTTCTTCATGACTTATACATGTTCCTGTAACTATGAGATTATGCAACTCCTGTTTACCGGAGGAACACTTTGTGTGCTACCAAACGTGACAACGTAACTGGGTGATTATAAAGGAGCTCTACAGGTTTCTCCAAAGGTACATGTTGGGTTGGCGTATTTCGAGATTAGGTTTTGTCACTCCGATTGTCGGAGAGGTATCTCTGGGCCCTCTCAGTAATGCACATCACTATAAGCCTTGCAAGCAATATAGCTAATGAGTTAGTTACGGAATGATGCATTACGTAACGAGTAAAGAGACTTGCCGGTAACGAGATTGAACTAGGTATTGGATACCGACGATCGAATCTGGGGCAAGTAACATACCGATGACAAAGGGAACAACGTATGTTGTTATGCGGTTTGACCGATAAAGATCTTCGTAGAATATGTAGGAGCCAATATGAGCATCCAGGTTCCGCTATTGGTTACTGACCGAGAATAGTTCTAGGTCATGTCTACATAGTTCTCGAACCCGTAGGGTCCGCACGCTTAAGGTTTCGATGACAGTTTTATTATGAGTTTATGAGTTTTGATGTACCGAAGGAGTTCGGAGTCCCGGATGAGATCAGGGACATGACGAGGAGTCTCGAAATGGTCGAGACGTAAAGATCGATATATTGGACGACTATATTCGGAGTTTGGAAAGGTTCCGAGTGATTCGGGTATTTTTCGGAGTACCGGGGAGTTACGGGAATACGGGGAAGAGTATTGGGCCTTAATGGGCCTTAGTGGGAATGATCTTGTGTGTGCGTAGGAAAATTTCGAAATTACTACATTCCCCAACACTTTAATCACTCCATTCGGGTGCTTCTGCTATGTCACCATGCCATTCGGCCTCAAGAATGCCGGAGCCACGTTCATGAGGATGATTCAGAAGTGTTTACTCACTCAAATCGGTCGGACGCGTGGGCGTACATGGATGATATTGTGGTCAAATCGCGAAAGGGTTCCGACTGTTGGTGACCTCGCTGAAACATTTGCCAATCTCGGGAGGTATGCTATCAAGCTTAATCCATCAAAGTGCACATTCGAGTTCTGGTGGAAAGTTACTCGGTTTTCTCATTTCGAGCGAGGAATCGACGCTAACCCGAAAAAATTGGCACTATACTCCGAATGAAACGCCTGCAAGGGTGCACGATGTCCGAAGCTTCTTGGATGCTTGGCGCGTTAAGTCGATTCATCTCGTCTCGGTGAAAAGGCATTACCTCTTTACCGACCGATGAAGAAGGCGGACAAGTTCGAGTGGACTCGAAGTCGATGCAGCGTTTGCCGAGCTAAAAGCTCTGCTCTCCACCCAGCCGGTGCTTGCTGCTCCAATCAGCAAAGAGTCTCTGTTGCTTTATATTGCAGCCACAGGACAAGTTCAGTACAGTGCTTACGGTCGAGTGGGAAGAAGAAGGGAAAGCCTTCAAAGTTCAGCGCCCAGTGTATTATGTTTCTGAAGTTTTGACTCCATCGAAGCAAAGATATCCTCATTATCAGAAGATTGTGTATGGGATCTACATGACCACGAAGAAGGTTGCTCATTATTTCTCTGATCATTCCATTACAGTCGTCAGCGACGCCTCACTTTTAGAGATTCTGCACAACAAAGATGCAACTGGTCGAGTGGCGAAATGGGCGATTGAACTCCTTCCCCTTGATATCAAGTTTGAGGCAAAGAAAGCCATTAAGTCCCAAGCAATAGCAGATTTCCTTGCCGAGTGGATTGAACAACAGCAGCCGACTCAAGTTCACTCGGAGCATTGGACCATGTTCTTTGATGGCTCTAAGATGTTAAATGGTTCGGTCTTTGGGGTAGTTTTGGTTTCCCACAGAGGAGATAAGCTCGGATATGTGCTCCAGATTCACTTTGATTCCTCCAACAATGAAGCAGAATACGAGGCACTTTTATATGGGTTGCGCATGGCCATTTCACTCGGCGTCCGTCGCCTTATGGTTTATGGCGACTCAGATTTGGTGGTCAATCAGGTGATGAAGGAGTAGGACGTTAGAAGCCCAGCCATGACAGGATACTGCAATGCAGTGAGGAAGCTTGAAAAGAAATTCGAAGGGTTAGAGCTCCATCATATACCCCGACTGAAGAATCAAGCGGCTGATGATTTGGCAAAGATAGGTTCCAAGAGAGAAGCCATTCCCAGTGATGTGTTCTTGGAGCATATCCATACTCCATCAGTCAAAGAAGATCCTTTTACCGAAGAAGCTCTACAGCCCAAGAGTATCACAGATCCGACTGAGGTTGAAGTTCCAGCAGTGGTCGACCTGATCATGGAAGCTTTAGTGATCACTCCCGATTGGACAGTACCATATATTGTGTATATCTTGAGGAAAGAGCTCCTGGAGGACGAAGAAGAGGCTCGACAGATCGTCTGTCGATCTAAAGCCTTTACCGTGATAAGGGGGCACCTGTACGGAGAAAGCGCGACTGGAGTTAGTCAGAAATGCATAACGCCAGAAGAAGGTCGAATAATCCTTGACGACATCCACACGGGGACCTGTGGTCACCATGCGTCCTCTTGGACCATCGTGGCCAAAGCATACTGAGCCGGATTTTACTAGCCAAGAGCGAATGAAATGGCAAAGGAGATAGTCGACAAGTGTGAGGGATGCCAATTCTACTCCAATATGTCACACAAGCCCGCATCAGCTTTAAAGACCATACCACTCGTCTGACCCTTTGCAGTATGGGGGGTGGATATGGTTGGACCCTTAAGAACAGGCAGAAGCGGCTTCACACATGTGCTGGTAGCAGTCGACAAGTTCACCAAGTGGATCAAGGCTAAACCCATCAAGAACCTTGATGTCGATATCGCTGTCGACTTGATCGGAGAATTGATATCAGATATGGAGTCCCGCACAGCATCATCATCGACAACGGGTCAAACTTGATTCAAGAAGAATTGAGAGCGTTACGCACATCTCAAGGCACACGAGTCGACTATGCTTGATCGCCCATCCTCAGTCGAATGGACAAGCAGAGCGAGCCAATGGCTTGATTCTCAAAGGGTTGAAACCCCGACTGATGCGTGATCTCAAGCATGCGGCTGGAGCATGGGTTGACGAACTTCCCTTAGTGCTTTGGGGGTTGAGGACTACACCTAACCGGTCGACTGGGAGAACTCCGTTCTTCTTGGTCTACGGAGCTGAAGCGGTCTTGCCGAGTGACCTGCTTCACAACGCTCCTTGAGTCGAGCTCTACATCAAGTGAAGCGGAACAAGCACGGCGGGATGCAATCGACCTTCTAGAGGAAGAAAGGGAGATGGCTCTGATCCGATCGACCATTTACCAGCAAGACTTGCGTCGCTTTCACGCCAGGAACGTGAGGAGTCGAGCCTTCCAGGAAGGAGATTTGGTTCTCCGAGTGGATCAGCAAAAACCACACAAGCTTGCTCCTTCTTGGGAAGGTCCCTTCATCATCACCAAGGTTCTCCACAACGGAGCGTACCGTCTTTACAACGTCGAGCACAACATCGACGAGCCCCGAGCTTGGAATGCGGAGTTGCTCTGCCCCTTTTACACTTAAGTATTCACTCGGATGAGTTGTAATAAAAGTACTTCTATAGTTCATGTTTCACAAGATAATAGTGTCATAATTTCCCCAATGATTGTTGTCACTTTTATTTGTTCAATAAAATTTCCCCTCAGTGGGTGGCTTAGCTGCGAATCCGTTTCGCCTAAGTCTGTAAAGAAAAATCCTTGCCGAGTGGAGAGCCAGCTTCCCACTCGGGGGCTTAGCCGCGAATCCGTTTCGCCTAAGTTTCAATAAAATCCTACGGAGTGGTGAGCCTGCATCCCACGCGGGGGCTTAGCTGCAGTCCAAGTACAAGCCTAAGTTTTAATAAAATCCTACCGAGTGGTGAGCCAGCCTCCCACTCGGGGGCTTAGCTGCAATCCAAGTACTCGCCTAAGTTTCAATAAAATCCTACCGAGTGGTGAGCCAGCCTCCCACTCGGGGGCTTAGCTGCAGTCTAAGCACTTGCCTAAGTTCAAATACAATGTGCGCTCCGCAAGGAGGACGAGGTGCAGGTCGACTGCTACCCTCTCCCTCCGAGCTACACCATAAGTACAACGTGCGCTCCGCAAGGAGGACGAGGTGCAGGTCGACTGCTACCCTCTTCCTCCGAGCTACACCACAAGTACAATATGCGCTCCACAAGGAGGACGAGGTGCAGGTCGACTGCTATCCTCTTCCTCCGAGCTACGCCACAAGTACAACGTGCGCTCCGCAAGGAGGACGAGGTGCAGGTCGACTGCTACCCTCTTCCTCCGAGCTATGCCACAAGTACAACATGTGCTCCGCAAGGGGGACGAGGTGCAGGTCGACCGCCACCCTCTCCTTCCGAGCTACGCCACAAGTATAATGTACTCTCCATAAGAAAGACAAGGTCGATTAACGCCTTATCCTTCAGAGAGACGCCGTAATCACACCGATTAACATCCCCCTTATTCGCGCGGCGCGATTAACAGAGCGTGTCCATGGGCGATCTCTAGCCGTCCGTCTCTATTCGCACCGCGCGTCTTCCTTCCTGTGCTCTTCGAGTTTACCTTCTCTAGTTTCCAGACCACATAGCCACGGAAAAAGAATACTCAAGCAAAAATCTCAGAAAATCAAAAGAAAAAGAAAGGACCAAAAATCAGGTTGTGACAAACCTTTCCCCCTTAAAGAAATCTCGTCCTCGAGATTTGGTTGCTCGGGGAACAAGTATGAATATACTGACTTAAGGAAATTGTTTCCAACTCGGGTATCCTTTTTTACTTTATTGATTGTTCCCCACTGAATTTCATATGACGAGACTGCCTGGCGCTGGGGTGGTTTGCTTCACTGTATCCACATTCTGATAGATCTTACCTCACATGTTCATGCTTATACTGGATCCAATTCTTTTCATATCTGCTGACTTAGCTAAGTGTGGTAGATTTTCATGACTGAAACATATGTCCGTCTCACAAGTCCAAGAGTGACTTCCGAGAGATGTGTCATCCAGCACTGACAACCTTCCATGAAGTTGTGAATAGATTTTCCTGGTGGATACCCAATCTTTTTACTCCTTGCATTGGGTTTCTCAACTAACTGTAGGTCCTCTAGGTTCAAAGCAGTGAGGTGGTTCATAACCGTTCTCCTGACGAATTCTGACTTCACGGGATTACTGATTCATTTTGACTGGCTCCACTGTCTTGAGTGTCAGATCTGTACCAATTATTTGACTGTCTCCTGTCATGGTCAGCATAAAGGGGGTACGGTCTTATGTGATAGTATCCGCAGACTTGACTCACGGGGTCTGGCGGAAGAATTTTGTTCACGACAGGCTATCCTTTGGTGATCCTCATAAGTGAGGACACATGCCTCAAGAATGCTATTCACCCTTCTGATTATTCATTTTGTTGGTATGTCTATGGGGATAGTAGGCTGTGTGGTGCTTTACCATGGTTACAGAGGTCAAATGTTGAATGGCCCCTTGGCCTGGTTCGACAGACCCAGATATTTGGTACTAACAAATCTGAGCACATATTGTTGACTGAGCGGGTTGTCTGGATATGGGGTCCTTACCAAAATTGAGTAGACCCCTTAGGTGAATATTCATGGTGATCGATGCTGACTTAGACTGTCCGGGTATTTACACCATGTGGTTCATGCAACAATTATCAGTCTTGCTCCTTCATTACTGTTTTCTTTGTCTGGATCCTTTGTTGAAAGAACTTGGTCATATTGCTTCTTCGTGTGACCATAGATACTGTCGGGTGCAATATTTCGGCGACCATAACTTATCCTTGTTCATGTACCGTGTGATAAGAACTATGCCAGGTTCACACGTACTTGCATATAACTCATTTTTTGTTGTTGTCAAGCATACAAGGTGGTGACAAGGGTTAATGATATCACCTTGCCTGATGTGAGGAAACTAGCCTAGATGGGCACTGCCAAACTTTGCTATCCCATGTTGTCTTTCTCCAAAACTTGTCTATTCTTGCATCACCAACTGGGGTATATAACTGACTTTCTCATTCTTGCATGACTCGTGAGGCTTTCGGATTCTTACCTTGACTTTATCATTGTACCTGTGACCTTGCAAGAACTTGGCAGCATGCTTACAATATATACACGAGAATTTAATTCCCGAGGCAAACTTGTGTTCTGATTGCTTCTTGCTTCTGACCAAACTATTGCGGATCTAGTTCTTGGGATGCACTGCCAAATGCTGCCAACTCACAGTGTACTATCTTGTACCAATCTTGTACTGAGGGAGATTGGATGGCGTATGCTGGATACCATCGAGGGTATCTTGCAGAGGAAGACTGGACATCATGCTTCAGAAGCTTCCCCCCTTAAAGACGTCGGGGAAGGACTCGTTACCTTATGCTGGAAGCTTTTGCGGTTGCTTACTGCAGAAGACTGAGTATCTTGCATGGGAAGTAATCCATATATCGTACTGAGGAAGATAGATGAATCTTTCCTTGGAAGCTTCTCTGGTAGCTTGTGAGGGAAGACTGGGTTGCTTACACCAGAAGCTTCTCATTGTGACATGCGGACCAATTACCACATATACATACCATCTTAATATTTCTGTTGTTGATTACTTGTATGAAACGGGGTTTGCTGGACTATCCTCCATTATGAGTATTGAATACATGATACATCCTTGCTTTCTTCCATGTATCTCATGTTTCAGAATCATCCTCAAATAAGAATCAAACCTTGCATCTGAACCATACCTACGACCGATGATATACTATAGATCTTGCACACAATTTATCTTCTTGCTGATTTGATCATCACTTCTATGAAGAGTGCACACTGAGGGAGACTTGATTATCTGTACTATTGTGAGGAGTGCACGCTAATGCAAACTTGATTATCAGGCATCAAGATCAGATATTTCCCATTTCATTGCAGTCAGTTGAGAATTCCATTCTGTTTTTTGTTGAGTTTCCAAATATTTGAACTCCTTGCTGATTCTTCGGGTCCAGTGTCGATTGATGAGCAACTTTAATAAGGGGAAAATATGTAACATCGAAGGCCCAAAGAAAAAAACAAAAGAAACGATGAAAACAAAAGCATGCAAGCATACAAATAATATAAATAATGCGAATAATCAAGCAACACCACATATTACTGCTACTCACAACAATAATATGCATGCACACCTAAGCACACAAATCTCGTGGAAACTCCGGTATTACGATCTAGTATGTTGTGGCGGTGTGCACGAAAGTGAATCCATGTGTGGAAGGAGTTGGTGTAACCAAGGCTACACCAAGCGCTGGCTGAACATTGGTTGCAACTGGATGGATACGGAGGCGAGGATGGACATGGTGATCATGGGGTGGAACATGGAGGTTACAACCACATCATCATCAAGCGAACGAAAGGAAATCGTACACATCCAAAGAATGGGTTGACAGGGTAGGATAGTGGTGTAAAACAGGGCTTGCTGGCATTGCCCTTTTCTAATGACAAAGATCAGTAAGGGTTGCCAAAGGGATGAGATGGAAGGCACGATTCGGGATAGAGACAAGTCTATCACCGAAATGATGTGGGTGGATGGTGGAAAGATATCGATGCGATACCTGAGCATAACTCCTGCAAATGGTATCTGGAACACTTGGTACCATGGCATCACCCTGGGACATAGATGACGCCAAACACCGAAAAGCAGAGATGCAAAGAGGGAGGGTGCATGTAGTGGATCGAAACCGATAACACCTAGCAAGTAAGTTGAAGCATCTCATCGCTCGATGACGTAGAGGTGCACAAATCACCGAGCAAGTAAGTTGATCACTAGCCGGATATGTATTGTTTTGTTGATCACTAGCCATACATGTATTCTTTCATTGCTCACTATACGAATATACATTGTTACACTTTGTAGTCTACTCATTCTTGTGTGGTGTACAAGAAGTTGAAAAAGAAGTCCTTCACCACCATGCATTGTTGGTTGAAGTTGAATGGGCAAGAAAGTGGAACCTTTTCATTGCCAAGACTGCTGCCTGAGCCAACGAGGAAGAAATCGGTGACCCTACCGACCCAACCCAAGAACCGCCGAAAAAGGTTAGAAGAAGTGGGAGGAGGAGAGGGTGGAACGAGAAGGTGCGGTGGCCAAGCTGACGGAGAGGTTTGAGGACAGCTTGGCGAAGAAGGAGGAGGCTTGCGTGCAGCTCTCGGACATCAAGAATGAGAGGAAGGCGGAGAGGTTCAAACAGTTGATGGAGGCGACGGAGAAGAAGATCAAGCTCGAAGAGAGGAGCACCATGATCGAAGAGGGGACGGCCGCACTCGAGGAAAAGAGGGTGAAGATCATCGCCAATGCGGAGGACGCCAAGATGTTGACCTTGAATGTTGACTCATTGGTTGTCGACGCTAGAATGATTGTGCAATCCGCCCACTACCAGATGTTGCAGCGACAGAAAGATGAGTTAGCGACAATGGAAGATGAGGGCACGACAGAGGCGGAGGCTGCCTACGCGACGTCGATGACACCTCCTTGATCGGGGAGCAGCTTGCTGGGATTGCCGGTCCGGCAGGACCGAAATGTACGGGCTGTCAAACTGATGTTCTTTTGGATTCGGGCATGTAAAAGGTAAGCATATTTGTCTCTTTTTGGTTGTGATCGGGAATATGATCCGACGCGGGTGTGGATGAGAGTACATTTGAATTTCAATTTACTGACGGACATATATAGGATACGGTTGGATGGCTGCCTCCGGCATCCGTATCCGTGGAGTGGTCCCCTCTGTCCACAGACGGATGCGGAGAAAATTTGCGGGTTGCCGTTGGAGATGCCCTACAGATGCAAGTAAACCCACAAACCAACCCGTTTAATATGCAAGTTGCGGTTGAGTCCTAACCATTGAGCGGTTTGATGCTCACGGTACATTCTTAAACTAACCTCCCACATTTTACGGGATTGAGGAGACCCGCTCTTGCACCCCTACCTTAATGCCAATAGCTCAAACAAATCATATGACAAAATATCGGATAAGAACAACTAAAACTGTAACGCCCCGAGACCGACGCTTCAGAAGACTTCCAGCTACTCCGAGTTTCGTCTTGTGATTTGTTTTGTTTGTTGCTTTCATCTTTGCATCATTTGCATTGCATCATGTCATCATGCCATCATCTCATAAATCTTTTGCACATCAACAAAATAAATTGCATAGATCTTTTGATCTATTTAAATCGAGGGAATTCACGATGGTGATTTCTCTTTATAATATATCCTCCCGATATTAGTGGAGCTATTATAAAATGATTCCATTCTCTGGAGTTCACCCATTAACACACTTGCAAAATCCCAATGCCCTCTATTATTTCAATTCTTGGCCTCTAACTTTGCCATATATTCTTTCTTGTTTTTCCGGAGCTTCCCCAAAAATCACAACATTTTTGGACCTTCCTTTTACCTAGTCCTAGTTCAAACCTATTGAATTAAATTCAAATGATTTTGAATTAAATCTTGCAATCTTGCTCACTTCTATTTTCTTGGGACTAGCGCATTTTTGTGAGTCCAAGAATATTATTTGCATGTGCTAATTCTTTGCCTATCCTTCTCTTTCTTTTCTTTCTCTTTTTCTGTTTTGTTTTAAATGGGAAAATGAGAGAGAGAAGAGAGAGTGCAGCCTGTAGCCCAGCCGGCCTCTAAGCCCAAGGCCCAGCCGCCCCCACCTTTCCCCGTAACCCTAGCCCGAACCACTCTCCCTCCCATCGATCCCCATCTCTTCCTCTGGCCGCCGCACTCATCTCTCTCCCTCGATCCCCCTCCTCCTTTCTTCCTCGTCGCACGAACCAGGAGACGCCGCCCGCTCTGTCTTCCTCCTCGCCTCTTGCGCCCGGCTCGACGCCGCGTCCTCAACTCCGGCGGCCACGTGCCCCTCCTCGACCTCGCTGCCGACAGCAGCAGCTGCTGCACCCTCGCGCCGAGCGCCGCCCCTTCGCGCCCCTCTGTCGTTCGCCTCGGGCTCCTCCGACCTTCCTCGCGCCCGATCTGCTCCAAACCGCGCCACCGGCCAAGTTCCTCGACCTCCGCGTCGTCCCAGAGTCCCTCGCCCACCGCTGCACGGTCCAGTCGTTGCTTCTCCGAGCTGCGTCTGTACGTCGATGCCAAGTTTCGTTGCCTACTCGCCGCCATCGCCTTAGCAGGAGCTCCGCCTCGCTTCATGCCAAGGCCAACACGGCCACTTCTTCCGGCCATTGCTCGGCCATGCCCCGACGACCAGCAGCTCGAGCTACCTCCACGCACCTCCTATGACCTCCCGAGGCAGGGCCTTTGCTAGTCCCTCGATGCCCCTTCAGTTCAGCAAGACCGGCTACTTCGACTACCACACCGGAACGCAAGTTCATGGATATGCCAAGTTCCTCTACGACTTGTGTACAACTACCGTCGCCAAGACCGGACCGACAAGTACCCCGGCAACGTGTGTACCGCTACCGTCGACCCTCGAAGACTCCATGGACGTCAAGTTCCTCGTCGTGACCCCAAACATCTACGAAACATGAACCACTACTTCCACTACCGCCGCCACGCGAACCACTACTTCCACTACCGTCGCCGCGAACGACTACTTCCACGACGTCCGAGAACAACTACTTCCACTACCGCCGCCGTGAGAACGACTACTTCCACGACGTCCCGTGAACGCCTACTTCCTCTACACCGCTCCGAACTCGTTCCGCCCTGAAACGCACGCTTCGAAGGTATAACCCGAGACGACCGCGATGAGATGCCCTTGCATGTATGAGATGCTCGAGTTTTGCACCGTGACCGAATTGTCTTTGCACGTTCCTCCTCGTTTTCCACGCCACCGTCATGTGGGACACCCGGTATCCGGGAGCACCCCACCATCTTTTGCATGTTCTGCGCATCCACCCTTTCATTCGCACCGGCATCTCAATCGAGCTACCGAAAACGATATGTTGCCGTGGCACCATTTTCGTTATCGTTGCCGTGGCACCCCTTTTGCTCCGCCATGGTGACCAAATGCTCCTTATCATGCTCATGTCAACATTTTCATAAAAATTGCATAAAACTTGCATATGTCATCCGCATCACGATAACAACAATTAAAATGTTTAAAATTGTTGTTGCATTAATTTGCTAAATGACATGTGGGGTTTTTTCGGAATTGTTGTTTGTTGTTCCGGCCTCATTTAAACTTGCTTAAATAGTTAGTTTATGCTTCACCTCTTGCCATGTTAACCAACATTTAATCTTGTCTTGTTCATAACCGAGAGAGAACTAAATAATTGATGTGGTGTTTCCTCAATATGCAACTCGTTGCATATTAAGCCCCACTTAACTTGTAGTGTTGTTTGTGCATATTGCCATGCCATGCCTCATTAAACCGGACATGCATCATACTTGTTTGTGCACCATGACATGTTTATGCTTGTGTGTTTACCATGTTGTTTGCTTCTTTCCGGTTTGCTTCTCTCGTTAGCTTCGGGTTCGTTCCGGAGTTGTGAGGATTTGTTCGACTACGTCCGCTTGTCTTCTTCATGGACTCGTTTCTTCTTCCTTGCAAGATTTCAGGCAAGATGATCATACCCTCGAAATCACTACTATCTTTGCTATGCTAGTTTGCTCGCTCTTTTGCTATGCCAATGCTACGATGCCTACCATTTGCTTGTCAGCCTCCCAAATTGCCATAAACCTCTAACCTTTGACACCGTTCCTAGCAAACCGTTGTTTGGCTATGTTACCGCTTTGCTCAGCCCCTCTTATAGCATTGTTAGTTGCAGGTGAAGATGAAGTTTGTTCCTTGTTGGAACTTGGAGATGTTGTTCCTTGTTGGAACATGTTTACTTGT
This sequence comes from Aegilops speltoides, assembly GCA_021437245.1. Lineage (NCBI taxonomy): Eukaryota > Viridiplantae > Streptophyta > Magnoliopsida > Poales > Poaceae > Aegilops > Aegilops speltoides. Next base: position 119,140,058 of record CM038146.1, on the reverse strand, counting down.
TGGGATATCACAATATCTCTTATATTATTAATGCATCTATATATTTGGTAAAGGGTGGAAGGCTCGGCCTTATGCCTGGTGTTTTGTTCCACTCTTGCCGCCCTAGTTTCCGTCATACCGGTGTTATGTTCCCGGATTTTGCGTTCCTTATGCGGTCGGGTGATTTATGGGACCCCCTGACGTTCGCTTTGAATAAAACTTGTCCAAGAAGGCCCAACATTGCCTTTTACCATTTGCCTCACCTAGCCCTTTTTTCCCTTGGGTTTCGGAGCCGAGGGTCATCTTTATTTTAGCCCCCGGGCGGTGCTCCTTCGAGTGTTGGTCCAAGCAGGCAGATCTGAGGGCCACCTCGGGCAACTCGAGGTCTGGTTTTACTCGTGAGGCTGACCTATCTGGTGTGCCACGAGAACGAGGTACGTCGACTCCTATCGGGATTTGTCGGCACATCGGCGGCTTTGCTGGTCTTGTTTTACCATTGTCGAAATGTCTTGATGTACGGGATACCGAGTCGATCGGAGTGTCTTGGGTGAAGGTCTATTCCTTCGTTGATCGTGAGAGCTTGTCATGGGCTAAGTTGGGACACCCCTGCAGGGTATAAACTTTCGAGATCCGTGCCCGCGGTTATGTGGCAGATGGGAATTTGTTAATGTCCGGTTGTAGAAAACCCAAAGTTGATCTTAATTAAAATACATCAACCGTGTGTGTAACCGTGATGGTCTCTTTCCGTGAGTCCGGAAGTGAACACTGATGTTGGAGTTATGCTTGACGAGTTGCTATAGGATCACTTCTTGATCATACTTTTATCGACCGTGCTTTGCCTTCTCTTCTCGCTCTCTTTTGCGTATGTTAGCCACCGTTTATGCTAGTCGCTTGCTGCAGCTCCACCTCATGCCTTTACCTTACCCATAAGCTTAAATAGTCTTGATCTCGCTGGTGCGAGATTGCTGAATCCTCGTGACTCACGGATACTTCAAAACCAGTTTGCGGTGCCTATGTTACCGAAAGCGGTGGCGCAACCAAGCTCAAGGAGGAGCTCGATGAAGATCTTGCCCTTTTGTGTTGTTTCGTTTCAGTTGATCAGTAGTGGAGCCCAGTTGGGGTCGATCGGGGACCTTTGTCGCATTTGGGGTTCTTCTTTTATTTTGGTTCCGTAGTCGGACCTTGATTGTATCTGGATGATGTAATGCTTTATTCATGTAATTGTGTGAAGTGGCGATTGTAAGCCAACTATGTATCTCTTTCCCTTATGTATTACATGGGTTGTGTGAAGATTACCTCACTTGCGACATTGCTTTCAATGCGGTTATGCCTCTAAGTCATGCTTCGACACGTGGGAGATATAGCCGCATCGAGGGCGTTACAAAAACATCATTAGAACTCTCCCCGTTCATTATTATAAGATGTTTTGGATATTTTGGTATAGAGTACATGATACTGAAATGACTAAACAAACACTCTAATACGTGTCTACATATATTTGATTTAGATTTTTTTTAAATGTCTTATAATAGTAAACGGAGGGAGTATTATTTTGTGCAGGTATGCCACGAATATGAATTCGGCTGCTCTAGAGTATGCCAAGTGTGTTCCTTCGCAATTAAAAAAAGGGTTCATTTGTCGTCACAAACTATTATATGCGAAAGTATGAACCCATCAAGTCAAAATTAGATCACTGAAAATTTGTTTGCTATACTAGGAGGTGAACACAATGACGCCGTAATTAGCATAACATTTTTGGTAGAGTTAATTAACATAGCAATTTAGCAAAAAAAAGGAATACTCAACTTTACCTTCATCACACCTACACAGACCCTCCTCGCCCCCGTGCCGCTCCCGGGAGCGGCCCGGGCGGAAACCTAATCCCCGCCGCCGCCGCCCCCACCCCCTCCTCTCCCCTCCCTCGCCGCCGCTAGCGGACGCCACGAGCAAAGCCCGTCTTGCGTCGCGGCGGCGTGAACCCTCCTTCCTCGAGGCGCGGCCTGGCGCGGGACGCCATGCCTCTTGGTGTCGGCTATTTCGTGGCGGCTTGCGTTGGGTCTTGACAGGCGTGGTCCGGCTGGTCCTGGCGCACTCGGGCGGCGGCGCTCGGAGGCGCTGGAGCTGCTCGGGGAGGGTGTGGCCTGGCGCGGGCCGGCGGGCTGCGGATCTGGCGCCCCTCGGCTGGTGGCTCTCGCTGGTCGGGGCGGTGCTCTCCGGGCTGGGAGGACGAGGTGCAGGTCGACTGCTACCCTCTCCCTCCGAGCTACGCCATAAGTACAACGTGCGCTCCGCAAGGAGGACGAGGTGCAGGTCGACTGCTACCCTCTTCCTCCGAGCTACACCACAAGTACAATATGCGCTCCGCAAGGAGGACGAGTCTTGGTCATTGCTATCCTCTTCCTCCGAGCTACGCCCTAAGTATAACGCGTCGCTCCGCAAGGAGGACGAGGTGCAGGTCGACTGCTACCCTCTTCCTCCGAGCTATGCCACAAGTACAACATGTGCTCCGCAAGGGGGACGAGGTGCAGGTCGACCGCCACCCTCTCCTTCCGAGCTACGCCACAAGTATAATGTACTCTCCATAAGAAAGACAAGGTCGATTAACGCCTTATCCTTCAGAGAGACGCCGTAATCACACCGATTAACATCCCCCTTATTCGCGCGGCGCGATTAACAGAGCGTGTCCATGGGCGATCTCTAGCCGTCCGTCTCTATTCGCGCTGCGCGTCTTCCTTCCTGTGCTCTTCGAGTTTACCTTCTCTAGTTTCCAGACCACATAGCCACGGAAAAAGAATACTCAAGCAAAAATCTCAGAAAATCAAAAGAAAAAGAAAGGACCAATAATCAGGCTGTGACAAACCTTTCCCCCTTAAAGAAATCTCGTCGTCGAGATTTGGTTGCTCGGGGAACAAGTATGAATATACTGACTTAAGGAAATTGTTTCCAACTCGGGTATCCTTTTTCCTTTATTGATTGTTCCCACTTGAATTTCATATGACGAGACTGCTTTGGTATTTGGGGTGGTTTGCTTCATTTGTATCCACATTCGATAGATCTTACCTCACATGTTCATGCTTATACTGGATCCAATTCTTTTCATATCTGCTGACTTAGCTGAGTGTGGTAGATTTTCATGACTGAAACATATGTCCGTCTCACAAGTCCAAGAGTGACTTCCGAGAGATGTGTCATCCAGCACTGACAACCTTCCATGAAGTTGTGAATAGATTTTCCTGGTGGACACCCAATCTTTTTACTCCTTGCATTGGGTTTCTCAACTAACTGTAGGTCCTCCAGGTTCAAAGCAGTGAGGTGGTTCATAACCGTTCTCTGACAATTCGACTTCTCATGGGATTTCGATTCATTTTGGTGGCTCCTTGTCTTGAGTGTCAGATCTGTACCAATTATTTGACTGTCTCCTGTCATGGTCAGCATAAAGGGGGTACGGTCTTATGTGATAGTATCTGCAGACTTGACTCACGGGGTCTGGTGGAAGAATTTTGTTCACGACAGGCTATCCTTTGGTGATCCTCATAAGTGAGGACACATGCCTCAAGAATGTTATTCACCCTTCTGATTATTCATTTTGTTGGTATGTCTATGGGGATAGTAGGATGTGTGGTGCTTTACCATGGTTACAGAGGTCAAATGTTGAATGGCCCCTTGGCCTGGTTCGACAGACCCAGATATTCGGTACTAACAAATCTGAGCACATATTGTTGACTGAGCGGGTTGTCTGGATATGGGGTCCTTACCAAAATTGAGTAGACCCCTTAGGTGAATATTCATGGTGATCGATCTTGACTTAGGTATGCAGGGTATTTACACCATGTGGTTCATGCAACAATTATCAGTCTTGCTCCTTCATTACTGTTTTCTTTGTCTGGATCCTTTGTTGAAAGAGCTTGGTCATATTGCTTCTTCGTGTGACCATACATACTGTCGGGTGCAATATTTCGGCGACCATAACTTATCCTTGTTCATGTACCGTGTGATAAGAACTATGCGAGTTCACACGTGCTTGCATATAACTCATTTTTGTTGTTGTCAAGCATACAAGGTGGTGACAAGGGTTAATGATATCACCTTGCACGATGTGAGAAGCTGGCCTAGATGGGCCTTTGCCAAACTTTGCTATCCCATGTTGTCTTTCTCCAAAACTTGTCTATTCTTGCATCACCAAGCTGGGGTATATAACTGACTTTCTCATTCTTGCATGACTCGTGAGGCTTTCGGATTCTTACCTTGACTTTATCATTGTACCTGTGACCTTGCAAGAACTTGGCAGCATGCTTACAATATATACACGAGAATTTAATTCCCGAGGCAAACTTGTGTTTTGATTGCTTCTTGCTTCTGACCAAACTATTGCGGATCTAGTTCTTGGGATGCACTGCCAAATGCTGCCAACTCACAGTGTACTATCTTGTACCAATGTTGTACTGAGGGAGATTGGATGGCGTATGCTGGAAACCATCGAGGGTATCTTGCTGAGGAAGACTGTACATCATGCTTCAGAAGCTTCCCCCCTTAAAGATGCCGGGGAAGGACTCGGTACCTTATGCTGGAAGCTTTTGCGGTTGCTTACTGCAGAAGACCGAGTATCTTGCATGGGAAGTAATCCATATATCGTACTGAGGAAGATAGATGAATCTTTCCTTGGAAGCTTCTCTGGTAGCTTGCGAGGGAAGACTGGGTTGCTTACACCAGAAGCTTCTCATTGTGACATGCGGACCAATTACCACATATACATACCATCTTAATATTTACATTGTTGATTACTTGTATGAAGCGGGGTTTCTTGGACTATCCCCCTTATGAGTATTGAATGCATGATACATCCTTGCTTTCTTCCGGTATCTCATGTTTGAATCATCCTCAAATAAGAATCAAACCTTGCATCCGAACCATACCTTGACCGATGATATATTGTAGATCTTGCACACAATTTATCTTCTTGCTGATTTGATCATCAACGCTATGAAGAGTGCTGTTGAGGAGACTTGATTATTTGTCTTGTTGTGAGGAGTGCGCTAATGCAAACTTGATTATCGTGCATCAAGATCAGATATTTCCCATTTCATTGCGATCGATTGAGAATTCCATTACATTTTTTGTTGAGTTTCCAAATATTTGAACTCCTTGCTGATTCTTCGGGTCCAGTGTCGATTGATGAGCAACTTTAATAAGGGGAAAATATGTAACATCGAAGGCCCAAAGAAAAAAAAACAAAAGAAATGATGAAAACAAAAGCATGCAAGCATACAAATAATATAAATAATGCGAATAATCAAGCAACACCACATATTACTGCTACTCACAACAATAATATGCATGCACACCTAAGCACACAAATCTCGTGGAAACTCCGGTATTACGATCTAGTATGCTGTGGCGGTGTGCACGAAAGTGAATCCATGTGTGGAAGGAGTTGGTGTAACCAAGGCTACACCAAGCGCTGGCTGAACATCGGTTGCAACTGGATGGATACGGAGGCGAGGATGGACATGGTGATCATGGGGTGGAACATGGAGGTTACAACCACATCATCATCAAGCGGACGGAAGGAAACCGTACACATCCAAAGAATGGGTTGACAGGGTAGGATAGTGGTGGAAAACAGGGCTTGCTGGCATTGCCCTTTTCTAATGACAAAGATTAGTAAGGGTTGCCAAAGGGATGAGATGGAAGGCACGATTCGGGATAGAGACAAGTCTATCACCGAAATGATGTGGGTGGATGGTGGAAAGATATCGATGCGATACCTGAGCATAACTCCTGCAAATGGTATCTGGAACACTTGGTACCATGGCATCACCCTGGGACATAGATGACGCCAAACACCGAAAAGCAGAGATGCAAAGAGGGAGGGTGCATGTAGTGGATCAAAACCGATAACACCTAGCAAGTAAGTTGAAGATCTCATCGCTCGATGACGTAGAGGTGCACAAATCACCGAGCAAGTAAGTTGATCACTAGCCGGATATGTATTGTTTTGTTGATCACTAGCCATACATGTATTCTTTCATTGCTCACTATACGAATATACATTGTTACACTTTGTAGTCTACTCATTCTTGTGTGGTGTACAAGAAGTTGAAAAAGAAGTCCTTCACCACCATGCATTGTTGGTTGAAGTTGAATGGGCAACAAAGTGGAACCTTTTCATTGCCAAGACTGCTGCCTGAGCCAACGAGGAAGAAATCGGTGACCCTACCGACCCAACCCAAGAACCGCCGAAAAAGGTTAGAAGAAGTGGGAGGAGGAGAGGGTGGAACGAGAAGGTGCGGTGGCCAAGCTGATGGAGAGGTTTGAGGACATCTTGGCGAAGAAGGAGGAGGCTTGCGTGCAGCTCTCGGACATCAAGAATGAGAGGAAGGCGGAGAGGTTCAAACAGTTGATGGAGGCGACGGAGAAGAAGATCAAGCTCAAGAGAGGAGCACCATGATCGAAGAGGGACGGCCGCTTTTCGAGGAAAAGAGGGTGAAGATCATCGCCAATGCGGAGGACGCCAAGATGTTGACCTTGAATGTCGACTCATTGGTTGTCGACGCTAGAATGATTGTGCAATCCGCCCACTACCAGATGTTGCAGCGACAGAAAAGATGAGTTAGCGACAATGGAAGATGAGGGCACGACAGAGGCGGAGGCTGCCTACGCGACGTCGATGACACCTCCTTGATCGGGGAGCAGCTTGCTGGGATTGCCGGTCCGGCAGGACCGAAATGTACGGGTTGTCAGACTGATGTTCTTTTGGATTCGGGCATGTAAAAGGTAAGCATATTTGTCTCTTTTTGGTTGTGATCGGGAATATGATCCGACGCGGGTGTGGATGAGAGTACATTTGAATTTCAATTTACTGACGGACATATATAGGATACGGTTGGATGGCTGCCTCCGGCATCCGTATCCGTGGAGTGGTCCCCTCTGTCCACAGACGGATGCGGAGAAAAATTGCGGGTTGCCGTTGGAGATGCCCTACAGATGCAAGTAAACCCACAAACCAACTCGTTTAATATGCAAGTTGCGGTTGAGTCCTAACCATTGAGTGGTTTGATGCTCGCGGTACATTCTTAAACTAACCTCCCACATTTTACGGGATTGAGGAGACCCGCTCTTGCACCCCTACATTAATGCCAATAGCTCAAACAAATCATATGACAAAATATCGGATAAGAACAACTAAAAAATCATTAGAACTCTCCCCGTTCATTATTATAAGATGTTTTGGATATTTTGGTATAGAGTACATGATACTGAAATGACTAAACAAACACTCTAATACGTGTCTACATATATTTGATTTAGATTTTTTTAAAATGTCTTATAATAGTAAACGGAGGGAGTATTATTTTGTGCAAGTATGCCACGAATATGAATTCGGCTGCTCTAGAGTATGCCAAGTGTGTTCCTTCGCAATTAAAAAAAGGGTTCATTTGTCGTCACAAACTATTATATGCGAAAGTATGAACCCATCAAGTCAAAATTAGATCACTGAAAATTTGTTTTCTATACTAGGAGGTGAACACAATGACGCCGTAATTAGCATAACATTTTTTGGTAGAGTTAATTAACATAGCAATTTAGCAAAAAAAAAAAGGAATACTCAACTTTACCTTCATCACACCTACACAGACCCTCCTCGCCCCGTGCCTGAAGCGCCCGGTGAAACTAATCCCGCCGCCGCCGCCGCCTCACTCCTCTCCTCTCCTCGCCGCCGCCATGACGCCACGGCAAAGCCGTGTCTTGGCGTTAGCGTGGGGCCCTCCTTCCTCGAGGGCGCTGGCGGCGCGCGGACGCCATGCCTCTTGGTGTCGTGTTTTTGGCGTGGCGTTGGGTCTTGACTTTGGCGTGGTCCGGCTGGTCTGGCGCACTCGGGCGGCGATGCTCGGAGGTGCTGGAGCTGCTCGGGGAGTGTGTGGCCTGGCGCGGGCCGCCGGGCTGCGGATCTGGCGCCCCTCGGCTGGTGGCTCTCGCTGGTCGGGGCGGTGCTCTCCGGGCTGGTCGGCGGCGAGGCGCTACCCTCCGGGAGCTGGCGGAGCTGGGGCCGGTGGCTGGCTAGCGGAGTGTCGGTGGTGCTGGCTGGCAGTGCGGATTGCGGATCCGGGGCTCTCGGCCTGGATCTGGTGCGTCTTCGGCGTTGGCCGGCGTCCTTGGGGTACTCACGGCAGGGGGTGCGGCGGTTGTCTCCGGATCCTTGCGTGGAGCGTAGCAGATGGAGGTGTCCGACCTTTGGCGGTGGCGGCGGGCGAAGCGCAGCCATGGCGGCGGCGGCTGCGAGCCTTGCCAGAAGGTCTTGGCGGCGTGGCGTTCGATTCTTTGCCGTGTGGCGGGCAGCGATGCCTCGGCGGTGTGGGTGCCGGAGTGTGGTCGGAGGTGCGGGTCGGATCCATTCTGGTGGCAGTCCCCTCGCGCGGGTGAAGGCCACTTGGCGGATCTGGCTTTGCACCGTTCGGTGGTTGCTGCGGCTCCTAGTCGATGGTGAAGGTGATGACTTTAGGCGTGCTCCCTCGGCAGTGAGGGGGGCTTCGATGGCAAGTTGTTGCGGTGGTGGCGGTGCGAGGCATCTGGTCGGGACTGGTCGGGATCTTGGAGACGTGGAGATGTGCAACGCTACGGATGAAAATCTTGTTCGGTGGTGGCCGGACCGGCGCTGATGGCACCTGCGGGTGTCATTCACCTTCCTGGAGGCTTCGCCGAGAGCAATGCTATCTTTCTTGCGACCTCGTATCGGCAGTTGTCTCCGGGGCGAAAGCCTTGATTCGTAGGATCGGCATGATGGCAACATCTTTGAGGTTGTGACTCTGTTGGGAGCATTGTGCTGGGAGACTCGAGGTCCCATGATGCTCTCCTTCGGTGTTCACCGCTGCCCGGATCTTTCTCCTCCGGCGCCATGTACGATCGTCGCTGGCTAATCCAAGGAAGCTGGAGTTCTTTGTTCTTGGAGGTCTTGATTGTTACCGAGACGCGCGAGGGCTCGGTGTTGGGTAGGCATTTTGAGCATAATTGGTTTGCTACCAACATTCGGCATTGCCAATATTTGGCGAGCCAACAATTGGCAAAATCAAAAGTTGCCAACATTTGGCAACTTTTTGTGAGATTGGCAACGAGAATTGGCAAGCAACCAATCTCTAGCCAATATTTGGCAGTTGCCAAAATTTGGCATGCCAACTTTTGGCATCAAACCAATTATGCTCTTTGTGTCGTAGCGGTGTTGTTGTGTTTAGTTGTCCTTGTACGAACCGGGTGTGGAGTTGGTCACCTTCGTTGTTCGCAGCGAGTGGTAGACGTTGTTGTATGTCTTATTTCTCTCCTTCTATAAAGCTAAGCTACTCAATTTGCGTACCCTCGAAAAAAACACCTACACAGACCAGCCCAGCGGGCCATTCCATCTAACGGCGTGAGCGGGTGGCTAACGGCCATCAACCCCGCCCCGGGATAGACGGCCGTCCTCTCTCGAACCCTCCGCGCCCGTCGGATCCTTCGCGGAGGTCGCGTGGCGGAGACGAGCACCAGACGTACGCACCAAACAGACGGGACCGTCACGGCCCGGGATTCTCCCCCCACCCGGCTCGTCACCAACCGGCATAAATACCCACCCCCTCCTCTCTCCTCCAAATCCAAACTCGCCACCGCTCCCAGGAACGGAACCAAAAAATCCCCAACCAATCTCGTCTCCGATCGACCCGAGGCTCGTCGAATCCTCCTCCCCCACCGCCTCAGGGTACGGCGATTCCTTCACCTCTCCCTGTATCGTTTAGATCTACGTTTCTGTGGTGCCCCGTGATAGTTGAGCGTGCAGTACTGTGGAATTTGGCTCCGATATGTGGTTAGATCGTTGAAGATTTAGCGAATTCATAGGGATTTCGCGTGTGCTAATTCGTAATCAGGAGGAATTCCTTGATGACGTGTGGTCTCGTATGTTAATCTATGCATGTTTTATGTGTTAGTTCGTGAGTTCCTGCTTGATAGATTCGCCCAAGTAGCTTGTATGCCATATGAAATTTTCTATCTGTCGCTCGTGATCGTCCTAATAGGCCTAAGATTGTAGATTGGTTTTGACCCGAAGTTAGGTTTCGTTCTGATAGCATGCCCAACAGCTATTTGGAAATCCGTGAGAAAATTGATAGTCTAGATGTGCACGAACCTATTTGCTCGCTGGTATCTCTTTGATGAAGAAAATATGTCCGTCTCTGGCTTGATGTATTTGCGTTGTTATATTGGTTAAGCATTAGTGAATTCATAGGGATTTTGTGTTTATTTCCTATTTTCTACTGATTCCTGATGCCATATGGTCTCATATGTTAATCTATGCATGTTTCATCTATTACAGTTCCGTTCCGGCTTGGTAAATCTTTATGATCCAAAATAGTAGCTGCGTGATAATCCTTTCTCCACACGTGGATACTGTTGCTCTTTATCAGATTGCTGTTGTACCAAGATCGTCCTAATAAGCCTAGGATTGTAGATTGTTTTTCTCCTGAAGCTTGTGGCATCATTGAGATAGCAAATACATGTAGATTAGTGTCAGATGTGCTTGATTTATTACCCTGAAGTTAGGTTTCTCTTAGATAATAAGCATGTCTGGCGGATATGTTGAATCATTAGATCAGTGAAACCTGTAGACATTTGTGTTACATACGCTGGACCTATGGTCATTAATATCTTTATTAATGAAAGTCTGTTGTGCCATAGAAGCTTGTCCATGCATTTGTGTTCTTCCATCATTGTGAGCTTGTCCATGCATTAGTATTTGTTGTTCTATCATTGTGAGTTTGCCTGGTCTGCTTCTTTTATGCTTACCATCCTATCTGTGATTCTTCTTTGCAGATGCAGATCTTTGTGAAGACACTGACGGGCAAGACCATCACCCTTGAGGTGGAGTCGTCTGACACCATAGACAATGTCAAGGCCAAGATCCAGGACAAGGAGGGCATTCCTCCGGACCAGCAGCGTCTCATCTTCGCTGGCAAACAGCTGGAGGATGGCCGTACCCTCGCTGACTACAACATCCAGAAGGAGTCTACCCTCCACCTTGTCCTGCGTCTGCGTGGCGGCATGCAGATCTTCGTGAAGACCCTCACTGGTAAGACCATCACCCTTGAGGTGGAGAGCTCCGACACCATTGACAACGTCAAGGCCAAGATCCAGGACAAGGAGGGAATTCCCCCGGACCAGCAGCGCCTGATCTTTGCTGGCAAGCAGCTGGAGGATGGCCGTACCCTCGCCGACTACAACATCCAGAAGGAGTCCACCCTCCATCTTGTCCTGCGTCTGCGCGGTGGCATGCAAATCTTCGTGAAGACCCTCACCGGCAAGACCATCACCCTTGAGGTTGAGAGCTCCGACACCATCGACAATGTCAAGGCCAAGATCCAGGACAAGGAGGGCATTCCTCCGGACCAGCAGCGTCTCATCTTCGCTGGCAAGCAGCTGGAGGATGGCCGTACCCTCGCTGACTACAACATCCAGAAGGAGTCCACCCTCCACCTTGTCCTGCGTCTGCGTGGCGGCATGCAGATCTTCGTGAAGACCCTCACCGGTAAGACCATCACCCTTGAGGTGGAGAGCTCCGACACCATTGACAACGTCAAGGCCAAGATCCAGGACAAGGAGGGAATTCCCCCGGACCAGCAGCGCCTGATCTTTGCTGGCAAGCAGCTGGAGGATGGTCGTACCCTCGCCGACTACAACATCCAGAAGGAGTCCACCCTCCATCTTGTCCTGCGTCTGCGCGGTGGCATGCAGATCTTCGTGAAGACCCTCACCGGCAAGACCATCACCCTTGAGGTTGAGAGCTCCGACACCATCGACAATGTCAAGGCCAAGATCCAGGACAAGGAGGGCATTCCACCGGACCAGCAGCGCCTGATCTTCGCTGGCAAGCAGCTGGAGGATGGTCGCACCCTCGCCGACTACAACATCCAGAAGGAGACCTGGTGCTCCGCCTCCGTGGTGGTCAGTAATTGCCCTATCTTTCGACCTGCTGCTGCTGCTGTACCCTGTGTCGACCTGCTGCTGCTGCTGTACCCTGTGTCGTCCTGTGGGTGCGCCTTTGTTCAAGTGTTGTCTCGTTTGTGTGAAGTCTTACTGTGTCTGGTTTTGTGTGAAGTCGTACTGTGTCTGGTTTAATGGACCATCGAGTCCTGTGGTTTGGTGCAAACAGTTGCAGGGTACATCTGTACCGTTAAGTATGAATAAGCCAACTTTGAAGTAATGTGCCTGTGCTCGCCTGTGCTCATTTGCCTTCGCAGTTCTTGTCTGGCTGTATGTGGATTTTTGATTGCCTTTCTGGGCTGTAGATCCTAGTTTTTGGAATCTGAATGAATGTTGATGCAAACTTGTTTGGTGAAATGCTAGATTTGGATGCTGCTGCGGCTCTAGATGCAAGTTTTATTCAAATTTCGTTACTTGTTGCAGTACGTTTGTAAGTATTCTTCACTTGAAATTATGGCAGCTTGTGATCTCTGTTTGTGGTAAGTTCATCTGGTTCTTTGGAGAGAAGAACTGCAGTTCTGTCTTGGATGCTTGAGAGAAGAAATTCTTGAAATGGGAGGACTGTCATGAACTGAAGATCTGGATTTTGTATCTTGCAATCAAAGTAGTTTTGAAGCAAAAGCATATTTCATTTTGTTAAGAAATGTGAGTTTTTTTGCGGTACAATCTCAGATGCACTCACCTATAAGCGCACGCACTCACCTAAATCATCACGTCTTGTAATTGAGCGGAAAACTCCTCCCATTCAACGAAAATCTGAAATAAACTCAGGAAAATGTGAACATCGATGAACCCGGGTGAGCTGAGCCTAACCATCTGAGTCATGCTCAGCTCGCAGACGCATGCTAGTGAGATGTGAGTGTTGGACAAGAACGTTTGGTTCCTGGGTATACACCATATATGCACAAATAAACTAGTAATTTCAAAAAAAGTTAAAAATTTCTGAAATAAACTTGACCTTCGCATGAACAGTTTGGCCAAGAAAAACATTCCATGGTATTGTTCGTGGAAGAAAACAAAAACAACACTATATACAAGTTTCTATTCACATTTTTTGTCTTTAGTTTTTGTTTTTTGCCTCAAGTCGACGGGACTTTTTTTCTTTGCGGAACTTTTATACGAGTACAATAGAAGGTCAAATTGTTTTTAGGGAAAAATATCAGATTGTTTGCCTTTTTTGAAATTACTATTTTCTTTTCTCATGTCAGATGTATATCCATCTAGGAACGAAAGGGTATTTCCCATGGGTGTGGGGCTAGTAACCAATTATCCTTCAGATGGACAAAATATATATACGAAATTCTTCATCCATTTCTCCTCCGAGCAAGTCATCCAAGATGTTCATTGTGCTTGCTGGAGAGGCTTTATAAATTAAAACAGAACTTGCAAGAGGAGGGACATCTTTGCTTTTGATGAGCTCACTCTTTATCCCCTTTTTCCCCACCCAAATAAAGCTTGTGCAGCAATCCAACTCAAAATGCAGGTGACAGTAAATGATATTAGGAAAACACTGATCGAGTGGGCGACGTGAAAGTGGGTGGACACAGTGAAACCTTTACGAAATCTTATCCCATCGCTCGTCTCTATCTTATGGGGTACTTCCTCCACTTCTCTTTTCTCTTCCTACTCTGGCATGCGACACGTGATTGCTCCCATCATCGCGCTCTCATTCGACAGGTGGGCTGTTCACATCCCTGCGCTCCCCGTCTAAGAGGTTTGCCGCACAGGCAGGCATCATTGCAGCAAAGGTCGTCGTCGACACCACTGCGTGGCCTGAAGGTGGTGCTACAAGGTCGTTTACATTGTGGACGACAGTGCTGGCTCTGCAAGCCGTGTCCATGTTGACCGCAACATGGTCTATGTTTCAGCGCGTGACCGTCACATGGTCCATGTTGTGGTTAGTGACCATGTCATGCAACCTCTGAGGATGACCACGACATTGTCCATGCTGCAATGGATGATCGCAACATGGTCTATGTGGATAATGTTTGCAATGGAGGACCGAACTGATTGACCGACATAACAACCCGTGTTGCAAAGCCCCAAACGCAGCACGGTCCTTGTTAGAAACGGCTGCAGCCGACGCGAGCGCAACATGGTCCTTGTTGCAGATGGACGCGGGCGAAGATCAGGCGACCGCCGCACGCGTCATCCAACCAACGGCTACCGAGACGGCCGATCCGATCCAGACATCACCTGGCCGATGCATCGTGCGTGCCCGCCTTAACGTGAACACAATGATGATTCAAACAGTGACACATCCAACATGTAGTGTTTTTTTTTCAAGAACAACCACGAGGTGGGTAGGTGGTCGGTGAAAGTGCCTAGAGAGCCCAAGAACCATATAAAAGAAGAAGAATCTATTCTTCTACTACTCTAGTAAAAGTCTGAACGAAGCCTTTGCGAGGGAGGAAGCTTCAGGCCGGGCGTGAGCTTTGGGGCGAGGGCAGGAAAGCATATGTTCTTTCCTTGCATTTTCTTCCATCCGTCCACGGCCCCATCCACGCTCGCATCCGGCATCCCCCTCGACGTGGACGCCGGGATTGGCATGATGCGTCAATCATGGGCGTGGAAAGCGAAATCGATCCACTCAGCAGAGACATGGAAAGGAAGCAGAAGAATGGGGAGGACATGGAAATCTCTCGCGCGCACGCTTCCTGCAGGCGGGCGCACGGCGGGCGATCTCCTGTGGTGCGGTGGTGCGCGCCCGCGCCGCGCACCGCGTCGGGTCGGGCTTTGCTCACATGATTGGTCGCCCGTGGGAATCTCGTACCGGCGTACGTGACGGACGCGTGCTGCGTGGTTGGGCTCTAGAAACTCGATCGCACGCGGCGCTTTCGGTGCGCCACCACTGTGCGCGGCATGCTTCCCCTTAATCGCGGGCAGGGAATCAAAACCGAGCAAGACACAGGCCAGGGGCATATGGCACCCTTGATCATACCTTTCTCGGCCCATGATTTCTTCAACATTGTTTTTTCGATTTTGCTATTTCTCATATGCCTAAATTTTGAATTTTTGTCAGTCACTTCTTCCCTCTTACCAACCTCACCGGAGAAGAACAACTCACCTATATATCTTAGGGGGAAGCCGCATCCCCATCAGGGACAGAGCCAGAAAAATTGCATGAGGGGGGCCTATTGCTACTGCTTCTCGGTCGGGGATGGCCAGAACCACTAAAATACAGTTATTTGCTCCCAAAACGTCATATTAGTAGCTCTAACAACGTAATTTTATCAATGTTGGCCGGGGCCATGGCCCCAACTCGCCCCATTGCCTCTGTCACTGACCCCCCTTATCTATCTTAGGGTGGGGTATGCAGGGGAACATCGGAGATTTTCCCTGATGTGGGGCTTAGAGGGATGGCCGCGGCGTTGGCCAGCAACATCAGTGGGGTGAGGTTGAGGGGAGGGCAGGGCGGCGAGGCTGCGTGCGGTAGCGCCTACCGGCCGCAGGGGGTGGAGGCAGGCGGATGTGGCGGGGTAGGGCGGCGGCAGAATGATGGACCAGGTCGGGAATGGAAGGAAGAAGACGATCTATGATCTGGATCGAACGGACAGAAAACAAAGTGACAGATAAACATTTTTCTCAGGCACCTATTAAATAGAGGTATCCCTTGTTTTTTCTGCAAATGCTCTAGACATTAAGATTACTACCAAGACTAAAACTCATATATTTCAAAGAAGCCGTGTTTCTAGTTTCCTAGAACGTTCAAATCAATTTGGCTACCGAGCATCATGGGCTCTCACCGGGAAGCTGGGATGAATCAGTCCAAGCCCCAAGCAATTTCTCTGTGCTACCAGGAGGTCTAGAAAGACCGGAGAGGGAGGCCCACATCCTATTCTCCTGTACGGCGGAGAGGGTGTTGTGGACATTCATTCACGAGGCGTTGGGACCCAACTGGTAGGCCTTGAACCTTGTGGACTTCCTCCAATATCAGGCTACGCAGCCGTCGCGACATCGCCGCCTTTTTCGGCGGTGTTGTGGACATTATGGATGACTCATAATAAATGGTGATTGAGAAGGTTCTCCCGGAAGACATCTAACTCATACTTCAAATTCCTTGCTTTTCTGCAGCACTGGCACCCACTATCGAGGCAGCGTGACCGTGACCGTCTCGGCCTCATGCTGAATGCGCTACTGGCTACGCCTCGTCAACTTTCATCATCGTAGTGCCGCTTGGCGGCTGCCACTAGGTGGCTTTTTTTATTTCTTTTATGCTTTTTTGGGCTTGACTGTGTTGTGGCCCCAGCCGTCGTTTCGCGCTTGAGACTTGGATGCTTGTATGGACCGGTGCTTTATTTATAAAGCAAGGCGAAAGCCTATTTTGAGGTCTAGAAAGACAAAAGCACACATCAGCACCGCCCAAATCAGTACAATCATACGATAGGTCATCAACTGTTCCTTATGACCAAGGAAGGTCAACCCCTGTTTTTAAGCATCAGCCACAAGAATATCTTGGTCTTAAAAGGGATCTTTAATTTACACGATCACAATTGATCAATCATAATTTTTAGTG
Organism: Aegilops speltoides; assembly: GCA_021437245.1. NCBI lineage: Eukaryota > Viridiplantae > Streptophyta > Magnoliopsida > Poales > Poaceae > Aegilops > Aegilops speltoides. Next base: position 119,123,566 of record CM038146.1, on the reverse strand, counting down.
AATTAAGCAAAGTTTTTGACCAACAATCACTCGATTATAATGTGATAGATAGAAATTCACAGTCACATGTAATATTTGTCCATGTTCAAACATGACGGTAATATTGCATCAAACTTCAATAAACATGAACCACATTCTAGTAAAAAATGTTGTTAATGAAAGAATTTGTCTTAACGAAACAAAATACATGTAACATTTTGGTATGGAGGGAGTAGCTTTCATTGTGTTTAGGATGGTTGGTCGCTCTAGCCGCGCCGTGGCGATGTGCAGGAGCAGATGCTTACAGGGCCGGGCCTGTGTTTCAGGAGGCCCTAGGCGAACTCGACGACATGGCCCCTATGTCCTAAGATCATACTTATATATGTATGTGTGTGCGTGATACATAAACATCTTTAGTATGAGATTTGATGACTATAATAATTGTTGGATAGCCATATTATGACAAAATACTAAAAATATACTAAAATGAAACTAACATGACATGATAACCTCAAAGAAGGACCAAATTCGAAGAACCCTTCAGTGTTCGAATTTTCGGATCACTTTCTTTCTTTTTTCTCCTATTTTCAGTAACCGACAAATGCTTTTTTAGGCAACATGGCATGGTAATGTCAGAAATTTATACATCGAATGGTTGGAACCCTAGACAAGTACGCAGAATGACAAAAAAATAGGGTGGTTACGTACTGTGAAAGATTTTATTAGAAAATTATACACTGAAATTACTCCATGTACTAAAGAATAAAACAAAAAACTACTAAAAATTGGGGTTTGGGGGGTGGATCAGGAACGTGGTGCGCTCATGGCTCACAAGCGTATAGCGTATTACCTCCTTGCTGGATATGCCAGATGGCCGGACTGATGCGCGGCGCGCGCAGCCACGACAACCAGCGGCGGCCAAGGCGTCGAGCGACAGGCCAACGATCGAGAAGAGGACGAACAAGGAAGACGAACCGACGAGCAATGAAGGCGCTAATTAGCGAAACTACGACTCGATGAGATCTTGTCTGATTTGTTTCACACAAGAGAAAGGAGCGGCTGTGGCGCCGTGCCTTCGTCTCGCGTAGTGACTGACGCTTCGCTAATCGCTACTAGCTCTATCTGATCGGCCTTATTTTTTCTTATCTACTTCATCATGGGCCCCCCTCCGGCATGGGCCCTAGGCCGTCGCCCCCCGGCCATACCCCCAAGGCCGGCCCTGGATGCTTAGCTTCAGTGTGTATGATTTGAATAATTCAAGAATATTAAATTAAATTTTCTAATCTAAACACATTGTACAAGAATCGTTATTTGGATGGTTAGTAGACAGGCTCCCTGGTTTGTTCCAACCCCCTGGACGCAAATTCAAATACTTGTATTCCAAGGTTAGGACAAGCCACACAGTAATAATAATGAGGCGCGAACCAACGTGTGGCTGGAAAGTTAGAAGGACAGTAGTATCCCTAACTCATCAGGGTTCAAGTCCTAGACTTGACATGGTGCTCACATTTTCCTAGATTTATTTTAGGCTTTCCGGCGATGTTCGTTCAATGGGAGGAGGCATCCCCGTCGACTACGAGGCGCCTGTGGTGACTTCGTCAATCTCAAGATGCTATGCCGGCTAAGTCTCACGGTGGTACTCATAGAGGTAGAGTGTGCGTGCGTGTGTTTATAGGGGTAAGTGTATGCTTGTTTATGTGAGCGACTTCGATTATACTATTAAAAATGATAATGATAATGAGGTGCATCCAACCCTTTTTCAAACTGTGCAAGTTGTGCAACATGCGTTGTGTGAGGAGATCAAGAAGGTAATCCCATCTGACAGAGTCGAAAGCCTTCTTGATATCAAGCTTGAAAAGTAGGGCTAGCTTCCGAATGCGATGCAATTTCGTTGCCAAGTTGCGTAAATACAAAAAATTGCCATGACTTATCTGTGGCTTGATGAAGGCGCTTTGAGTGCGGGAGACAAAGGTGTGCATGAACGGGCCAAACGGTTAGCCATCATCTTAGCTGCAATTTTCAAAATTGCCTAATAAGGCTAATCGACCTAAAGTCGGAGATGCACTTAGCCCCCTCTTTCTGTCACCTGACTATTATGTGATCTCAATCGCATGTAGTATATGTACGTGTTCAAACATGAAGGTAATGTTGTATCCAGTGGCGGAGACAGGCCCCAGGCAGTCCGGGCGGCTGCCTGGGGCGCGATGGTTGTTTGCTTCGTTGACTGTAGCGAGTATTGTACGTATAATGCTATAGTTAGCTACAGTGAACGAAGGCTGCCTGGGTCGGCCTGGGGCTTGCCTAATTCCAGGCGCCGCCGCTGGTTGCATCAATCTTAGACAAACATGAACCACATTCTTGTAAAAAAAGTTGTTAACGAAAAAATTGTCTTAACGAGACAAAATACATATAATATTTTGGTCTGGAAGGAGTAACTTTCGTTGTGTTTAGGATGGCTTGCCGCTCTAGGCCCGCGGCGATTGCAGGAGTTGATGCTTAGCTTCGGTGCGTATGATTTTGAATAATTTGAGAATATTAAATTAAATTTTCTAATCTGGCACACAGTACTGATTTGGATGGTTAGTAGACATGCTCCCAGGTTTGTTCCCCCACTATGAAGGCAAGTTCGAATTTCCTTGTATTTCAAGATTAAGATAAACCAGACGCGAACCAATTTGTGGTTGGATGGTTAGGAGGACATTGCACTAGTGGAAAAACAGGCTTTCCGTCCAGCCCATAAGTCGCGAAGCTGTAGGAACCGCGACCAATGGGACCTTTAGTCGCGGTTCTGGAGGTGAACCGCGACCAAAGGCTTTGGGCCTGGCGCTCGGTGGCAGTGGTGCGTGAGGGGCTTTAGTCGCGGTTGGCCAGACAACCGCGACTAAAGGTTTCGGCACCTTTTAGTCACGGTTTGCTGTGCCAACCGCGACTAAAGCCCTCCCTATATATACCCATCCAGCAGCCAACACTTAGCCATTTGGAGCCATTCTCTTCACAAGTGGGTGTAGGTTTGCTTTTGGTTCCTCTTATGCACATAAGGTGTTTGATGAAATGCCCCAAGAGCATGAAACAAACATGACATGAAGTGTTGGAGCCACACTCTTCGATCGCGGTTAGCAACTTGATGAACCTTTGATGTGTCAATATGCATGTGTGTGTAGTTCATAACAAATGCATGATGGTTAATTATATATTTTATATTATAATAATGCGATGAATCGGCAATGGATGTACGGTAACCGACTCTCCGTGAGTTCACTACGGGTTTGAAAGATTTCCTCGTAGTGGCTAATGCGAACAAGCGGGGGTTTTGTTATCTGTCCATGTGTTATCTGAAGAATGAGAAGGGTTACTCTTCCTCAAGAGTTGTTCACATGCATCTGCTTGAAGGGTTTCATGCCAAGCTATAATTGTTGGACCAAGCATGGAGAAAGAGGGGTTATAATGGAAGAAGATGAAGAAGGGATGATTTCATCGATGAAAGCTATCTTGCTCATTTCGTGATACTTTCATGGAGGATGTGAAGGTGAAGGGAAGGTGAAGAAGAGGCACGTGATGATCCGCTGATGATCTTGGTCGGACCATTGCCGATGCACGGAGACGCCGCTAAACCGAAAAGGAGAGGAGAATTTGGATCGCATGTTAGAGGATCACGAAAGGCGCTGTACCCGGATGCGATGATGGTCCGAAAAAGCTGGCTGCATAATCGGATTTGCTGAAATGGAAGGCAGAGGCAGGTGTAGCTGACTCGGCATTTGAAAACTTGCTGAAAATGTTGAAGAATATGTTTCAAAGGATAACGAGTTGCCCGCCAAGACGCGTCTGAAGCAAAGAAGGTTGTCTCGCCCTCTAGGTTTAGAGGTTCAAGATACATGCATGCATCAACGATCGCATCCTCTACCGCGGTGAATACGAGAATTTGAATGAATGCCCGGTATGCACCGCATTGCGTTATAAGATCGAGGCGATGACCCCGGTGACGATGTTGAGGGCCGAAACCCGTGAAGAGGGTTCCCGCCAAGGTGATGTGGTATGCTCCTATAATACCACGGTTGAAACGTCTGCTCATGAACAAAGAGCATGCCAAGTTGTTGCGATGGCACAAAGAGAAACGTAAGTCGGACGGGAGTTGAGACACACCGCAGATGGAACGCAATGGAGAAAGATCGACAGATGGTTCAAAGATTTTGCGGTGACGCAAGGAACATAAGATTTGCTCTAAATACGGATGGCATGAATCCTTTTGGCGAAAGCGAGCTCCAGCCATAGCACTGCCCGTGACTCTATGCATCTACAACCTTCCTCCTTGGTTGTGCATGAAGCGGAAGTTCATTATGATGCCGGTGCTCATCCAAGGTCCGGCAACCCGCAACGACATCGATGTGTACCTAAGGCCATTAGTTGATGAACTTTTACACTGTGGGGTGGTGTCCGTGTGGGATGAGCACAAACAAGAGGAATTTGACCCACGAGTGTTGCTTTTCGTAACCATCAACGATTGGCCTGCTCTTAGTAACCTTTCGGGACTGTCAAATAAGGGATACAATGCATGCACGCACCGCTACATGAGACCGAAAGTGTACATTTGCCAAATTGTAAGAAGAACGGTACCTTGGGCATCGCCGATTTCTTCCGAAAATTCATCCAAGAAGAAAGAAAGGCAAGCATTACAACGGCAAGGCAGATCACCGGCGAAGCTGCGGAACGACCGGTGCCGAGGTATTTGATATGGTCAAGGATTTGAAAGTCATCTTTGGAAAGGGTCTGGCGGACAATCAGTTCAAGGGAGCCGACGGCACGCAGCCATGTGGAAGAAGAAATCTATATTCGGGAGCTAGAATATTGGAAAGTCCTAGAAGTCCGCTCTGCAATCGACGTGATGCACGTTACGAAGAATATTTGCGTGAACCTCCTAAGCTTCTTGGGCGTGTATGGGAAGACAAATGATACAAAGGAAGCACGGCAGACCAAAGAACGCTTGAAAGACCCCGATGACCGCATCCGAAATGGTTTCAAGGTCGTGCCAGCTACGCCTCGACCAAAGAAGAGAAGGTCATCTTTTTGAATGCCCGAGCAAGATGAAGGTCCCGTCTGGATTCTCGCCCAATATAAAGGGAATAATAAACATGGCGGAGAAAAGTTCCAAAACTCAAGTCTCACGATCGCCACGTGATTATGACGCAATTGCTTCCGATTGCTTTGAGGGGCTCTCGCCGAAAAATGTTCGAGTAGCCATTGTGAAGCTATGTGCATTCCTCAATGCAATCTCTCGAAGGTAATCAATCCAAGTTCTACCACGGTTACTGAACGATGTGATCCAATGTCTTGTCGGATTTCGAGTTGGTGTTCCCGCCATCCTTCTTCAATATTATGACGCACCTCCTGGTTCACCTAGTCGAAGAGATTTCATTCTCGGTCCTGTATTTCTACACAATATGTTCCCTTCGAGAGGTTCATGGGAGTATTAAAGAAATATGTTCAGAATCGTGCTAGGCAGAAGGAAGCATCGCCAAGGGCTATGGAAATGAGGAGGTAATTGAGTTTTGTGTTGACTTTGTTTCGACCTTAAGCCGATTGGTCTTCCTCGATCGCGCACGAGGGGAGACTAAGTGGAAAAGGCACGATCGGAAGGAAATCAACGATATGTATGGACGGCCATTCTCGATCAAGCACACCACACTTTGTCGACCAATTCCACTTGGTGGCTCCGTACTTTGAGAAACACAAGAATATTTTACGCCGGACAACCCGGGAAGCCTGAATCTCGGATTAGGAAGGCCCACATGGAGACTTTCGCAGCTTGGTTGAGAAAACATTTAATGAATGACAATGATGTTGTAGATCACTGTACATGTTGGCCAAGACACCATCTTCGACTATAACGACTTTCCAAGGGTACGAGATAAATGGGAATACATTTTACACGATCGCCCAAGATAAAAAGAGCACCAACCAAAACAGTGGTGTCCGCTTTGATGCAAAGAACCGAGAATGGGCAAAAGGTCACATATTATGGTTACATAGAGGAGATATGGGAACTTGACTATGGACCCTCCTTTAAGGTCCCTTTGTTCCGTGCAAATGGTTCAAGCTAACAGGAGGTGGGGTAAAGGTGGACCAGCAATACGGAATGACAATGGTGGATTTCAACAATCTTGGTTACCTTGACGAACCATTCGCCCTAGCGAAAGATGTCGCCGGGTTTTCTATGTGAAGGACATGAGTAGCAAACCGAGGAAACGGAAAGATAAGAAAACGATCAAGACATCATGCGATGATTCAAAGCGCCACATTGTTCTTTCAGGAAAAGAAACATCGTGGGAGTGGAGGACAAGATGGACATGTCAAGATTATAATATGTTTGCTGAAATTCCGCCTTCAAAGTGAACACCGACCCAAGCATTAAGTTAAATGATGAGGATGCTCCATGGATACAAGCACAATCGTAAGCAAGCGCAGGGACACAAGGGAAGAATTGATGTGTAATAATTTATTGTACCAAACTTTGTATTTGGTCGATGAACTGAATGATGTATCAAACCTTTTGTCAAACCTTCAAGGGATTAGTTTTATTTTTCTGATTTTTTGATATATAATTGTATTTTTAAGATTTTAAAATGAATTAGTTTTATTTTTCTCGATTTTAAAAGGAAAAAGGAAGAAGAAGAAAGAAGGAAAAGGAAAAAAAAGAAGAAAAAACAGAAGAAAAAGGAAAAACAGAAGAAAAAAAAAAGCAGAAGAAAAAAGGAAAAAGAAGAAAAAAACAAGCAGAAGAAAAACATAAGAAAAAAAAACAAATGAAGAAAAAGAAGAAAAAGGAAAAAGGAAGAAAGGAAGAAAAAAGAAGAAAAACAAGAAAAAGGAAGAAACAAAGAAGAAAAAAAAAAGAAGAAAAAGGAAGAAAAAACAGAAGAAAAACAAGAATTTAAAATGAATTAGTTTTATTTTCTGATTTTTTGATATATAATTGTATTTTTAAGATTTTAATAACATAAATAAATAAGTAATTAGAAACTTTAATAGCAAAAATAATTATCATAAAGTAAAATAAATAAGTAATTAGAAACAAAATAAAATAAAATAAATAAGTTTTTTGTTGTAAGTAGAAACAAAACAAAATAAATAAAGCAAAAATGAAAACAATACAAATTAAGCAGAAAACAATACAAATTAAAAAGAAAACAATACAAATTAAACAGAAAACAGGCCTTTAGTCGCGGTTGGCGGCGAGACCATGATTAAAGGTACCCTTTAGTCATGTTGGCGAGATCACCGCGACTAAAAATGGGGCATGAGAATAAAAAACCCTTTAGTCATGGGTGGGCGAGCAACCCGCGACTAAAGGGTACCCTTTAGTCATGGGTCTCGCCGCCAACCGCGACTAAAGTGGGGGCTATAAATACAAGGTCCGATTCTCGTCTTCTCCGATTCCCTTTGTTAAATCGCCTCGCCTCGACGCCGGTGAGCCGCCTCGACGCCGATCGACGCTGACCTTGACGCTGACGCTGCCTGACGCCAGCCCCCCGCCTGACGCTGAAGCCTGCGCCGCCGCCCCGTCCCGATGGCGCCGCCCGCCTTGTGCCTGCCCTTGCCGCCGCCTGCCCTGCCTCTGCGCCGCTTGCCGCTCGCCGCCCGCCCGCCACGCCCGCGCCGTGCCTCACGCCGCCCCGCCCGCCCGCCGCCGCCGCCGCCGCCGCCGCCCGGCCCCGCCCGCCTGGCCGTCCTCCCAAGCGTGGCATCCAGAAGAAGAAGAAAGAAGAAGAAAAAGGAAGAAGAAGAAGAAAGAAAAAGGAAAAAGGAAGAAGAAGAAAGAAGGAAGAAGAAAACAAAAGAAAAACAGATGAAAAACAAAAAAAAGGAAGAAAAAAGGCCACCGGAATTTTTTTCTTTTTTTTTCTTTTTTTTGTTCTTTTTAATTTTAACTAGTTAATTAGTTTAACAAAAACGGTAAATAACTTAAAACCCTAAACCCCAAAAACAAAAAACAATGTAAAACCGCCAAAGAAAAACAAAAAATAAAATGGAGGGGGCGGCGGGGCGGCGAGGGGTGGCGATGCGCGCGGTGTTTTTTTTGGGATCGAGAGGGGGCGGCGAGGGTTATACATGTGTGTTGTCCTCGCCTCCCTCTCCGTGACGCCGTCGTCGCCGCCTGCCTCGCGCTCACCGCGACACCCTCTCCCACCCTTCCTCGCCTCCTTTTGCCACCGCCCTTCGCCACCGCCACCGCCACCGCCCCTTCTTCACTTAATTAATTTGTTTTACTACATGTTTTCGGGATCGACATAATGGCGGACGATAGAGTGACCCGATTATGGACAACTATGATCCGGACGGTGAAGCACATATGTTCGCATCATAAACGGCGATATTCAATATGTGCCGACCGGAGAAGAAGAAGATGATATCTCTTCTTATCTCGAACCTTGACGGTGAAGATGAAGGGCGCCACAAGAAGATGATGTCAAGAAACGCCGATAAACGACGATCTTCAAATGGAAGTAGCAACCACCTCCCGCCGAGGTATATATATACATTGAGCCTCGGTGATACAAACTAACCGATTTGAATAAATATGTGTGTACTAACGCGCGCAACTCTCTTTCTTATTTTAGCCCTCGGCGGATCGTCAAACAATCGAGTACGTCGTCAAAGCGTGGCGCAACCAAGACGATGAAACCAGGAGAAACATGCACCATCCGGGTTGTCGATCAGGCAACCGGCAGGCCGCTGGAGCCCCGCAAGAACGCCACCAAGTTTGTCACCAATGCGGAGCCATTGTTAGAGACAACGCCTCGATCACCGTCAGAGTGGAATGAGCCAAAGAAGGCACGAATTGATGGTTTCACTTTTGTCGATAAGAGAACAAAAAGATTGCTTCAAGAAGCTTATGGAACATTTCGCTCTACCTCCGAATACAACAAATTCGATGAGGAGGGTAACAAGATTGAGGAAAATAAGGAGAGGAGGAGGCTAGTCAAACAGTTCGCTCTTCATAAGATGGCCGACGATTCGGAAATTCAAGCAAAATCTAGCCCGTGACTTTGTCAAGCGAACACGACTCCGGATTTCAAAGGACAATATGAGAAGCGAAAGATGATTGGCCGAATTTGTGAAGCAAAAGAAATCGGAGCAGTTCATTCAAATATCGAAACAAAACAAGGAAAATGCGGCTAAGAAGGAGTACAATCATGTTATGGGGCCGGAGGGTATCGCATTTGGGTGCCTAGGTTGGAGAAGATGGAGAACGAAGTGAGGGCGCGAGGAATCCGTCGTGTACGGAGGATGGGACCCAAGGGCCAAAAGCTGGTGGTACGGGCATGGGGAACGCTGAACCGGAGACAGGGGAGTGTGTTTACCGGGCAAATTACTTAAACCCACCCAAGCCCTTATTGACGCAATGAAGGATGCTCAACAGGGAAGATCAAGTTCAACAGAGAGAACGACGCTACCGACAAAAGCCCTCGGGAATCCCGAACACGGAGGACGTGTACGAGGCATGGGGCACATTCCGTGGAAAATAGGGTTCCCTGAGCGATGACCCATACGATTCTGAAGCCGTAAGAGAAAGATGGATCGGGAAGCGGATGTTGTGGCGCGGTTGGCATCGGAAATGGATGTGATGAAGAAAACCATGAGTGTACTAGTAGCGAAAGAGATGCAGCTCGGGTGCAAAGATGAAGATCATCGGCGGATCTCGGAAGCCAAGAGCGGAGAAGCAGCGTGGCTTCCACGGAGGCCCACCGGCTGGTGCAGATGCACCGACGATCGAATTACTGCACCGGAGCCTCGGTGATCGAAATTACTGCACGGAGCCTCGGTGGTCGAAATTACTGCACCGGAGCCTCCTCGCTACCCGTGGGCGATATAAAGGAGATGAAAGAATGTCATCTGATTATCCTATCGGGAACATGTCCATGAAGGTAGCCATCGGCAAGTGCTTTACCATGTTTATTCGAGCACTCCACCACAACAACCCCATTCAAGATGGCTATGCTCGTGTCACGGTGGAGGACATAGTCCAAGGGTTTGAGGACACGGAGATTGAAATTGCTACACCAAGGGGAGAAAAGACTTGGAGATGTCAAGCGCCATTACATTCTATGGAAAAAGAAGTTTATCAAGTTTCAAAGCGAGGCGCCAAGGACAACAAGTCCACCCCCTACGGTGGTGGTGGTGGCGGTGGCGGTGGTGGTGGTGGTGGTGGTGGTGGCGGTTCACCTACACCTCCGTCACATCACCGACGCCGCCCCGCCCACAACGTCCGCGGGTGATCATCCGCCGCCTCCCGATCCTCGTCCGGCGGGTGATCGACGCCGCCCCAATCCACCTATGGCAAAGAAGCGAAGCAGTCTGGATTATTAACCGGACCCTTATGTACCTAAGACCACAAAGGTACCGGAGCCATCATCAAGCCTCTCCCCACAAGGCCTTGGGAACGAGTGCCGAGGAAGTCGACGCGCGCCGCTGGCTGCTGATTTGGAGAAATGGAAGGCGGACTGCAAGAAGAAAAGAGAGCCCGAGCCCAAGCCAAGATTTTTCGATGAGCAAAAGAAGTGGGCTAAGTCATTTTTGAGCACACCGTCCCAAGCCGCGAAGAATCGCTTAACGACTATGCACGTGAACTTGCAGGCAGGCACTCATGTTCAAGGAGAACAAAGAGCGGAGAAGGCCGAAAGTAAAAAAGCGGAAACAAGTTGCCCAGCTCGGGAACAAAGTAAACAATCGATTGCCCGCTTATAGTGGAAGCCTTCGTCCGGATGCCCCGAGATCATACAAGCTGCGGCAAAGACAGGATTGATCAGAACGAGTGCGAGAACAAGCGCCAACTTAGGTATTACTCTTCGTGAACTATTAGACCTTGATGAGTTGCCATCAAGGAGGTAGTAATTACATATGTCAAGAATGGGCCTCTCGTCGAGCCTGCAAGCAGAAAAGGATCTACCGACCAAATGAAACGTCGCTGAATTGGTACAAGGGTTACATAAAAAATAAAAACGCCAAAGAATATATTTATGCGGAAGTTAGACATGAGCATCACTTCAAACATTACTATGTACAAATTGAACTGAGTGAATTGTGAAGGAAATATGCCCTAGAGGCAATAATAAAGTTATTATTTATTTCCTTATTTCATGATAAATGTTTATCATTCATGCTAGAATTGTATTAACCGGAAACATGATACATGTGTGAATGCATAGACAAAACAACATGTCACTAGTATGCCTCTACTAGACTAGCTTGTTAATCAAAGATGGTTATGTTTCCTGACCATAAACAAGGAGTTGTTATTTGATTAACGAGGTCACATCATTAGTAGAATGATCGATTGACATGACCCATTCCCTTAGCTTAGCACACACGATCGCTTAGTATGTTGCTACCGCTTTTATCCATGACATATACATGTTCTCGTAACTATGAGATTATGCAACTCCCGCTTGCGGAGGAACACTTTGGTGCTACCAAACGTCACAACGAATCGGGTGATTATAAAGGAGTACTACAGGTGTCTCCAAAGGCGATGTTGGGTTGGCGATTTCGAGATTAGGTTTTGTCACTCGATTGTCGGAGAGGTATCTCTGGGCCCTCTCGGTAATGCACATCATGAAGCCTTGCAAGCACTACAACTAATGAGTTAGTTGTGAGATGATGTATTACGGAACGAGTAAAGAGACTTGCCGGTAACGAGATTGAACTAGGTATTGGATACCGACGATCGAATCTCGGGCAAGTAACATACCGATGACAAAGGAACAACGATGTTGTTATGCGGTCTCGACCGACAAAGATCTTCGTAGAATATGTAGGAACCAATATGGGCATCCAGGTCCCGCTGTTGGTTATTGACCGTGAATAGTTCAAGGTCATGTCTACATTGTTCTCGAACCGTAGGGTCCGTGCACGCTTAAAGTTACGATGATGTTATTATGAGTTTATGTATTTTGATGTACCGAAGGAGTTCGAGTCCCGGATGTGATCACGGACATGACGAGGAGTCTCGGAATGGTCGAGACATAAAGATTGATATATTGGAAGCCTATGTTTGGAGTTCGGAATGGTTCCGGTAAAACGGAATTTCGAGTACCGGAGGTTACGGAAACCCCGGAGGTAAATGGGCCTCGATGGGCCTTAGTGGAAAGGAGGAAGGGCAGCCCAAGGCTGGCAGCGCCCCCCTTCCCTAGTCCTACTAGGACTAGGAGAAGGGGCCGCCCCCTCTCTCTTTTCCCTCAGGAATCCTAGTTGGACTAGGATTGGGGGAATCCTACTCGGAGGGAGTAGGACTCCTGGCGCGCCTCCTTTGGCCGCCGCCCCTTCCCCTGGCTCCTTTATATACTGGGCGGGGGGCACCTTGGAACACACAAGTTGATCGTGAGATCGTTCCTTAGCCGTGTCGGTGCCCCTCCACCATATTCCACCTCGGTTATACCGTCGCAAGCTTAGCGAAGCCCTGCGCCGTGAAACATCAAGATCGCCACCACGCCGTCGTCTCGTGGAACTCTCCTCGACACTCGGCTGGATCGAGTACGAGGGACGCCATCGAGCTGTACGTGTGTCAAGAACTCGGGGCGTCGGAGTAACGGCGCCGGATCGGTCGGATCGCGAGGAGAACGACGACTACTTCCTCTACGTTGTGATCGCTTCCGCCGGGTCTACAAGGGTATGTAGACAACACTCTCCCTCTCGTTGCTATACATCACCATGATCTTGCGTGTGCGTAGGAAAATTTTTGAAATTACTACGTTCCCCAACAAGTGGCATCCGAGCCTAGGTTTTTCTATGGTTTGATGTTTTGCACGAGTAGAACACAAGTGAGTTGTGGGCGATACAAGTCATACTACCTACCAAAGCATGTCATACTTTGGTTCAGCGGTATTGTGAGATGAAGCGCCTGCACCGACATTACGCCAGACGCTTACGCGAGACTGGTTTCACCGCCGCGAGCACTCGTTGCTTAAAGGTGACTGGTGGGTGCTGTCTCTCTCACTTTAGTTGAACTGAGTGTGGCTACGCCGGTCCTTGAGAAGGTTAAACGAGTCTATTTGACGAAGTATCGTTGTGGTTTTGATGCGTAGGTGAGACTGGTTCTTGCTTAAGCCCGTAGCAGCCACGTAAAATTTGCAACAACAAAGTAGAGGACGCCTAACTTGTTTTTGCAGGGTATGTTGTGATGTGATATGGTCAAGACGTGATGCTATATTTTATTGTATGAGATGATCATGTTTTGTAACCGGTTATCGGCAATGGCAGGAGCCATATGGTTGTCGCTTATTGTATGCAATGCAATCGGCTGTAATGCTTTACTTTATCACTAAGCGGTAGCGATAGTCGAGAAGCATAAGTTTGGCGAGACGACAACGATGCTACGATGGAGATCAAGGTGTCGCGCCGGTGACGATGGTGATCATGGTGGTGCTGCAAGATGGAGATCATGAAGCACAAGATGATGATGACCATATCATATCACTTATATTGATTTGCATGTGATGTTTATCCTTTTATGCATCTTATCTTGCTTTGATTGACGGTAGCATTATAAGATGATCTCTCACTAAATTATCAAGAAGTGTTCTCCCCGAGTATGCACCGTTGCCAAAGTTCGTCGTGCCCAGACACCACGTGATGATCGGGTGTGATAAGCTCTTACGTCCATCTACAACGGGTGCAAGCCAGTTTTGCACACGCAGAATACTCGGGTTATACTTGACGAGCCTAGCATATGCAGATATGGCCTCGAACACGGAGACCGAAAGGTCGAGCGTGAATCATATAGTAGATATGATCAACATAAGATGTTCACCATTGAAAACTACTCCATTTCACGTGATGATCGGTTATGGTTTAGTTGATTTGGATCACGTGATCACTTAGATGACTAGAGAGATGTTTTTCTAAGTGGGAGTTCTTAAGTAATATGATTAATTGAACTTAAATTTATCATGAACTTAGTACCGATAGTATCTTGCTTGTTTATGTTTGATTGTAGATAGATGGCTCGTCTTTGTTGTTCCGTTGAATTTTAATGCGTTCCTTGAGAAAGCAAAGTTGAAAGATGATGGTAGCAATTACACGGATTGGGTCCGTAATTTGAGGATCATCCTCATTGCTGCATGTAAGAGTTACGCCCTGGATGCACCGCTAGGTGCCAGCCTCTTGCTAATGCAAGCCGCAGATGTTATGAACGTCTGGCGAGCAAAGTCGATGACTACTCTATAGTTCGATGTGCCATGCTCTCACGGCTTAGAACCGGGACTTCAACGACGTTTTGAACGTCATGGAGCATATGAGATGTTCCAGAGTTGAAGTTAATATTCCAACAGAATGCCCGGATTGAGAGATATGAAGTCTCCAATAAGTTCTATAGCTGCAAGATGGAGGAGAATAGTTCATTAGTGAGCATATACTCGTAATGTCCGGGTACTACAATCACTTGACGCAATTGGGAGTTAATCTTCCGGATGATTGTGTCATTGATGAATTCTTCAATCACGCCACCAAGCTACAAAGGCTTCGTGATGAACTATAATATGCAAGGGTTAGTAAAGACTATACCGAGCTCTTCGCAATGCTAAAGGTCATGGAGGTAGAAATCAAAAAGGAGCATCAAGTGTTGATGGTCAATAAGACCACTAGTTTCAAGAAGAAAGGCAAAGGAAGAAGAAGGAATCTCAAGAAGAACAGCAAGCAAGTTTGTCGTCAGAGAAGAAACCCAAGTCCGGCCCTAAACTGAAACCGAGTGCTTCTACCGCAAGCGATCGTCTTTGGAAGCGGAACTGCCCCAAGTATTTGGCGGATAAGAAGGATGGCAAGGTGAACAAAGGTATATGTGATATACATGTTATTGATGTGTACCTTACTAGAGCTCGCAGAGCACTGGTATTTGATCTCGGTTACATCTGCTAATATTTGCAACTCAAGCAGGACTACGGATTGCTTAACACCGGCAAAGGACGAGGTGACGATCGCGCGTGGGAAATGGTTCCAAAGTCGATGTGATCGCGGTCGGCACGCTACCTCTACATCTACCTTCGGATTAGTTTTAGACCTAAATAATTGTTATTTGGTGCTGCGTTGAGCATGAACATTATATCTGGATCTTGTTTGATGCGAGACGGTTATTCATTTAAATCGAGAATAATGGTTGTTCTATTTATATGAGTAATATCTTTTATGGTCATGCACCCTTGAGGAATGGTCTATTTTGATGAATCTCGATAGTAGTGATACACATATTCATAATGTTGAAACCAAAAGATGCAGAGTTGATAACGAAAGTGCAGCTTATTTGTGGCATCGCCGTTTAGGTCATATCGGTGTAAAGCGCATGAAGAAACTCCATCTCGATGGACTTTTGGAGTCACTTGATTATGAATCACTTGGCACTTATGAACCGTGCCTCATGGGCAAGATGACTAGAACACCGTTCTCGGTACTATGGAGAGAGCAACGGATTTGTTGGAGATCATACATACAGATGTATGTGGTCCGATGAATGTTGAGGCTCGTGGCGGATATCGTTATTTTCTCACCTTCACAGATGACTTAAGCAGATATGGGTATATCTACTTAATGAAACATAAGTCTGAAACGTTTGAAAAGTTCAAAGAATTTCAGAGTGAAGTTGAAAATCATCGTAACAAGAAAATTAAGTTTCTACGATCTGATCGTGGAGGTGAATATTTGAGTTACGAGTTTGGTCTACATTTGAAACAATGCGGAATAGTTTAGCAACTCACGCCACCCGAACACCACAACAGTAATGGTGTGTCCGAACGTCGAATCGTACTTTACTAGATATGGTACGATCTATGATGTCTCTTACAGATTTACCGCTATCGTTTTGGGGTTATGCTCTAGAGACGGCCGCATTCACACTGAATAGAACACCGTCAAAATCCGTTGAGACGACACCTTATGAACTATGGTTTGGCAAGAAACCAAAGTTGTCGTTTCTTAAAGTTTGGGGATGCGGTGCTTATGTGAAAAAGCTTCAACCTGATAAGCTCGAACCCAAATCAGAGAAATGTGTCCTCATAGGATACCCAAAGGAAACAGTTGGGTACACCTTCTATCACAGATCCGAAGGCAAGACATTTGTTGCTAAGAATGGATCCTTTCTAGAGAAGGAGTTTCTCTCGAAAGAAGTGAGTGGGAGGAAAGTGGAACTTGATGAGGTAGTAGTACCTTCTCCCTTACTTGAAAGTAGTTCGTCGCAGAAACCGGTTTCTGAGACACCTACACCGAGTAGTGAGGAAGTTGATGATGTTGATCATGAAACTTCGATCAAGTTCTCGCAGAACCTCGTAGATCAACCAGAGTAAGATCCGCACTGAGTGGTACGGTAATCCTGTTCGGAAGTCATGCTACTAGATCATGATGAACCTACGAACTATGAAGAAGCGATGGTGAGCCCAGATTCGCAAAATGGCTTGAGGCCATGAAATCGAGATGGGATCCATGTATGAAAACAAAGTGTGGACTTTGGTTGACTTGCCCGTGGGTAGGCAAGCAATAGAAAACAAGTGGATCTTCAAGAAGAAGACCGACGACGACGGTAATGTTTCTTGTTATAAAGCTCGACTTGTCGCAAAAGGTTTTCGACAAGTTCAAGGGATTGACTACGATGAGACCTTCTCACCCGAAGCGATGCTTAAGTCCGTCCGAATCATGTTAGCAATTGCCGCATTTTATGATTATGAAATTTGGCAAATGGATGTAAAGCGCATTCTGAATGGATTTACGGAAGAAGAGTTGTATATGATGCAACCGTAAGGTTTTATCGATCCAAAAGGAGCTAACAAAGTGTGCAAGCTCCAAGCGATCCATATATGGACTGGTGCAAGCATCTCGGAGTTGGAATAAACGCTTTGATAGTGTGATCAAAGCATTTGGGTTTGTACAGACTTTTGGAGAAGCCTTGTATTTACAAGAAAGTGAGTGGGAGCTCAGTAGCATTTACGATATTATATGTAGATGACATATTGCTGATCGGAAATGATATAGAATTCTGGATAGCATAAAGGGATACTTGAATAAGAGTTTTTCAATGAAAGACCTCGGTGAAGCTGCTTACATATTGGGCATTAAGATCTATAGAGATAGATCAAGACGCTTAATTGGACTTTCACAAAGCACATACCTTGACAAAGTTTTGAAGAAGTTCAAAATGGATCAAGCAAAGAAAGGGTTCTTGCCTGTGTTACAAGGTGTGAAGTTGAGTCGACTCAATGCCCGACCACCGCAGAAGATAGAGAGAAAATGAAAGATGTTCCTATGCTTCAGCCATAGGCTCTATCATGTATGCAATCTGTGTACGGACTGATGTGTGCCTTGCTATAAGCCTAGCAGGAGGTACCAAAGTAATCCAGAGTGGATCATCGGACAGCGGTCAAGAACATCTGAAATACCGAAAAGGACTAAGGATATGTTTTCGATATGGAGGTGACAAAGAGCTCATAAAACGGTTACGTTGATGCAAGCTTTGACACCGATCCGGACGATTCTAAATCGCAGACCGGATACGATTTACACTAAACGGAGGAGCTGTCGGTTGGTGCAGTTCTAAACAAAAGCGTCAGCGGGATCTACATGTGAAGCGGAATACATAGCAGCTTCGAAGCAGCTAATGAAGGAGTCGGATGAAGGAGTTCATATCCGATCTAGGTGTCATACCTAGTGCATCGGGTCCAATGAAAATCTTCGTGACAATATCGAGCAATTGCCTTAGCAAAGGAATCCAGATTTCACAAGAGGACCAAGCACATCAAGAGACGCTTCAATTCCATCCGGACTTAGTCGGGACCGGAGACATAGAGATTTGCAAGATACATACGGATCTGAATGTTGCAGACCGTTGACTAAGCCTCTTCCACGAGCAAAACATGATCAGCACCAAGACTCCATGGGTGTTAGAATCATTCTTGTGTAATCTAGATTATTGACTCTAGTGCAAGTGGGAGATCAAGGAAATATGCCCTAGAGGCAATAATAAAGTTATTATTTATTTCCTTATTTCATGATAAATGTTTATCATTCATGCTAGAATTGTATTAACCGGAAACATGATACATGTGTGAATGCATAGACAAAACAACATGTCACTAGTATGCCTCTACTAGACTAGCTTGTTAATCAAAGATGGTTATGTTTCCGACCATAAACAAGGAGTTGTTATTTGATTAACGAGGTCACATCATTAGTAGAATGATCGATTGACATGACCCATTCCTTAGCTTAGCACACGATCGCTTAGTATGTTGCTACCGCTTTTATCCATGACATATACATGTTCCTCGTAACTATGAGATTATGCAACTCCCGCTTGCGGAGGAACACTTTGGTGCTACCAAACGTCACAACGAATCGGGTGATTATAAAGGAGTACTACAGTGTCTCCAAAGGCGATGTTGGGTTGGCGATTTGAGATTAGGTTTTGTCACTTCGATTGTCGGAGAGGTATCTCTGGGCCCTCTCGGTAATGCACATCATTGAAGCCTTGCAAGCACTACAACTAATGAGTTAGTTGTGAGATGATGTATTACGGAACGAGTAAAGAGACTTGCGGTAACGAGATTGAACTAGGTATTGGATACCGACGATCGAATCTCGGGCAAGTAACATACCGATGACAAAGGAACAACGTATGTTGTTATGCGGATCGACCGACAAAGATCTTCGTAGAATATGTAGGAACCAATATGGGCATCCAGGTCCCGCTGTTGGTTATTGACCGTGAATAGTTCAAGGTCATGTCTACATTGTTCTCGAACCGTAGGGTCCGCACGCTTAAAGTTACGATGGCGGTTATTATGAGTTTATGTATTTTGATGTACCGAAGGAGTTCGAGTCCGGATGTGATCACGGACATGACGAGGAGTCTCGGAATGGTCGAGACATAAAGATTGATATATTGGAAGCCTATGTTTGGAGTTCGAATGGTTCCGCGAAAACGGAATTTACCGAGTAACGGAGGTTACGGAACCCCCGGAGGTAAATGGGCCTCGATGGGCCTTAGTGGAAAGGAGGAAGGGCAGCCCAAGGCTGGCAAGGCCCCCCTTCCCTAGTCCTACTAGGACTAGGAGAAGGGGCCGCCCCTCTCTCTTTTTCCCTCAGGAATCCTAGTTGGACTAGGATTGGGGAATCCTACTCGAGAGGAGTAGGACTCCTGGCGCGCCTCCTTTGGCCGCCGCCCCTTCCCCCGGCTCCTTTATATACGGGGCGGGGGGCACCTTGGAACACACAAGTTGATCGTGAGATCGTTCCTTAGCCGTGTGCGGTGCCCCTCCACCATATTCCACCTCGGTTATACTGTCGTGAAGCTTAAGCGAAGCCCCGCGCCGTGAAACATCAAGATCGCCACCACGTCGTCAGGTCGGAACTCTCCCTCGACACTCGGCTGGATCGAGTACGAGGGACGCCATCGAGCTGACGTGTGTCAAGAACTCGGGGCGTCGAGTAACGGCGCCGGATCGGTCGGATCGCGAGGAGAACGACGACTACTTCCTCTACGTTGTGATCGCTTCCGCCGGGTCTACAAGGGTATGTAGACAACACTCTCCCCTCTCGTTGCTATACATCACCATGATCTTGCGTGTGCGTAGGAAAATTTTTGAAATTACTACGTTCCCCAACAAATTGTTCCAGCTTTTCAATCTGCGCGAGCTCGACAAATCTATCATCAGTTGCTACGCTACGTAAGTGATTTATTAATTTCTACCCCATCTCGTTCATATTGCCGCACTATATATATGTCCTAACTATATTGTTGTGTCCTCTATTATACATGCGAATGAAGATTAAGGAATGCGAGTAAGGAACATCCATGATGTTGGGTTCATTGACCACACATCGTTAATGATATTGTGTTGAAGCATTACCCGCCGACGTGGAGGCGGCACTGTGGCGATTTCTTACAAAGCAGAACTCAAAAGTGATATTCTATTTCCTTACCATTTTGGGTGAGTGTTTACATCTTGAGCACATTCTCTTTGTTTACTCCATGCATGGTATGTGGCGGCTAATCGATGAGTTATGCATGACGTCTTGTGCATGTATCGTGTCCGCAGTTCCTTTGGATTCGCTAGTAATTAAAGTTAACACCTCGTAATGTCTCGCCCACGACTCTCTCGAATAAGGATCCAAAGCTTTGGGCGACATGAGAAAAATGCTGCAGAAGTAATTATTTTCATTCATTTGCGCTCTATATCGATCGGCCTATTTCGTTCATTTCCTAATATCAAGTAACTAATAACTCTCTTGTTCATTTAATTTTCTTTGCCTCGTAGGGTTTGGAGACGGTTCGTAGATACAAAGGTCGGTGAATTCAAAAAAGAGCTAGAATTCAAATTGTTAAAGCCTAAGAATGTGGGGATATTCAGCCACCGTTGACCAATCTATGTGCATACTATGTTCGTGAGATGATCGGAGATACACCTCTCGAGCGGGTTGATCCGAGTGATACCAATGCTAAGAGGAATAACCTCCGGTGGATGCTTAGTCCAGAAGCTCGCTTCCGACCACTTCAAGAGGAACTAGCTGGATGGTTCAGCAGGGAAGTCCTCCATCCTAAAGGAGAACACTATCACGAGGACGTAGAACTTTATATGGATTAAATCATGTATGGAAACTTGTTCAAAATTGTATATGGTCATCCGATGATATTGAATATATATTGTATATTCCTCTTGAATTTTTTTTGGTTCTAATTTCAAATTTATTTGAAATTGTACATTCATATGCATGTATGTAGTACCGTAGAATATATGAAACTCCTTCAAAATTAAAATAAAGCACAAAAGAAATAAAACAATACAAATTAAACAGAAAACATGTTTGGGGGCTAAAACCCTAAACTGCGGCGGCCTTTAGTCGCGGTTGGCGAAGAACCGCGACTAAAGGTCCTCCGCCTGACAACCGCCTGGCGCCCACGTGGACGGGCCGTTAGTCGCGGTTCTTAAGCAGCCGCGACTAAAGGCGGGCTTTAGTCGCTTATCTGTCGTGATTGCAAGCAACCGCGACTAATAACGATTATGAATGCGACCAAAGGCCTTTTTTCCACCAGTGTTGGTATCCCCAGTTCATGAGAGGAGACATTCTCTTCTACTACAAGGCACCTGTGATGACTTCGTCAATCTGAAGATGCTATGCCGGCTAAGTCTCTCGGTAGTGATCATAGAGGTAGGGTATGTGCGTGTGCGTTCATAGATAGAGCGAGTATATGTGAGTGATTTTGATTGTACTATGTTTAATAAAAATAACAATGATAATGAGGCGCATCCAAATTATTAAACTGTGCATGTTGTGCTGCTTGCGTCGTGTGAGCCAACATGCGAGTTGTGGTTTTCTCGAGAAGAAATTAATAAGAGATAAAAAGAGGTTGGCATCTCATTGGCTCGAGTGCATGTGTAGCAATGCACAGTACCGCCACGCCTGGCCTCACGCCACTGGTTTCAGTCCCAGAGGTCCCAAGTAAGCCAGGGGCCTACACAACGATACCCGCAGATGACAAGTTTAGTGGGCAAGCATGATAAATTCGTTTTATTTTATTTTTTTTGCCCGGAAATTGCCGTTATTGATGAAAATTGCCATCCTCGCATCAACTAATATTACCATAAAAACATTCGGTTTGCCATATGCACGCATCTGACGTCAGGTACTTATCCTTTTCGAAAGAAATTAGGAGATAAAACGAGGTTGGGATATTTGGATATTGCTCAAATGTGCATGTGTAGTACTAGTTGCAGCACGCACGCTTTGATGTGTTGCTATGCACAGTGCTGCCACGCTTGGCCTCACGCCACTGGTTTCACTCCCAAGTAAGCCAGGGGCCTACACAACGATACCCGCAGATGTACTGCTGCCTGCCTCCACTGCCATGCGTATATAACGCAGCCCAAGTTCAGCATCGATCGGCGTACTGACCTTGCTCTACGGTACTGCACCTCTGCTGCTACATACCACTTCAGAGAGTCGAGCAGAGTAGAGGCGAACAGAGTGAGCGGCGATCACCACGCAGACGCGCCATGGCCGCCGCCGTGCCGTTGCCGGTATTGCTCCTTGTCGCGGTGGCCGTCATGCTCGTCGGCGCCGGCGCAGGCGCCGCAGGGGTGCGCGGCGGGCGGCGGCAGCAGCTGAGGATGGGGTTCTACGACAAGAGCTGCCCGGCGGCGGAGCGCATCGTCGGCGACTACGTCCGGCTGCACGTCCGGCGCGTGCCCACCGTCGCGCCCGCGCTGCTCCGGACGCACTACCACGACTGCTTCGTCAGGGTACGCACGCACGCACGTGCACTGCACACGAGCATTCCATTCCATACGTGCGCGTGACTCCATGCAAATGCTGCATTAGTTCCGTGCTTATGAATTGATTTACTGTCGCGCTGGTGTGGTGTGGTCTGCGTGCGTGCATGCAGGGCTGCGACGGCTCCATCCTGCTCAACTCCACCGCCGCCGGCGCGGCGGAGAAGGACGCGCCGCCGAACCTGACGCTGCGGGGGTTCGACCTCATCGACCGCGTCAAGGGCCTCGTCGAGGAGGCCTGCCCCGGCGTCGTCTCCTGCGCCGACGTCCTCGCGCTCGCCGCCCGGGACGCCGTCGCCGCCATTGTACGCCGCGCTCTGCTCATGTCAGCTCAGTTCACGTACGCCATCTGCACATCTGTCCGTAGCCAGCACTGACGTGCACATGGTCTCCGGTGCAGGGCGGGCCGTCGTGGCGCGTGCCGACGGGGAGGAGGGACGGCACGGTGTCGACCATGCAGGAGGCCATCCGCGAGCTGCCGTCGCCGTCGATGACCTTCCCGCAGCTCGTCGCCCTCTTCGCCGGCAAGGGCCTCGACGTGCGCGACCTCGTCTGGCTGTCAGGTGCGTGCCCAACGTACACACACTACACTAGCTTAAATAATCACATGCCACTTACACTAACCAGCCAGCTCTGCATGCACGTAGTACGTAGTCTGATCACATGAATTACTAAACTAAACATCTGCTAAAAAGATTGAACAGAGACAAACGACCCCAAATTATCCGAGAAGTGGTAGCCACCGACACGACGAAAGGCTGTCAGTTACCGCCCATTCTTTGTGTGCCGATCGGGCATTGCAAAGCAGCAAGAAGAATCGTTGCTTTACCTGTCGGCCTCAAGCCAGATGGGCTGATATTCCCTTCACCAACAACCGTAGTTTCTGAGCACTGCCACACCGAATCAGACACTTTTCAGAGTTCAGTAAAATGTTCCAAAATTTTAGCACGGTAGTTCATAGTGATAATTTATCTCGATTCCTGTAAACCCTGCTCCCAACCATCGTTTTGCTTCCTCTAGTTTTGGAAGCCATTGGAGTCACTGATGCTTGCCTGTGAACGGCATCCATTTCTGACGATGGCAAGCTCATGCTTGCATGTCCACTTCACCTGTATCATCAATCAAGTCCAAACCGATAATAGCCTTTACTTTATATCCTGTTTCCTGTTCCATACTTTAACAATTATAGTAGGGCCAACTTTTGAACTAGACTTCACCAACGCTATGCTGAGAGTCCAACAGAAACCATCTCTTTTTCTCCCACTAAAACTTCACCGAAAAAGTTCTTCAAAAATAATGTTACAATATAAGCCCACTGATGTGCTGTTCGGCGAGTACATGAAAAGGAAAAATTTACAGAGAAACAAACACTGAATTCTTGCATGGTCGAACGTGTCTCTGAATCTGAGCCTGAGGTGCAACCGTGCAGGTGCGCACACCATCGGCATCGCCCACTGCTCGTCCTTCGCGGACCGCCTCTACAGCTACCCAAGCGCCGGCAACGGCACCGGGACCGTCCCGCCCCTCGACCCCGCCTACGCCGCCAACCTGCGGCAGCGCAAGTGCAGGATGGGCGGCCGCGACACCACGGTGGAGATGGACCCCGGCAGCTTCCTGACGTTCGACCTCGGCTACTACCACACTGTGCTCAAGCACAGGGCCCTGTTCCGGTCCGACGCCGCACTGGTCACCGATCCCGCGGCGCGGGCCGACATCGCCGGCGTCGTGTCCAGCCCGCCGGAGGTGTTCTTCCAGGTGTTCGCGCGGTCCATGGCGAGGCTGGGCGCCGTGGAGGTCAAGACCGGCTCTCAGGGGGAGATCAGGAAGCACTGCGCCGTCGTCAATAGCTAGATCGAACGGAGATGCGCAGGGAGGGGTTACTTTCCCTGGAAACTGTTGGTGGATGCTGTGATTTTGCTCTTATTCTTTGGTCATCTGTAACCAGTGTTGTTCTGATCATATTTTTGTTGAGAATGGTGGTAGAATAACTGAGTCTGCAGGTTAACTGTGAACACAGAAGATATGACATTTGTATGCACTACTTAAAAGATTGAAGTTGCATTCAAGGTACTAGCAAGCTCCGAAAAATATACACGCGACGATGACGAAACATACATGACTGCAACTCACAAAATTAGGAGAATTACACCTAGTACAAGTCTCTAGAAAATAGCCTTATGAGAAGCGCAGAAGAAATATAAGCCACTTCTGCTCAGATAGCAACAGATTATTACAGCTTGTAAGAAACAAAGAGAAGGATCATGGACAATACAATATATGTCCATTGCAGATACTACAAGTCTGAGGAAACTTGAAGAGACACACTCAGGCGCTAGGACAAAACAGAGTGTTGTACTCAGGTGCGCTTCATCTTCAGTATAAAATTTTGGTGCAGCGCATCGACGCAGCTGAAGAAAGCAAACCTCCAGATCTTGCAGAAAAACAGTGCGGCACACCATACCCAAAAACCGAAGACAGTTCCAGCAATCACTGAGTAGTACAACCACAGTGTATCAAGCTCATGGTGATGTTCCTTTGGCCCATCCACTGGTGTTGTAGTATCTGAATTGTTTGTACATGCAATGCTCAATGGGCGACCACAAAGTCCGAGGTTATTGCTGTAGATAGATGGGTCATCGAGTGTTTGGAGCTGACTGCCTGAAGGTATCTCGCCTGATAGACGGTTGTTTGAGAGGTTAAGAGAGCTCAGGAACAGCAAGTTTGACATGCTAAGAGGAATAGGACCGGATAGTTTGTTCCATGAGAGGTCAAGAGATTCTAACAACTTTAGATTGCCAATGTCCTTCGGGATACCACCAGACAGATAATTTCTTGACATATTTAGTAACTGGATCCCTCTAAGATTTGCCAACTCTGAAGGGATTTCACCAGAGAGAGAATTGCCAGAGAGATCAATACCAGTAACAAATGCATCTCTTTCCTTAAAGGTGTACTCCCGTCCCTTCCAAAGTATGTGCATGCGGCCATTGTTAGAAATTGTAAGGCTGCTATTTCGTATGTTGATTGCTCTAAGCGGCTGCATCATGGATGTTTTTCTCATCAAGGGAAAATTGGTGAAACTTTCTGGTATGTAACCAACAAATTTATTATTAGCTAAATCAAGTAGTTGGAGATGGGACAGTTGTGATAGCTGCCAAGGAATACTTCCATTGAACATGTTTGATCGCAGTCCGAGGATCCTCAGCAAAGGATTGTATTCCCCCATCCACAGAGGAATTTCACCAGAAATCTGATTGTTCCCAAGATCCAAAATAACAAGGCTTTTGAAGTTCTTCAACACTTCTGGAAAGCAACCTGTGAAGTTGTTGTTTGACAAGTGCAGCAAGCTTAGTGACGAACTGTAGTAAGTTGAGGTTGGAACTTCCCCAGATAAAGCATTGCTCGACAAATCCAAGGACTGTAAATCTTTCAAATTCCACAAGCAACCAGGAAGCTCTCCAAACAACTGATTATTTGATAAATCCAATATTTGCAGAAGTGTTAGTTGACAAAAGGCAGACAACGGTTCTGTCAAGAAGCTGCTATTATCAACCACCTTAAGAACTGGCAACTGCTTGCTTTCAAGATTATGAATGATACCTGTAAACTTGTTTCCAGACAAGTCGAGAACAACAAGATTAACCAAGAAGGAGATCGCTGCAGGAAGCTCACCTCCTATAAAGTTGTTGTCTGCGAGAAAGAGAACCTCTAGCTCCTTACACTTGCTAATCTGTGATGGGATACTTCCAGTTAACCGGTTATTGGATGCACTAAATACCTCGAGTTTAGTCCAGTTGGTAAACATCTCTTGCGGAATGGTGCCACTGATATTGTTTTTAGATATTCTGAAGAACTGCAAATCTTGCATTCTGGCAAAAGATGGTGGCAAGCTTCCAAGTAGCTGATTCCTTGACAGGGACAAGTCCAAGAGGCTAGTAAGGTTCCCTAGCTCAGGTGGAAGAGTAGAAACCAAACAAGCGTTTGTGATGCTAAGCACCACTAGTAGCCGAAGCTGCCCGAGTGAGGCTGGGATCGATCCGCCAAGTGGGTTGCTGCCCAGTTCAAGAGCTTGCAATCTAGATATCATCCCCAGCTCCTGTGGGATTCCACCTGTGAAATTATTTCTCCCTATGAATAGTATCTCTAGCTTATGGAGCCTTGAGAGTGAGCGAGGTATGGAGCCAGAGAATGCATTAGTGGATAGATCTAGAAACCTCAACCTTGGGACCATCTCCGGCAGTGAATCTGGTAATGGCTCTGAGAAGGCGTTACCCGATAAATCGAGGGACCTCATCCTCGCATTGGTGCAGTTGAGGATGAATTGTGGGAAGTTTCCGCTGAGATTATTATAATCTAGGGATAGGAACTTCAAATTGGGCATAGGCAAGAACTTGGCATATTCTGGGTTGGTCAAGTGGTTATTCCCCAGATTTAAGTTGACAAGCATTAGTAGCTTGCTGAGCTGGTAGGGGATGGCACCAACAAGATTGTTATAGCTCAAGTCCAGAACAGTAAGGGCTAGAAACAGGGATATGTTTGCTGGGATGGTGCCAACAAGATTGTTGTTGCTGAGGTTGACCTTGGTGAGGTTCTGGAACTCAGAAGAGTAAAAGGCGTGAATCGTACAATTGAGCCCCGCGCTACCTAGGTGCAGCTTGGTAACATGCCCGGCAGCATCACAAGTGACGCCGAACCAAGAGCATGTAGAGTTTGCCATCGACCATGAGGACAACGAGTTGGCGCGAATCAAAGTGGACTTCCATCGGAGAAGTGCTTCTGCTTCGGGATTGATTGCCTTGGCCGTGCATATTAGCAGGAAAGTTGAGAGGTGGAAGAGTGCCTGCAGCGCCATTGGTGCTTCGCTGTTTCTAGGATGAAGCAAGCTGCATGGTGTTGAATGTATCCAAGCTGGAGACAGAATGCATTAAAGATCATTGGATTGTAGCAGTGCTGCCGCTGGACTGGCATATGCGCATAAAGACTGAAGACTTGGGGGTCGTGGGTGACAGCGAAACCACAGTTCCAGTAGGACCCCATGGAAGGTCATCATAAAATGTACTCCCTCCGTCCAGCACTAAGGTTGAGACACTTATTTTGGGACGGAGAGAGTACGAATCAAAATGGGAACACAATGCAGATGGGCAGATTCCTGGGGGAAAACTGTAGTTTCTGAATACTGCGACCCCGAATCAGGCACTTTAGAGACTTCAGTACAATGTTCCAAATATTTACATAATCTGAATATTTACCAGATAGCAGACTTTATATTATTATTTTGTTGCCAGGCACTGATAACCTGAGTAACTGATGCAAGTCTATGAACGGCATCCATTTCTGACTGTGCCAAACTCACATTTACATGTCTACTTCACATTTGCCTTATCAATCAAAAAACCCTGTCCCCTGTTGCATACTTCAGCATTTAGCACGAACTTTTGAACTAGACTTGCCAATTCTACTGCTGAAGTGAATCCAACAGAAACCATCTCTTTTTTTTTCTACTAATAATTTCACCAAAAAAATTCATCATGAATAGTGTTATGTAAACCCACTGAAGTCCAGTTTGGCGATTAAAGTACTCCCTCTGTTCAGAAATAAGTGTCGTGGTTTTAGTTCAAATTGGAACTAAAACCATGACACTTATTTCCGAGGGGGGGGGGGGGGTACTTGAATTACGCCAAATGTGAAAAGGAAAATTTAAAACAAATCTTCACATAAACTAATACTGAATTCTTGCATGGTCGAACGTGTTTCTGAATCGAACCTGAGATGCAGGTGCGCACACCATCGGCATCGCCCACTGCTCGTCCTTCGCCGACCGCCTCTACAGCTACCCCACCGCCGGCAATGGCACCGTGACCGTGCCGCCCCTCGACCCCGCCTACGCGGCCAACCTGCGACAGCGCAAGTGCAGGATGGGCAGCTGCGACGCCGCGGTGGAGATGGACCCCGGCAGCTTCCTGACGTTCGACCTCGGCTACTACCACACTGTGCTCAAGCACAGGGCCCTGTTCCGGTCCGACGCCGCGCTGGTCACCGACGCCGCGCTGGTCACCGACCCCGCGGCGCGGGCCGACATTGCCGGCGTCATGTCCAGCCCGCCAGAGGTGTTCTTCCAGGTGTTCGCGCGGTCCATGGCGAGGCTCGGCGCCGTGGAGGTCAAGACCGGCTCTCAGGGGGAGATCAGGAAGCACTGCGCCGTCGTCAACAGCTAGATCGAACTGAGATGAGCATCGAGGGTTATTTTGCCTGGAAACTGTTGGTGGATGCTGTGATTTTGCTCTTATTCTTTGGTCATCTGTAACCAGTGTTATTTGGATCATATTTTTGTTGAGAATGGTGGTAGAGTAACCGAGTCTGCAGGTTAACTATGAACAGAGAAGATATGACATGTGTATGGACTAATAAGATTGAAGCTGTATTCATAGGTGCTCCCTCTGTCTCAAAATGTAAGATGTTTTTTGACACTATCATAGTGTCAAAAACGTCTTACATTTCGAGACAGAGGAAGTACTAGCAAGCTCGAAAAATGTAAACGTGATGACGACGAAACATATATACATGACTGCCTATTACAAGTATGTTAAAAAACTGCCACTTCTGCTCACATAGCAGCAGATCATTACAACTTATAAGAAACAAAGAGAAGGATCATGGACAAATACAATATATGTCCACTGCAGATACAACTTCAAGAGGCGCTCTAGCGCCAGGACAAAGTAGTGTCTCGTACTGTCAGGTGCGCTTCATCTTCACTATAAACTTTTGGTGCAGCTCATCGATGCATCTGAAGAAAACAAGCCTCCAGATCTTGCAGAAAAACAATGCTCCAAACCATACCCAGAAACCGAAGACAGTTCCAGCAATCACCGAGTAGTACATCCACACCCTTTCAAGTTCATTGTGATGTTCCTTTGCCCCATCCACTGGTGTTGTTGTGTCAGAATTGTTTGTACACCCAATGCTTAGTGGGGGACCACAAAGTCCGAGGTTATTGCTATAGATCGATGGGTCCTCGAGTGTTTGGAGCTGACTTCCTGTAGGTATCTCGCCTGATAGACGGTTGTTTGAGAGGTTAAGAGAGCTCAGGAACATCAAGTCTGACATGGTAGAAGGAATAGGACCCGATAGATTGTTCCACGAGAGGTCAAGTGATTCTAATAACTTTAAGTTGCCAATGTCCTCCGGGATACTACCAGATAGATAATTTCTTGACATATTTAGCATCTGGATGCTGCTAAGTTTTGTTAATTCTGAAGGGATTTCACCAGAGAGAGAATTGCCGGAGAGATCTATACCAGTCACAAATGCACCTTTTTCCTTAAAGGTGTATTCCCGACTCTTCCAAAGTATATCTATGCTGCCATCACCAGGAAACCGGAAGGGTCCCAGCACTGTGTAAGTAGTTGTAACCGGCTGCATCATGGATGCCTGACTCATCGAGGAGAAGTTGATGAAATTTTCTGTTATAGAATCTACAAAAGTATTTTCAGCAAGATCAAGGAGTTGGAGATGAGAGAGTTTTAGTAGCTGCCAGGGAATACCTCCATGGAACATGTTTGATCGCAATCTGAGAATCCTCAGCAAAGGATTGCTTTCCCCTATCCACGGAGGGAGTGCACCAGACATCCTATTGTTGCCAAGATCCAAAATAACAAGGCTTTTGAAATTCTTCAACACTGCTGGAAAGCAACCTGTGAACTTATTGTTGGACAAGAGCAACAACCTTAGTGAAGAATTGTAGTGAGCTGAGGTTGGAACTACCCCAGCAAAAGCATTGCTAGACAAATCCAAGGACTGTAGATCTTTCAAATTCCACAAGCAACCAGGAAGTTCTCCAAACAACTGATTGTTCGATAGATCCAAGATTTGCAGCAGTGTTAGTTGACAAAAGGCACACAATGATTCTCCCAAGAAGCTACTATTCTTGGCCACTTTGACAACTGGCAACTGCTTGCTGTTGAGATTAGGCATGGTACCCGTAAACTTGTTGTCAGACAAGAAGAGAGCAACAAGATTTACCAGAGAGGACATGGTTGCAGGAATCTCACCCTCAAGATGATTGGAGCTGAGGCCAAGGAGTTTCAAAGATGTTGCATTACCGATATTTGGTGCATAATTCCAGTAAGGTGATTCCCGGACAAGAACAATAGTTGCAAATTTGGCATGCTTCCCACCTCCACTGGGATCGAGCCAGTAAATTTGTTGCCAGAGAGGATAACCCGTTAGCTCCTTCCACTTGCTGATCTGCGAAGGTATGCTTCCACCTAACAAGTTGCCATCTACATCAAAATATTTAACCTTGGTACAGTTTGTAAACATCTCTTGCGGAATGGTACCACTGATACTGTTTTTCTCTATTATAAAAGACTGCAACTCGTGCATCATGGCAAAAGATGGTGGCAAGCTTCCAAATAACCGATTCCCTGCCAGGACCATATACCGGAGGCTAGTAAGGTTACCCAGCTCAGGCGGAAGAGTAGAAACCAAGCTAGCATTTGCGATGTTGAGCTTCTCTAACAACTGAAGCTGCCCAAGTGAGGCTGGGATCGACCCACCAAGTGGGTTATTGTGTAGTGAAAGAGTTCGCAGTCCAGGTATCATCCCAGCACCTCTGGGATACCTCCTGCAAGGTTATTTCTCTCGAGACATAGTATCTCTAGCTTTTGGAGCTTTGAGGGGGAGCAAGGTATGGAGCCATAGAATGCATTAGCGGACAGATTTAGATACCTCAACCTTGGGACCATCTCCGGCAGTGAATCCGGTAACAGACCTGAGAAGGCGTTACCTGATAAATCAAGGGATCTCATCCTCGCATTGGTGCAGTTGAGGATGAATTGTGGGAAGGTACCATTGAGATCATTATTAGCTAGAGATAACAGCTTTAAAGCAGACATAGGTGAGAAATTGGCATATTCTGGGATGGTCAGGTGGTTATTTCCCAAATCTAACTTAACAATCGTTTGTACTTTGCTGAGTTGGTAGGGGATGGCACCAACAAGATTGTTGCTGCTCAAGTTCAGAACAGTGAGAGTGCGAAACAGAGAGATATTTGCTGGGACAACACCACCAAGGTTATTTGTCCCAAGGTCAAGTACAGTGAGGTTTTGAAGCACTGGAGAGTAGAAGGCGTGTAGCGTACCATGGAGGCCCGCGGCGGGTAGGCAGAGCTCGGTAACATGTCCGGTAGAGTCACAAGTGACGCCAAACCAAGAACATGTGGGACTGGAAATCGACCAGGAGGAGAGCAAGTTGGCACGGATCAAACTGGACTTCCATCAGAGTAGTGCCTCCGCTTCCGGGTTGATCTCCTTGGCTGTGCATACTAGCAGGAAAAGTGAGATATAGAAGAGTTTCCGCAGCACCATTGCAGCTGCTTATAGTGTTGGCAATAAAATGCCAAGCTTAAGGGTGCTCTATCTATGTATTGGCTTTAGAAGTAGCTAGAGTGCACACATATCAAATCATGTCAGTGTCATGCAAACGAAGACTTGACTAGAGACTTCAGACTTGGAATTGTGTTGGAGAAATATCAAATCATAAATTGTGTAGTGTTCTGCGGCCACACACCCTCACTGTTGAAGATACTAGTCGTGAGTAAGGTGATGACTGATGACTGACTGTGTATGCGGGTGTGGTTGCCCGCTAACACAAAGCCAACCAGCTGTCCAGATGCATCAGTCAGTCGATCTCCAGGATTGAATCATCCGATTACGCACACAATTCAGACCAGTATTTCGTTAGCGGGGCAAATCTGCAGTTGCACAAACGCACGCCATATTTAGGGATTTTCTCGATCAGACATATTTGGGGATTTCAACTTGCAAATGGATTTTCGAGACATCGAACAATGCAAAACGGTGATAAACGGATCGGGAAGTTTGATACCAGCGTGGAGGAGGGCGGCTGCTGCGAGCGAGCAAGAGCAACGTGAGTCGCATCTTCTCCCCGCCCGTGGGGTTTGCTGGCTTGACCGGCGAGGACGACGAGACGAGGCGCCATCGGGTATCTCTGGTGAAGGAGATGGCCGGCGGCGAAGAAGCAACGCGCCCTCGCGGCTCTAGCACGGGAGAAGGCCAGCGGCGTCCGTGGAAACAACTGTGGAAACGAAGGGGGTACCGGCGGCGGCGTCACCGGAGGGCACGACGGCGCGGCCGAGGAGAACTGTAGAAACTGGCCAAGGGGAAAACGAGGACCAAGCCACGATTCACGAACATGCGGGCCCACTCCAAGGAACACCCATCAACTCGAGTGAATATCCCGTGAATACCAAAGATACAATGAAACTCCATATTAAATGCATTTGAAAGTTTAGAGAATTATCAGAAAAACAAAAAAAAACAGAGCTATGTCACATATTAGCAAATTTAGCCGAGGCCCGTGATGCAATTAGTGGTGAGGAGGCATTATCACACCACTTGGCACAATAAACTAAAGAGGAGTCATTACCACTACATATAGGTAGAGATGGCATCACAGAAGGTGACGGCGAGGCCCTTGTTGCTCCCTCTTGAAGGACGCCGGAAATCGAGGTCGCGGCCCTGGGTGAAGATGGCACCGCCAAGCTTGACCTGCTCCCAGCAGCGACGAGCAACACTGGCGCGGTGGCAAAGGATAATGATATGGGCGAAGGCGTTTGGAGGTATAGTGGTGTTGCAACAATATGGTATTGGTGCATGCGGGCAGTGACACTGGCGGTTGGATAACCCTACATCCAGGGGTTGTTTGGATGGAGGCCTATTAGACAACTCCTTTGCCAAGCACATATCTCAGCCTCAGGCCTCCAAAATCGGACTTGACTCAGGCTGTTTTTGTGGAAGCGAACCAAACAGCCCCTCTCTCTCTCTCTCTCATCAACATAGATGAAGGTGGTGTGAAAGTGTTTGCAAGCTTTTGTTGTTTTTCCCACACAACAAGGGTGGGATTTGGGATCTCACATCATCGAGATCCAGCTAGGGAGTCATCAAACCGCTAGAATGGTTACCTCCAGGAACGAATTCAATTATAAAGATGTGCATGCTACAGAGAAAAACCCATGATCTCACCTCTCCGACTTTATCAGGCAATGTCGACATGCATGTGTTGCACCTATGTTGAAGATGTTGCCTCAAAACTCGGCTTCGGAGATGAGGATCTCATTTGGAACCTTTGGTTGGATAAGTCGATATCGATGTACGTGTGATCACTTCCCAAAGCTTAGTGAAGTAGTACTTTTGTTCGTTGTTCCATCACATGTCATGTTCTTGATGGGTTTATGGGGATACTGTAGTCAGATCTTTTGTGGATGGCCACATATTTCTTATTGTTTACTTTTGTAGCTCACCTTTTATGACAAAATCTAAGAAAAAAACATGGTGACATTTGAAAAAATATGGTGACGTTGAGAATGCATCATCACTGTAACTAGACTTCATTCCCCACTACCGAATGTTGCATATGACGGATGTAGAACCTCGACTCACCAACAACTTGTGCTGCCACATGAGTTTAGTGATCTAGTGCCCAAGGATATGTTGCAGATCCGCTACACGTGATGCCGCAGCGGCACACACAGTTGTTGGCACAAAGCTCTCCGCCACCCCTTTTGTCTTATAGGTCAAAGATGAGAGGCCCTTAGGTAGGGTTTTTGGGTAGCAAAAGTACGTATGTGCTTCCATTAGCCTCCCATGAATCAAAATTCTCATCTTCAGATCCTTCACCCCATTCCTTTGACACGATGACTGGCATTATACCAGCACCTGGAAACCCTCATCGCGGCCCCTCTGTACGGTGTGTGCAAGAAAGGGATTAACAATTTACTAGACCGTACCCTACCTGTGGCAGGGACAAGTGGTAGCACAATTCAAGTATGGGGGTACCGGAATAAGACTCGATCTACGATTGACTCAGGAGGTTTAAGTTTCCCATCATCGAGTTAGCACAATATATATCCTTGGTGGTACCCAACAGGGTCACCACTTGGCATGTCCCAACGTGCCCTCATTGATCATTCTCGTCACAACGAGATTCCTGTCTCACAGTCACTTTCACTAGTGATAGATCCTTTCCTGCAGGTTAGTCAAAACAGGCATAGGAATATGTGGCACAAAGGTTTCATGTTTAGGTGAAATCAAATACTGACAAGGAACCACATATGCATGATCATCTATATGCAATTTCATATGAGGTAGCATAACATGTTTCAAATATTCTAGCAAGCAATCATCATATGAAGTGTTCAAAAATGCTTGCCTTGGGTATGACTAGCAAATATGCCCGTGCGTTGGAATGGGAGAAAAACTATCAAATTGTGCAGGTGTGATAGATATTAAAAAAATCTGAATCAAATACTAGGATGAGATAAGGATTTTTTTAAATGTCATTTTCACAAACTATGTCTGAGTGATGTCATGATGAGATAAGTGACTATTAAAAAGTCATTTCGAAAACTAAAAATGTGATGGTCTCATCACAATTTGATTTCCTAAGGCGCCACAACAAATATTTTCTAGCTGAGCAAACTCCGTTGATGGACCCTACCTGAGGTAGACTGATGAACCATGTGTCTCGCCTTGACCTAGCCAATATTGTGGTACCAAAATGAACATAATTATGTATCGACGCAAATAGACATTTAGTCATTTTTATATAACTGTGCATCCAACAGCAATTGAACCCGCAAGTTTACCAATTATGAGTTGGACGCTTTAACCATTCGGCCATGGATGCTTAACAGGGATCATCGTACATCGGGGGCTCACCGCTGTACGAAACACGAAAACCTTTTTTTACCCGACGTCAGCGACTTAATAAAATTATAAAACAACCTCTACAGATCCCCTAATAAAACCTCTATGTAAGCGAAGTTCATTTTATTCATTATTTACAGATCTATTTCAAATTTCTAAAATTTCATGTACATTTTTTCAAATTCCTAAATGTTTTGAATATTGGACTTTAAAAATCATGAATATTTTTTATTTCATGAACATTTATTTAAAATTGTGAATTGCTTTATAATATGCGGACAATTTTTTGAAATCATGAACATTTTATGATTTTCCAAATGTTTTTGAATTCAAAAATAGTTTATAATTTTTAATATATTTTTAAAACTTGCAAACTTTTGAAATTTGATTCTTTTGTAAATCTAAATTAATTTAAAGAAGGTAAAACAAAAGCGGAAATGAAAAAGCAAAAGAAAAGCAAAATAGAAAACAGGGGGCGCCACGACCTGCACATGGGCCGGCACAACACCGTGTGCGGGAGAAGGATGCACGCTTGCTATAACAGAGTAAAAAGGGGTTGGAACCAGGGATCAAACCCTAGCCTCCCGTGAGGTGGACTGACATGTTAGCCATTGGGTTGCCTGCATGCTCATGTTACGTAAGTGTATGCATATATAAGAACAGAACCCAACGACGATTTGAAATAAAAAACGAATCGTTTTCCTTCACTTATGGATGTCATAGCGGGTAAATTATGGCAACTTTGGGGGCAATTTCTGTGACAGACGACCAAAAGCATTGGCTGCTTTATTACTATTTTAGGTAAAGAAGTAGGGTAGGGTGTACTCCATAACTTTGAAAAAAAATTATCATCTTCCCTCCATTTCTCCTATTTTCAAAATACTGCAATTACCACATAATTTGAAAACAGTACAAAAAGTTGTTCAGAAAATTTTGAAATAAATACTAAAATAAACTATATGGAAAATAAATAATGATAGAAAAAGAATCAATTCATTTGGAGTTTTGGTTTAAAAGTTGGAGGTAGTCAAAGTTAGGTCAAAATCTGATTTTAATTAAAGTTTATAAAATAAAACGGTTTGAAGGAAATACGCTAACTAGACGTGAACACGTACTTTGCAGAATACGCTTCCACTTAAGTCAGCGTGTGGCGACGCTAGGGTCACTGACAGCAGGACCCACTGGTCGGTTTGACCAGTCGCCGCATCCTCCTCTCCCGCGGCAGAACAGAGGAGCCTCGTTGGCGTCGATTTGCCGGCGAACAACTGCACCTCTCGATGAGTTTCGCACATGGGGAAGATCAGGTTGAGGCAACCCTATGGGTACTCACGAGGATGGCCGGACTGGACAGAGTCGCACTACAAGAAATATGTCAACTAGTGACCTTCTGTCAGTGACCCTGGAAGAAATGATCATAGAACTATGACCATTTCAGACCAATTGGTCAAAAGCTGTTCGGGAGGCTCCAAACCCTAAACCATTGCGACCATTTTGGTCAGAAAGGTCGTAATTTCCTTACATGAAATGGTTATAAAGCAAACAGCGCTAGTCCGCTGCCTTATTTCTAGTTGTTAACGACCAATATAGATGGTCATAGCCTTGTAAGTTGTGGTGGGTTGCTATGACTAGGCGCCACCTTATCAGTTTTGCCTATGTGTCATGTCCATGTGGCAGTTTTTTGCCCTAGGTTGTGAAGCAACCTATATTTCTATCATTCCAAAAATTCCCAAAAAATCTCATAAATTCTTTGGGTCATATCTTCGTCAAATATGTAAAACCTTCCTTGCCTAGTTCAAAATAATTCAAAAATATTCATTTTCCTATTCATTCGAACAACAGTTTGTGAAGGAAGTACCACTTTGGCATGTCCAAATAGTATCCATTTTCTACAGTGCTTTCCTATGCCCAAATAACCATCCTCCACCAAATGCCAGCTCAATCCATTTATTATTTTGAGCCGAGCTTCAACATTCGTATTTATGTCCAGTGTGGTAGTTTGCAAAGCAAGTACCACCTAGGCTCCTCCTTTTGAGCTGAAAATTTGTGAAGACAGTCTTCTTAGTAACTGATCATCCTCAGCCAAAACTCACGCCCATTAGCCATGTACATTTCTCGCACCGCTAATCAAACACTTGGCTGCTAATTCATGTTTGAGCATCGATCGGTCTCCTCGTGAGAATCTTATGTTGTAATTTTCTTCCTAGCACCTACCTGGGGAGTGCCCAACCCACTAGACATGCCTAGGCTGCTCGGAACACATGGCAACGCCACAGTCACACGGTGACCACGCGGCGGGCATGCGAGTTTACGCGCTCTAGAGTTGGGGGCCTCGGCCACCGCCCAAACCTCGACGTATCGCCACCAAACCATGTATTTATGATAAAATAGGTACTTATGTAACTATAAACGATTTTTGGAAAAAAAATAAATAGTAAACTATGAGGCAGCTGCAGTTCAAATTTGACCCGCTTCCTTCTGAATCGGCAGGAATTTGTCTTTTTCACCAGAGGTGGATCAAAACTTTTGACACCCAACCATTTTATCAATTGTGCATTAAATATGGCCTAGTATTTTATAAAATTGATTTGGTCCAATTTTGCAACAAATATATGGTAGGTCCTTCACAAAAAAACTCATTTCGTGCACTCGGAAAATGAAAAATGTATTTTCCGTGCAAAGAAAATGAAAACTCCCTTAGGCAACATTGTTTGGAATTCCAAGATGCACCCTTGTGCACAATATGAGATCATTTGAACAAACTATGCCAAGAATGTGGCCATAAGATTGATTATTTGGCTTGAAAGCCATGAATCTTCACGCATGATAGCTCATTTCTGAGAACACTTTTTTAAAATAATTGCCGTATTACAAGTTTATTATTTTTCCTGGAAACATGGTCACATATAATGACACAATGCGAAGGTTTTCCAATTTTTTTGATTTTTTTTGAATTTTTTATGCCCGTTTCAAAATGCAGTCAAAACGGCGGGCTTGACCGTTCCTAGCTAGTGGTTGAATCTTGGAATTCTTTTGGTGTTTCTCTGATTAAATAGATACTTATGTACCTAGAAATGATTTTTGAAAAAAATAAAGAGAAAACTACGAGGCAGCTACAATTCAAATTTGACCCGCTTCCAACTGAATCGGCGGGAATTTGTCTTTTTCACCAGAGGTGGATAAAAACTTTTTACACCCAACCATTTGGTCAATTGTGCATTAAATATGGCCTAGTATTTTAGAAAAATGATTTGGTCCAATTTTGCAACAATTATTTGGGAGGTCCTTCACAAAAAAACCTCCTTTTGGGCACCCAAAAAATGGAAAATGGTTCTTTCGTCCAAAGAAAAAGAAAACTTCCTTAGGAAACATTGTTTGCCATTCCAATATGCACCCTTGTGCACAATATGAGATCATTTGAACAAACTATGCCATGAATGTGGCCATAAGATTGATCATTTGGCTTGAAAGCCATTGATCTCCACACGTGATAGCTCGTTTACGAGAACACTTTTTTTTAAAATAATTGCCGTATTACAAGTTTATTATTTTCCCTGGGAACTTGGCCACATATAATGACACAATGCGAAGGTTTCCCAATTTTTTGATTTTTTTGAGTTTTTTATGCCCGTTTCAAAATGCGGTCAAAACGGTGGGAATGACCGTTCCTAGCTAGTGGTTGAATCTTGGATTTTTTTTGGTGTTTCGCTGATTAAATAGATACTTATGTAAAATAAAGAGCAAACTGCGAGGTAGCTACAGTTCAAATTTGACCCGCTTCCAGCTGAATCGGCGGGAATTTGTCTTTTTCACCAGAGGTGGATAAAAACTTTTTACACCCAACCATTTGGTCAATTGTGCATTAAATATGGCCTAGTATTTTAGAAAAATGATTTGGTCCAATTTTGCAACAATTATTTGGGAGGTCCTTCACAAAAAAACCTTCTTTTAGGCATTCGAAAAATGGAAAATGGTTCTTTCGTCCAAAGAAAAAGAAAACTTCCTTAGGCAACATTGTTTGCCATTCCAATATGCACCCTTGTGCACAATGAAAATGTTTCCTTTTGAATTTCTCATATCATAAAACTGTTTATATGATTTAACACCTTTTTTGAAAAAAATATGGTTCAACACCTTATTTTTAGTCGATTACGACCAATTTAGAAGGTCATAACGTGTACTGGGTTCTGATTGGTCCATGGGCATGTCACACGGATCGTGCTCAAACGCGTCGGATGCTCTCGGATCCGACGACAGCCCTTTCTCCCTCTCTCAAAAAAAAAGAAAAAAGAAAACTCCCTCACCTTCTCACCCCAGGAACCCTAGGGCTCCAGATCTACCACCCACCCCGACCCTCCCCTCGTCTCCCACATCGCCGCCGCCACCCTGATCTCTCCCCTTGTCTCCCACATCGCCGATCCACCCCGAGCCCTGCCGCCGGCCATCTCACCCTCCCCCTCCCCCCGCACCGCCGCCCCCACCTTCTCCTTCCTCTCCCAAGGGAAGGGAAGCAAGGGAATAGAAGGGAGGGAAAGCCGACAAGGATTTCAGTCGAGCGCCCAGATCCACGCCACCATCGTCGACCTGATCCGTGTCCTCGACCTCGCCGCCGCCAACAAGTCCGCCAACGAGCTCTCCTCGCACCAGCGCAAGGTCTTCCGCGTCGCCGACCACGCTGAGGTCGCGCTCATGAGCCTCACCACCGACGGCCGCGTCCTCTCCCGCTTCCTCCGTAACGAGTGCCTCAACCACGCCTTCGTCTACGACACGCCGCTCCCCGTCTCCAGGCTCGCGCGCCGCCTCGCCGACAAGGCTCAGGTCCGTCCCCATCTCCCATCGCGATCCCCTTTGCGATTTTCCTGCCCCGATCTGCCCCCGTGCTTAGGGTTTCTTGCTGGAGGGGTCAGATATGGTGCGGGAGATGCTTGGTTTCGTGCGTGGTGGGGTAATCCCAGCTACGATCTATGCTGGTAACTAGGGTTTTCATGGCGAAGTCGTGGGGAGCATGCTCCAGTGGTACAAATGGTTAGGATTTTGACGATTTCGCTAGTGGGTCGGGTCGGGATCCACCCTTCAATATAGTTATGTCGAGTGTTATTATGGTGCTTGATTTCTTATGCTCTGTTTTAGAATTGTGCAGCAACTAAGAACTGTAATGGTATCTTAGTTTCCTTGCATCTGACGAGTCCTTTGTAATTCTACTGATATACATAGTCTGAAGGTCTGAGTTTTCAGCTTCTTACGGTTTAAGCTAAATACCGTCTTATGTGTACTAGCTGGTATCCCCGCCCATTGCTGCGCGCAAATGTTGTGGCATAAGAAATCTAGCACTGCTGTCATGCGTAAGAAAATTGTCATCCAAAAAGGGATGAAGAAACTAGAACTGCAAGCTCTACATTTGAATGAAAAACAATTAGGATGCTCATAGTAAATATATAAGCATTGATGTTAGTTTAGTTGATGGTCATCGATGGACCGACATCTCCACCACCAACCACAAACCACAGCTGCACATCGATCCTATGGCGCCACACTCTGGCCACGAAGGTGCAGGCCCCTGCGTGTTGCCAGCTGCGAGATCTCAGCCTGTCTTTGTACCTAACTCCTTTTCTGGTTTGCCCATGTTTTCCATGACCAGTGAATCCAAATTTCTGTTCAGTATTTGTCTGCCATGTGGAATTGATCTGCACCTAGAGGTTTGGATTTGTTTCATATGTCAGTTTTATTTTGCTTTTCCTGGTTACCTCATGCTTGCAAAAGAAAACTATATAGTACATTCAGTTTGTTAGTACGTCCTCCGGGTCTCCAGGGCTGCTCATCTGTGTGCTCTGCTTCCCTGACTGCTCCTCCTTGACTGAAAAAAAACTTATAGTACATTCCCCTTCATTTTTTGAAAAAAAACTGTCGCCTATACCTGTGCATTTCCTTTTCCAGCTCTGTACTTGTCTTTTGTTATATTAGGCTTGTGCATTTTGATGCAGATAGATAGACTTTCTTACCATTTCCCTTTCCAGCGCTGTACTTGTCTTTTGTTATATTAGACCTATGCATTTTGGTGTAGTTATACAGCAGTTCTTACCATTTCCCTTTCCAACTTTGTACTTGTCTTTTGTTATACCTGTCACCCTAATATGTTGATTGATAGCAGCTAACGTTTCCTCCTGGTCTGAGCAGGTGTTCTGGATAATGAGGAATTGGGCATTGTGAACATCACTTTCCGCAAGTCACAGGGTTCTAGGCTGCTACAGGATGCCCTCCTCCTCTCCTCCACCCCCCTGACATGGTGATCTCCACCCTTCCTTCTACCCCTTGCAGATCTGATATGAAGTGGGCATTAGTTGCAATTGTTATGGCCACAACATAGCAGCATTGTATTGGTTCAGTTTTTATGCTTAATTCGATTGTGACTGTGCTGTTTGATACTGCTTGCCTCATCTATTTTTCATGTCTTGTGTGAAATCTGTACCCTACTAGAAGATGCCACCATCAAGTTAATAATAACACTAATGATCATTTGATTCTAGTCTGGAGATACAAATAACATTAGTTAGGTCCATGGATAGATGGATGAACACACACAGCTAGCAGCCTAGCAGTGTTAGCAAAGGATGCCAGTACAATGTTTATGGCATTCATTTATTGAAGCAAATAGTAACTAACTGTCATGGGCTTTTTATTGTGAAGCTCCATGAACTTTTTTGGTCGATTGGCTGTCCAAGTTCCTGAAGAACAAATCATACAACCATTATCTTGTTGATTGATGCAGTTTCTCACCTTTTTGCTGCTGATGTTTAGTTCCTTGCTTGATTCTAGATACTATTAAGTTGAAATAAAATTGTATGAGAAAATGATCACTAAACTAAGGAGGCTTAACCTGATAATAACTTATTTTACGTTAATAGCCTAGAATGTTGTCTTGGAGCTTATTGTCCAAAATAATACCTCTACTTTTTGTGTCCTTCAGGAATGCGTATCCTTCAGGACAACTCAAGCCCCTCCTCCTCTCCTGTACATGAATGTGAGATGCTGCGCATGCAAGATCTGAGCCATATGGCATATTGTAATCTTTTTATTGCTGGTTTTTATGTACGATGTCATGAAGATGTACGTTTGAAATGTTGCTTTGATAGCAAAATTGTATTCTGTGTACATGCTGCTTTGATGACAAAATTATGAAAATTTCTCAACAATATATATGGGCAAAATTGTATTCTGTGTCATCGACTTTGAAAAGGCTACTGACTAATCGATGATGTTCTTTGTGGAATTGTTTATTTTATTTCAAATAGCGAAAATAATAATTCTGCCAAAAAGTTATAAAAACCAAAATGAAAAGGCCAGCAAAAAACAAAATGAAAAGGCCAAAAAAAAGAAATTTACAAGAAAAAGTAAAGGGCCCAAAAAAGAAAAGGCTTGCAAAAATTGGGCTTGGCCCATTTAGTTGACCATAAAAAACATAAATCTGTTGGAATTAGTGGGCTCGGCCCATATAAAAGACAGAATTGGACCGGTCTGAATCTTGTGCCACATCAGCTTGCCACGCTGGATGCCTACGTGGCCTGGGGAGGTTGCTAGTGACCAAAACAAAACAATAGGCATATTTTGGTCGTAAACGTCCACGACCTTCTCACAGGGAAGGTCGTTAATTTCAGTTTACGACCGCCAGCTTTTGACCTTCTGTTTTTGGTCAAAAAAGGTCGCAAATGAAAAACAATGACCTTTCATTGACCAATAGTTAAGGTCACAAGTTGACATATTTCTTGTAGCGTCGCCGACGGTGAGGTTGGCCGAAGGGCTCCGATGGAGGTGAATTGGGGCTTCTCTCCGACAAGCTTGCTCTGGCGAAGTTGATGGTTGAAAAGGATTCCATGAAACACTAGGAGTCTAATGGCGAAAGAATTGGCGGGGAGGAAGGTTTCGGAGACGCCGAAATCAACAGAGAAACAGTGGCGAGCGTGGTGGCTGGAGGTGAAGAAGATGAGCATCACAACTCGAATTCTCCCGAAAGGGGGATACTGGGAGGTTGAGGAGTTGGGTGAGCTTGTATGAGCTCGGGGTGGGTTTATATAGGCGGGGTCGGCTCATCACGGCCTTATCTAACTGACGCGTCGATGGTAATTCATGGCGAATAGTGGTCGGTGGCGAGGCCGGCGAGGTTGGTGGGTGGTCAGCATGGCCGTTCCACTGTCCGTGAGCCACAAACGAGCTCTGGCCGCTGGCAATCAAGGTGAGGGGGCCCCGACAAACATGTGGCGGGGTGTGGTTCGACGGGCGACACTCTTGGTCAGCATGGACGGCGGTGGTCAGTGTGGTAGGTGAGGACGGTGATGACTTGTAGTGGTGGAGGAGCTCGGTGGCTGGTTCGGAGACGAGCCACGCATCTTGGACGGTGGTGTGTTGGATGGCGGCGGGCGGTGTGTGATGCCCCGACTTAATCATGCACTAATCATACACGCAAATGTGCACGATCAAGATCAAAGACTCACGGTAAGATATCACAACACAACACTAGACACAATTTAAAGTCATACAAGCTTTATATTACAAGCCAGGGGCCTCGAGGGCTCGAATACATAAGCTTGAATACAAACGAGTCAATGGAAGCAACAATATATGGGTATAGACATAAGGTAAACAAGTCTGCCTTAAGAAGGCTAGCACAAACAACAACAACAACTGTGTCAAAAAGGCAAGGCCTTGATTGCTTGTAATCTGCATTGGTAATTCCCCGAAGAGGAGGGGATGATGTAGCACAACAGATGTAAGTACTTCCCTCAGATATGAAACCAAGGTTATCAATCCAGTAGGAGAACCAAGCAACACTATGTAAACAACACCTGCACACAAACAACAAATACTTGCAACCCAACGCGTAAAGGGGTTGTCAATCCCTCAACGGTATTGAGATAGATTAAATTGTATGAGATTTGATAAATAGATCTAACTAAAACATAAAATATAATAAATAAAAGAAAATTACAGCAAGGTATTTTTGGTTTTAATATGATAGGAAATTGATCCTGGGGGTCGTAGTTTTCACTAGAGGCTTCTCTCAGAAAAATAGCATACGGTGGGTAAACAAATTATTGTTGGGCAATTGATATACAAGTAAATAATTATGAAGATATCCAAGGCAATGATCATGCATATAGGCATCATGTCCAAGATTAGCAGACCGAAACGATTCTACATCTACTACTATTACTCCACACATCGACCACTATCCAGCATGCATCTAGTGTATTAAGTTAATGGAAAAACAGAGTAATGCATTAGGTGAGATGACATGATGTAGACAACATAAACTCATGTATGAATAAACCCCATCTTGTTACCCTTAATAGCAACGACACATGTGTGTCATGTCTCTTTCTATCACTGAGATTGAGCACTGATGGAGTCCCGGACTAAGGGGTCCTCGGGCTGCCGGCCTATCTCTTATGGGCCGATAGGTGGGCCACTCTGCAATTACTATAAGGCCGAGCTGTAAGGCGGCTCCGTGTTCGCACAGGAAACCTTTGTAGCCTTGGTGCCTCCAAGTAAAGATAGGAGAATCGGCATGTTTATCTCTTTATTGTAACCGACTATGTGTAACCCTAGTACCCCTGATGTCTATATAAACTGAAGGGTTTAGTCCATAGAGGCTAGGAGAAGAACCATAATCCTACTCACATAGGGTTTAGTTCATCTGATCTCGTGGTAGATCGACTCTGTAATCATCCTATACACTTCAATATAATCAAGCAGGACATAGGGTTTTACCTCTTCGAGAGGGACCAAACCTGGGTAAACATTGTCTCCTTCGGCCCTTGTTCACCATTGATTCAAGATCAACATCTCAGGTCGACCGCCTACCCGAGATCCGTCAGATTTGAATCCGACATTGGTGCTTTCACTGAGAGTTCCGTTGTTGGATTGCAGAAGGATCA
The DNA here is from genome assembly GCA_021437245.1 of Aegilops speltoides. NCBI lineage: Eukaryota > Viridiplantae > Streptophyta > Magnoliopsida > Poales > Poaceae > Aegilops > Aegilops speltoides. Next base: position 119,078,635 of record CM038146.1, on the reverse strand, counting down.
ATGGCTCGCCTAGTCATTAACAACGCCATCTGCACTGGGAAAATCTTCGTCCCCAGCCATATTTTCGCATTCGGCAGTATCATGCTGCACGCCGATCCAATCCGCTGCCTCGGCCAGGTCGAAAGTTTTGCCTCCGATCAGGAGGTCAGGTTCGGGAACCTAGAGTTCGTCGTCGACTCTTGGGGAGATCTTACTCTGACAAAATCTTCAGCTCCCCTTGAAGGACTTGCTAATCCTGACACTTTAACTTCAGGAGCGGTAAACCTAGCAGGGGTTGATGTCACCCGGGGCCCGACCTTAAAGTCCGATGATACGTCCATTTTGCATCATGTTTTCCTACTATTATTTATGTTGTTTTATTGTATAATAATGTTTTTTGGAGTAATTCTAATGCCTTTTCTCTCATAATATGCAAGGTATGCACAAAGGGGGAGAATTCTCGCAGCTGGAAATCTGGACCTGAAAAAGCTACATCAAGCTACCTATTCTGCACAACTCCAAATCAGTAGAAACTTCCCGAGGATTTTTATGGAATATTTAAGAATTATTGGAGCAAATAAGTACCAGAGGGGGGCCACCAGGTGGGCACAACCCACCTGGGCGCGCCAGGAGGCCCAGGAGCGCCTTGGTGGGTGCTGCCCTCCTGGGCCCACCTCCGGTGCCCCTCTTCTGGTATATAAGTCACTTTAACCTAGAAAAAGAATAAGGAGAGGACTTTCGGGACAGAGCACCACCGCCTCGAGGCAGAACTTGGGTAGGAGCACTTTTGCCCTCCGGTGGAGCGATTCGGCCGGGGGAACTTCCCTCCAGGAGGGGGAAATCATCGTCATCATCATCACCAACAACTCTCCCTTCTCGGGGAGGGCTATCTTCATCAACATCTTCAACAACACCAACTCCTCTCAAACCCTAGTTCATCTCTTGTGTTGAATCTTTGTACCAAAACTATAGGTTGGTGCTTGTGGGTGACTAGTAGTGTTGATTACATCTTGTAGTTGATTACTATATGGTTTATTTGGTGGAAGATTATATGTTCAGATCCGTTATGCTATTTAATACCCCTCTAATCTTGAGCATGATTATCATTTGTGAGTAGTTACTTTCGTTCTTGAGATCACGGGAGAAATCATGTTGCAAGTAATCATGTGAACTTGATACGTGTTCGATATTTTGATGATATGTATGTTGTCATTCTCTTAGTGGTGTCATGTGAACGTCGACTACATGACACTTCACCATATTTGGGCCTAAGGGAATGCATTGTGGAGTAGTTATTAGATGGTGGGTTGCGAGAGTGATAGAAGCTTAAACCCCAATTTATGCGCTATTTCGTAAGGGACCGATTGGATCCAAAAGTTTAATACTATGGTTAGAATTTATTCTTAATACTCTTCTTGTAGTTGCGGATGCTTGCGAGAGGGTTAATCATAAGTAGGACGTTTGTTCAAGTAAGAACATCACCTAAGCACCGGTCCACCCACATATCAAATTATCAAAGTACCGAACACAAATTAAGCCAACATGATGAAAGTGACTAGATGAAATTCCTATGTACCCTCAAGAACACTTTGCTTATCATAAGAGACCATTTTGGCCTGTCCTTTGCTTCAAAAGGATTGGGCTACCTTGCTGCACTTTTGTTACTACCATCATTACTTGCTCGTTACAAATTATCTTGCTATCAAACTACTCCGCTACTTGCAATTTTAGCACTTGCAGACATTAGCTTGCTGAAAACCACTTGTCATTTCCTTCTGCTCCTCGTTGGGTTCAACACTCTTAATTATCAAAAAGGCTACAATTGACCCCACATACTTGTGGGTCATCAAGGCTATTTTCTAGCGCCGTTGCCGAGGAGTGAAGCGATCTTGGTAAGGAAACATTATTACTATGTGCTGAAATTTATTGTCACTTGCTACTATGGAAAACAATCCTTTGAGAGGTTTGTTCGGGGTATCTTCACCTCAACCGGAACCACAATTAGTTTCCCTCAACCTGCTGCACCTACTGAAAATATTGAGTATGAAATTCCTTCGGGTATGTTAGAACATCTGCTAGCTAATCCTTATGCAGGAGATGGAACCGAATATCCTGATATGCACTTGATATATGTGGATGAAATTTGTGGATTTTTTAAGCTTGCAGGTTTGCCCGAAGATGAAGCTAATAAGAATGTTTTCCCTTTATCTTTGAATGGAAAATCATTGACATGGTATAGGTTATGCGATGATATTGGATCTTGGAACTGGAATTGGTTGAAATTGGAATTTCATCAAAAAATTTATCCTATGCATCTAGTTCATCGTGATCGGAATTATATATATATAATTTTTGGCCCCGTGAAGGAGAAAGTAGCGCTCTAGCTTGGGGGAGGCTTAAGTCAATTATATATTCGTGCCCCCATGATGAGCTCTCAAGAGAAATTTATTCAGAATTTTTATGCTCGTCTTTCTCGTAATGATCAGTCCATGCTCGATACTTATTGTACTCGTTCTTTTATGAAGAAGACTATTGAATTCCGGTGGGATCTTTTAGAAAGAATTAAACGCAACTCTGAAGATTGGGAACTCGACAAAGTTAAAGAGTTAGGTATTGAACCTAAGTTTGATTGTGTTAAATCTTTTATGAATACTGATGCTTTTCAAAAGTTTAGCACTTAATATGGACTTGACTCTGTGATAGTAGCGTCCTTCTGTGAATCTTTTGCTACGCACGTTGATATCCCTAAGGAGGAGTGGTTTAAATATCATCCACCTATTGAAGAAGATGTTAAAGAACCGGTAAAAGCTAAAGAAGAAACTATGATTTACAATGTTGATCCAGTTGTTCCCACTACTTATATTGAAAAACCACATTTCCCTGTCTGGATGAAGGAACATGCTAAAGCTTCAACTGTGGTTAACAAAAGTTATGTTAGAACACCCAAACCATCTGAACAAATCAGAGTTGAACCTAGTGTTGCTATGGTTAAAGATGTCTTAGTCGATAATATTGATGGGCATGTTATTTACTTTTGTGATGAAGCTTCTAGAATTGCCAAACCTGATAAAAAGGATAAACATAGACCAGTTGTTGGCATGCCTGTTGTCTCAGTTAAGATAGGAGATCACTGTTATCATGGGTTATGTGACCTAGGTGCTAGTGTGAGTGCTATTCCTTTTTCCTTATATAAATAAATTAAGAATGAAATAGCACCTGCTGAAATAGAAGGCATATATGTCACTATAAAAATTGCTAATAGAGATACTACATCACCAATTGGGATTCTTAGAGATGTTGAAGTCTTATGTGGGAAAATAAAATACCCTACTAATTTTCTTGTTCTTAGCTCCCCACAAGATGACTTTTGTCCCATTATTTTTGGCAGACCTTTCTTGAACACCGTCAATGCCAAAATAAATTGTGAGAAACAAACTGTCGATGTTAGCTTTGGTGATGAATCTCATGAATTTAATTTTTCCAAGTTTAGTAGACAACCTCATAGGAAAGATTTGCCTAGTAAGGATGAAATTATTGGTCTTGCTTCTATTGATGTACCTCCTACTGATACTTTGGAACAATACTTGCTAGACCATGAAAATGATTTGCATATGCGTGAAAGAAATGAAATAGATAGAATCTTTTTTGAACAACAACCTCTGCTTAAACACAATTTGCCTACTGAAACTCTAGGAGGTCCTCCTCCACCTAAAGGTGATCCTGTGTTTGAATTAAAACAATTGCCAGACACTTTGAAATATGCTTATCTTGATTAGAAAAACATATATCCTATTATTATTAGGGCTAACCTTTCAGAACATGAAGAAGAAAGATTATTGAAAGTTCTAAGGAAGCACATGGCTGCTATTGGATATACTCTTGATGATCTTAATGGCATTAGTCCCATTCTATGTCAGCACAAGATTAATATGGAACCTGATGCTAAACCCGTTGTTGATCACCAACGTCGGTTAAATTCGAAGATAAGAAGTGGTAAGAACGGAAATATTGAAACTTCTGGAAGTAGGTATAATCTATCCTATAGTTGATAGTAGATGGGTAAGTCCTATTCATTGTGCCCCTAGGAAGGGAGGTATTACTGTTGTTCCTAATGATAAGAATGAGCTTGTTCCACAAAGAATTGTCACAGGCTATAGGATGGTAATTCATTATAGAAAATTAAATAAAGCAACTAGAAAAGATCATTACCCTCTGCCTTTTATCGATCAGATGTTAGAAAGATTATCTAAGCACACACATTTTTGCTTTCTTGATGGATATTCTGGCTTTTCACAAATACCTATTTCGCAACCTGATCAAGAAAAGACCACTTTTACTTGTCCTTTTGGAACTTATGCTTATAGACGTATGCCTTTTGGTTTATGTAATGCACCTGCTACCTTTCAAAGATGTATGACTGCTATATTCTCTGATTTTTGTGAAAAGATTGTTGAGGTTTTCATGGATGACTTTTCTGTTTATGGGAAGTCTTTTGATGATTGTTTAAGCAATCTTGATTGAGTTTTGCAGAAATGTGAACAAACAAATCTTGTCATGAATTGGGAAAAGTGCTACTTTATGGTCAACGAAGGTATTGTTTTGGGCCATAAAATTTCTAAAAGAGGCATTGAGGTGGAAAAAGCCAAGGTTGATGCAATTGAGAAAATGCCATATCCTAAAGATATCAAAGGTATTCGTAGTTTCCTTGGTCATGCTGGGTTCTATAGGAGGTTTATCAAAGACTTTTCCAAAATTTCTAGGCCTCTTACGAATCTTTTGCAAAAGGATATTCCCTTTGTGTTTGATGATGATTGTTTAGAAGCCTTTGAAACACTAAAGAAAGCCTTAATTACTGCACCTGTTGTTCAACCGCCTGATTGGAACTTGCCTTTTGAGATTATGTGTGATGCTTGTGATTATGCTGTTGGTGTTGTTCTAGGACAAAGAGTTGATAAGAAACTGAATGTTATCCATTATGCTAGTAAAACTCTAGATAGTGCTCAACAAAATTATGCTACTACTGAAAAAGAATTCTTAGCAGTGGTGTTTGCTTGTGATAAATTCAGATCTTACATTGTTGATTCTAAAGTAATTGTTCACACTGATCATGCTGCTATAAAATATCTTATGGAAAAGAAAGATGCTAAACCTAGACTCATTAGATGGGATCTGCTGCTACAAGAATTTGATTTGCATATTACTGATAGAAAAGGGGCGGAGAACCCCGTAGCTGATAACTTGTCTAGGCTTGAAAATATTCTTGATGACCCACAACCTATTAATAATAGCTTTCCTGATGAACAACTAGCTTCAATAAATGTTTCGTACACCTTGGTATGCTGACTATGCTAATTATATTGTTGCTAAATACATACGACCTAGCATCACATACCAACAAAAGAAAAAAATTCTTCTATGATTTAAGACATTACTTTTGGGATGAACCACATCTTTATAAAGGAGTAGATGGTATTATTAGACGTTGTGTACCTGAGCATGAACAGGAACAAATCCTACGGAAGTGTCACTCAGAAGCTTATGGATAACATCACGCGGGAGACAGAACCGCTCATAAGGTATTGCAATCTGGTTTTTATTGGCCTACTCTCTTCAAAGATGCCCATAAGTTTGTCTCGTCTTGTGATGAATGCCAAAGAATAGGTAATATCGGTAAGCGTCAAGAAATGCCTATGAATTATTCACTTGTACTTGAACCATTTGATGTTTGGGGATTTGATTTCATGGAACCGTTTCCTTCCTCTAATGGGTATACACATATTTTGGTTGTTGTTGATTATGTTACTAAGTGGGTAGAAGATATTCCAACCAGTAGTGCTGATCACAACACCTCTATTAAAATGCTTAAGTAAGTTATTTTCCCAAGGTTTGGAGTCCCTAGATATTTAATGACTGATGGTGGTTCACTTCATTCATGGTGCTTTTCGTAAAATGCTTGCTAAGTATGATGTTAACCATAGAATTGCATCACCTTATCATCCTCAGTCTAGTGGTCAAGTTGAACAATATAGAAATAAAACTAATCTTACAAAAGACTGGTAATAGGTCCCGGAAGAATTGGTCTAAGAAATTAGATGATGCACTTTGGGCTTATAGAACAACTTATAAAAAGCATATGGGTATGTCTCCATATAAAATGGTTTATGGAAAAGCTTGTCATTTGCGTCTTGAGTTAGAACATAAAGCATATTGGGCAATTAAAGAACTCAATTATGATTTCAAACTTGCTGGTGAAAAGAGGTTATTTGATATTAGCCCCAGGCTTATGAAAATGCAAAGTTATTCAAAGGAAAAGTTAAAAGATGGCATGACAAAAGAATCCAAAAGCGTGAGTTCAAAGTTGGAGAATATGTTCTTTTGTACAACTCTCGTTTCAGATTCTTTGCAGGAAAACTCCTCCCCAAATGGGAAGGACCCTATGTCATCCAGGAGGTCTATAGTTCGGAGCTATCAAAATAAATAATGCCGAAGATACTAACCCGAAGGTTGTCAATGGGCAATAAATAAAACACTATATCTCAGGTATGCCCATTAATGTTGAAAGCAATATTATCCAAACTTTGACACCAGAAGAACACATAAAGGAAACCTTCCAGAACACTCCAGAATAATGAAAAAGGGAGGTACGTGATACGGTAAGTAAACAGACTCCGAAAAATCCGCAATAATATTTTTTGTCAGTTTTGGAATATTTAAAAAATTAGGAAAATAAGAAACTTCCAGGAAAGTGACCGTGGTGGGCATGATACATGCCAGGCGCGCCCAGGTGGGTTGTGCCCACCTCGGGTACCTTTCGGACTCCGTTTTTCTCCCGTTTGCTTGTTTTCCAAGATAAAAAAATCTTTATATACCCCTGAAGCTGTTGACCTTCGTATCATGGAGAAATCTCCTGTTTTCTTTTCTCGCTGTTTTCTGCCTGATCTGTTGAGCCAAGCATCATGTCTTCTTCTTCCCCTAATAATATGGAAGAGGATGCTTGGTTGATGAAGATCGAGCTGAAGAGGGAAGATCCCGTTGGAGCAGCCAAGGAGGACAAGTGCAAGGAGGCCACCGGAGATCAAGTGCCAGTGATCGAGCAAGGACTACCTGCCGAGGAGGAAGAGGAAGATATCCTTAAACCTTACTATGCTCATCTTACCCCCACTGAGATTGCAGCCTTCAGGATCATTGAAATGGTTCATTTGCAAAATAAGTATCTCACTCGTGAAAATATTCTGCATCAAGAGCACATCACCTTCCTCCGGAGCATCATCCTTAGATTGGAGAATATCTTGGTCCTTAAGGACAGGGTCGCCATTACTTCATCACCACCACCTCCTTCTTCACCACCAAAAGAAAACTGAGTATCGGATATGGGCACTCCCCTTGGCTTTCGCCAAGCTTGGGGGAGGTGCCCCGGTATCGTATCATCTCAACTATCTTTTGCCTTTACTTTCTTAGTTTGATCCATGGTTATCATTTGCTACTAGATGAATAAAAGTTTAGTTTGATCCTTTCTTTTTGTGAGTTTGCTTAGTGATCAATCCTTGTAATCATGTGCAAGATATATAATAAAGTTAGTTTGAGTTTTGCCTTCTTTACTCTCTTGTTTCAATAAAAAGAAAGGAAATAAAAGAAAAAGATCATATGCTAATCTTATGGTAAGTGATGACATTACAAAAGGAAAAGTATACATAGAAAATTTTATTGTAGATTGAAAAACATAGAATTGGTCAATGATGCAACTCATGAAAGAATTAATAAGGGAAGAGAAGATTCACATATAAATATACTATCCTGGAAATCATTTATGATTGTGAGCACCCATCAAAATATTATATGCCAAAATTGTTGACGTTGGACAAGGAAGACAACTTAATGATTTATGTTTGTTCATATTCACATAGAAGTTATATTGTCATAGATCCTTCAACATGTGGTGCTTGCCCCTATCTTTGCTAGCCAAAAACTCCACACTAAGTAGAGATACTACTTGTGCATCCAAAACCCTTAAACCCCAAATCTTGTTTGAGAGTACACCATACCTACCTATGGATTGAGTAAGATCCTTCAAGTAAGTTGTCATCGGTGCAAAAAGGGCAATAAAAATTGCTTCTAAAAGTGTGAGATCATTTAGTGTAAGGGAAAATTGAGCGTTGTACGAACTTGTGATGTTGAATAATAAAAGCGACAGACTTCATAATAAAGGTTTACATCACAAGGGGCAATATAACGTGACGTTCTCTTGCACTAAGGGGTTGAACATACAAACAAATAGCGCATGGCAACCTCTGCTTCCCTCTACGAAGGGCCTATCTTTTACTTTCAGGCAAGAGTCAAAGTTTTTCTCTCTATTCCTTTTATTTTCTCCTTGGCAAGCATCATGTGGTGAGGAAAGATCTAGGCACATATATCCAGTTGAATATGGGTAGCATGAGTTATTATTGTTGACATCACCCTTGAGGTGAGTGTGTTGGGAGGCGAAACTATAAGCCCCTATCTTTCTATGTGTCCGGTTGAAACATTTTGCTCATGTGTACGCGGTGAGTGTTAGCAATTATAGAGGACTAAATGATGGTTGAGTATGTGGACTTGCCTAAAGGCTCCGATACGTGACCCTTCCTAAAAGATGATGAGTTGCAGTTGCAAAGTTGACCGAGAACATAGTTTGTTGGTTTCCAATAGTGTTTATGCTTTATACATCGATGCTATGATGAATTGTAACTTGTCTATGAGAAGTCTATGATAAAAGTTCTATGATAAAAGTATTATGTTAAAGTTTGTTGCTGTTATAATAAGTCACATGATGCTGCTATATCTGTATTTTTGTTTTTATCGACACATCTCTCTCTAAGCATGTGGACATGTTTTTTGATTTCGGTTTTCACTTGCGGACAAGCGAGGTCTAAGCTTGGGGGAGTTGATACGTCCATTTTGCATCATGTTTTCTGATACGTCTCCAACATATCTATAATTTTTGATTGTTCCATGGTATTATATTACCCCTTTTGGATGTTTATGGGATTTATTTTACACATTTATATCATTTTTGGGACTAACCTACTAACCGGAGGCCCAACCCATATTGCTGTTTTTTTTGCCTATTTCAGTATTTCAAAGAAAAGGAATATCAAACGGAGTCCAAATGGAATGAAACCTTCGGGAGCGTGATTTTTGGAACAAACGTGATCCGGAGAGCTTGGAGTGCAAGTCAAGAAGCTTCCGAGGGCCCCATGAGATAGGGGGCCGCGCCCCCCCTGTAGGGTGCGCCCCCTATCTCGTGGGCCCCTCGGGCGGCCACTGACGTACTTCTTCCTCCTATATATACCTATGTACCCCGAAAACATCCAGGAGCACCACGAAACACAATTTCCACCGCCAGAACCTTCTCAGATCCATGAGATCCCATCTTGGAGCCTTCGCAAGCACTCACTGCTGGAGGGAATCAACCACGGAGGGCCTCTACGTCAACATCCTTGCCCCTCCGATGAGTTGTGAGTAGTTTACCACAGACCTACGGGTCCATAGTTATTAGCTAGATGGCTTCTTCTCTCTTTTTGGATCTCAATACAATGTTCCCCCCCTCTCTTGTGGAGACTATTCGATGTAAACTCTTTTTGCGGTGTGTTTGTCGAGATCCGATGAATTGTGGGTTTATGATCAAGTTTATCTATGAATAATATTTGAATCTTCTCTGAATTCTTTTATGTATGATTGAGTTATCTTTGCAAGTCTCTTCGAATTATCAGTTTGGTTTGGCCTACAAGATTGGTATTTCTTGCCATGGGAGAAGTGCTTAGCTTTGGGTTCAATATTGCGGTGTTCTTACCCAGTGACAGAAAGGGTTGCAAGATACGTATTGTATTGTTGCCATCGAGGATAACAAGATGGGGTTTATATCATATTGCATGAGTTTATCCCTCTACATCATGTCATCTTGCTTAATGCGTTACTCTATTCTTATGAACTTAATACTCTAGATGCATGCTGGATAGCGGTCGATGTGTGGAGTAATAGTAGTAGATGCAGGCAGGAGTTGGTCTACTTGTTATGGACGTTACGCCTATATACATGATCATGCCTAGATAATCTCATAACTATGCGCTTTTCTATCAATTGCTCGACAGTAATTTGTTGACCCACCGTAATACTTATGCTATCTTGAGAGAAGCCTCTAGTGAAACCCATGGCCCCCGGTTCTATCTCTTATCATATTTTCTTTCAATCTACCTTTATTTGCATCTTTACTTTTTGCATCTATATCATAAAATACCAAAAATAAATTTATCTTATCATAATATCTTTATTAGATCTCACTTTCACAAGTGGCCGTGAAGGGATTGACAACCCCTTTATTGTGTTGGTTGCGAGTTCTTAGTTTGTTTGTGCAGGTGCGTGGGACTTTTGAGGAGCCTCCTACTGGACTGATACCTTGGTTCTCAAAACTAAGGGAAATACTTACGCTACACTTTGCTGCATCACCCTCTCCTCTTCGAGGAAAACCAACGCAAGCTCAAGACGTAGCAAGAAGGATTTCTGGCGCAGTTGCCGGGGAGGTCTTCTCTCAAGTCAAGACATACCAAGTACCCATCACAAACCCATCTCCCTTGCTGCATCACCCTCTCCTCTTCGAGGAAAATCAACGCAAGCTCAAGACGTAGCAAGAAGGATTTTTGGCGCCGTTGCCGGGGAGGTCTTCGCTCAAGTCAAATCATACCAAGTACCCATCACAAACCCATCGTTTTCCTCTCCCCCACTTCACCCTTGCCGTTTTATTCGCCCTCTCTTTCCCAATCTCCTCCTCTCTTTTCTCTTGCCTTATTTTGTGTGTTTGTTTGCTTGTTTGACCTTATGGCTGCGCCTAAGGGTCCTGACCACCTTCTCAGAAGGATGGATGAGATTGAATCCAATATTAGAAGCTTTATGAATTTGCAATTTGAGCATAATAATTTCTTTAGGAAAGAGCTTAAGGAACAAAAAAGTTTTTTTGGGTTTATGAACAAAGAGCTTGATGATATGAATAAAGAATTCTATGGTGTTAACGCCCAAATTACTCGGCTTGAAAATGCTATAGCCAAAATTTCTGACAAGCAAGCCACCTTAGTCAATAAGATGGCTGCTAAACCGGGAAAACTTCATGAAAATAATGATGTGGATCTTAAAGTTATTGATGCGTCTCCGATTAGATCTATGTTTTGCAATATGAATTTTGATGATTATGGGAGTGATGATGAATCAACTTTGCCTAGAAGGCGTCCCAAAAATTTGGAGTCTTTAGATCTTGATGTTAAATTTGGTAAAAGTGAGATTGGAGAATCCTCAACTTCTAATAATGTTGAACCTACTATCTCATATCTCAAGGAATTTGATTATGATAATTGCTCTTTAAAAGGTTGTATTTCCTTGTTGCAATCCGTTGTTAATTTTCCTCATGCTTATAGTCAAAACAAAGCTTTTACCAAACATATTGTTAATGCCTTGATGCAATCTTATGATTAAAAACTTAATTTGGAAGTTTCTATACCTAGAAAACTTAATGATGAGTGGGAACCTACTCTAAAGATTAGAATTAAAGATTATGAGTGCTTTGCTTTGTGTGATTTGGGTGCTAGTGTTTCCACGATTCCGAAAACTTTATGTGATATTCTAGGTTTCCATGATCTTGATGATTGCTCTTTAAATTTGCACCTTGCGGATTTCACCATTAAAAAGCCTATGGGAAGGATCAATGATGTTCTTATTGTTGCAAATAGAAATTTGGTGCCCGTAGATTTTATCGTTCTTGATATAGATTGCAATCTTTCTTGCCCTATTATTCTTGGTAGACCTTTCCTTAGAACGATTGGTGTGATTATTGACATGAAGGAAGGGAACATTAGATTCCAATTTCCTTTAAAGAAAGGCATGGAGCACTTTCCAAGAAATAAAGTCAAATTACCTTATGAAAATCTATCATGCGTGCTACTTATGAATTTAGTGCCAAAGATGGCACTCGTTAGATCTATCTTTGTTTTTATGCCTAGCTAGGGGCGTTAAACGATAGCGCTAGTTGGGAGGCAACCCAATTTTCTTTATGTTTTTTGTTTTTGCTCCTGTTTAGTAATAAATCTTGCATCTACCTTCTGTTTAGATGTGTTTTTATCTTTTAATTAGTGTTTGTGCCAAGTAGAACCTATAGGATAACCTACGATGATAGTTGATTTGATTCTGCTGAAAAACACAAACTTTGCATGCACGGATATAATTTTATTAAATCACAGGAACGTGATTTTGCGTTGATTCTTTTTGCTTATGTTCAATAAACAAATTGTCCAGGACTTCCTATTTTTTTAGGATTTTTAGTGTTCCAGAAGTTTGCGTTAGTTACAGATTGCTACAGACTGTTCTGTTTTTGACAGATTCTGTTTTTCGTGTGTTGTTTGCTTATTTCAATGCATCTATGGCTAGTAATTCAGTCTATGAACCATAAAGAAGTTCGAATACAGTAGGTTTAACACCAAATTAAATAAAGAATGAGTTCATTGCAGTATCTTATGTGGTGGTTTTGTTTTCTTTCACTAACAGAGCTTATAAGATTTCCTATCGAGTTTTGTGTTGTGAAGTTTTCAAGTTTTGGGTAAAGCTTTTATGGACTATGGAATAAGGAGTGGCAAGAGCCTAAGCTTGGGGATGCCCATGGCACCCCAAGATATTCAAGGATGGCCAAAAGCCTAAGCTTAGGGATGCCCCGGGAAGGCATCCCCTCTTTCGTCTTCGTTCATTGGTAACTTTACTTGGAGCTATATTTTTATTCGCTACATGATATGTGTTTTGCTTGGAGCGTCGTGTATTATATTATTCTTTGCTTTTTAGTTTACCACAATCATCCTTGCTGTACACACCTTTTGGGAGAAGCCTATTTGATTAGAATTTGCTAGAATACTCTATGTGCTTCACTTATATCTTTTGAGCTTGATAGTTTTTGCTCTAGTGCTTCACTTATATCTTTTGAGCTTGATAGTTTTTGCTTTAGTGCTTCACTTATATCTTTTAGAGCACGGTGGTGTCTTAATTTTGAAGAAATTGCTAGTCTCTCGTGCTTCACTTATATTATTTTGAGAGTCTTTTAGAACAGCATGGTATTTGCTATGATCTTAAAGTTGGTCCTAGAATGATGAGCATCCAAGTTGGGTATAATAAAAATTATCATAGAAAGTGAATTGGATGCTATGATCAATTTGATACTTGATAATTGTTTTGAGATATGGAGGTAGTGATATTAAAGTCATGATAGTTGGGTGATTCTGAATTTAAAGAATGCTTGAGTTGAAGCTTGTGATTCCCGTAACATGCACGTATGGTGAACCACTTTGTGATGAAGTTGGAGCACAATTTTATTTATTGATTGTCTTCCTTATGAGTGGCGGTCGGGGACGAGTGATGGTCTTTTCCTACCAATCTATCCCCCTAGGAGCATGCGCGTAGTGCTTTGGTTTTTGATGACTTCTAAATTTTTGCAACAAGTATATGAGTTCCTTTGATTAATGTTGAGTCCATGGATTATACACACTCTTTCACCCTTCCACCATTGCTAGCCTCTCTTGTATCATGCAACTTTCGCTGGTACCATACACCCACCATTTACCTTCCTCAAAACAGACACCATACCTACCTATTATGGCATTTCCATAGCCATTCCGAGATATATTGCCATGCAACTTTCCACCGTTCCATTCATATGACAAGCATTACTTTTGTCATATTGCTTTTTGCATGATCATGTAGTTGACATTGTATTTGTGGCAAGGCCACTGTCGGTTTCAAAACCGGCGGATCTCGGGTAGGGGGTCCCGAACTGTGCGTCTAGGCGGATGGTAACAGGAGACAAGGGACACGATGTTTTTACCCAGGTTCGGGCCCTCTCGGTGGAGGTAAAACCCTACTCCTGCTTGATTAATATTGATGATATGGGTAGTACAAGAGTAGATCTACCACGAGATCAAGGAGGCTAAACCTAGAAGCTAGCCTATGGTATCATTGTTGTTCGCCCCACGGACTAAAACCCTCCGGTTTATATAGACACGGAGAGGGCTAGGGTTACACAAAGTCGGTTACAATGGTAGGAGATCTACATATCCGTATCACCAAGCTTGCCTTCCACGCCAAGGAAAGTCCCATCCGGACACGGACGAAGTCTTCAATCTTGTATCTTCATAGTCTTGGAGTCCGCCGACGGTGATAGTTCGCTATCCGGACACCCTTGGTCCAGACTCCTCAAGTAGCCCCGAACCAGGCTTCAATAACGACGAGTCCGGCGCGCATATTGTCTTCGGCATTGCAAGGCGGGTTCCTCCTCCGAATAATTCATAGAAGATTTTGAACACCAGGATAATGTCCGGCTCTGCAAAGTAAATTCCACATACCACCATAGAGAGAATAATATTTACACAAGTTCAATCTGCTAACGTATCTCGCGGCATGACGTCACGCCACGGCCAAGCCTTTACTCGAATTGTTTTTATTGTTCCACCTCAGCGCGTTTAGCGAAGCAGTTTCCTTGGCACGTCTTGTCAAAGCAGAGATCGTGTCTCGTTATTCCGGGATTCTCATCAATACAGGCGTGGGTAACCCAACCGCGCCATTGATTGCGGCGCTTGGGAGATAAGCGAGTTTCACTGGGCTGGTGGGGACGCATAGTTTCATCCGCTCATATATAAGGGGATAAGAATCCACCTTTTCACCTACGCCTTCTTCCTCCTTTGCTTATCCATCTCCGCGCACTCGAGCTCCAGCGCCCAAGTCCGCACATCTCACCTCAACCTTCTCCAACCATGTCCGGAGCGGGAGGCAAGTGGATGGCCTCCTCCGTCACGGAGGGGCACATCAAGAGGCTGCGCAAGGCCGGATACTTGTCCAACGATATAGCGCACTGACTCCCCAATGAGGGGCAGCTCATCCCACCCCCAGGCCCCATGAGAGGGTGGTGTTCCTTCCCCATTTCCTCCGTGGACTGGGCTTCCCACTCCACCCATTTGTCCGGGGGCTCATGTTCTACTACGGCCTGGATTTCCATGATCTGGCCCCGAATTTCATCCTCAACATCTCGGCGTTCATCGTCGTGTGTGAGGCCTTCCTCTGCATCCAGCCCCACTTGACTTATGGTGAAGACTTTAATGTCAAGCGAAGGTGGTGGGCGGCTGCCAAGCAGAGTCGGAGGCGCCATGGTGGGCAAGATGCCCAACATTACATGGCTTGAGGCGCCTTCGTGGAAACCATCAAAGGGTGGCAATCGGGGTGGTTCTACATCACCGAAGTCGCGTGACTGAATGGGCAGCGGCCCCAATTCAGATCTGGGATCCCCACGGCTCACCTCCGGAAAGAGAAGGGCTGGCGTGGGGTGATTCGGAGGAGCTGACCGGACTTCAATCCTGCGTCCAGACCCTGGTGAACAAGAAGCTCAAGCTTGTTAACGTAATCCAGGTCATGCTCATCCGCCAGATTCTCCCGTGCTAACAGTGGGCTTTCAATTTGTGGGAGTTTGATCCGGCACAACACCCAACCCTGAGCAGGCTCTTCGACACTACGTACGAAGACGCCTGGAGGGTGCTGTTCAAGGGTGCCGAGGCTCCCTCATCCGCTACCGAAGATCGCGGATTCAGCTTGCAGCGTCAAGCTGGCGAGGTAAGCTATTTTATCCTTTACGGGACACTTGCTTTCCATAGTTTGACTCTATGTGGGATCTAAATCTCCCATTACCTTTGATAGGCTTGGCAGAAGACGTCCGGGCAGGTTAACTGCCCGACTCCCTTGCCCGAAGACCCAGCGGATGCCCGATTATCGGGACTGCTGGCCCCGGCGCCTTACGTGGTGCCGGAGAAGAAGGCCAAGAAGAAGGCCACGGGAACTCGGAGGAGTTCCCGGTGCCAGGTGTTATCGGACTCATTGTCCGATGACTCCGAGGCGGACTCCTCCCACGAGGACGAGGAGGAGAAAAAGGAAGCCTTTCCCCCAGCGGGGGGAGAGAAGAAAAGGAAGGCTTGCCCAATGGGGGAGGCCGAAGGGTCCAAGAAGGGAAGGACCCTTCCTCCGGACTGTTCCACCAACGCCAGCGATGGCGAGGAGGAGTGGCCTTCGAGGGCCAAGCCCTTGGCGAGATCGTAAGTGTTCGGATCCCAGAATAACTTACGATTTTCCTTTTGCCGCATAGTGTCTACTAATGCCGAACACAACCATATAGCCCGCCCAAGGATGATCTCCCCGCTTCGTCGAGCGGGTCCCTGGGTTCGTTTGATGTGAATAGCGCTTCACTTCCGACCGCCTCCTCCCCTCGTGACGTAGACGACGGTGAGGCGGGGTCCCAGAAGGGGACCGGTCAGGAGGAGGAGGCCCCGGAGGTGCCGCAGGGCAACCTCCCGGACTTTGGGCCGGACTCCGCACCGGAACCTTCGGTTGTTCCGGAGTCCTGTGGGCGGCCCCTTCGTAAGACGGGCAAGATGGCGACGCCGGTGACCTCCGTCCAACCGGAGGCGCCGGATAACTTGCTGGAGGCGCTCAACGGCACTTCCATCAAAGTGGAACACCGCACTGTTATGAGTGCGGTGATTCAGAAAGTTCAGTCCGCCAAGAGCGGGCTGACCGAAGCCTACACCAGCCTTCTAACAGGCTTTGAGGTAAGGATTTTAAGATATGTGAAATAGTACCGCATAGACAAGTAGCCCCGATGCTCAGTTCGGTGTTGGAAAGAAAAGCGGGCGAGGATCTAAAAGATATCTGCAGGAGTCTAACACAAATATGTCAATATGGGAATGCAGGGCGCTGCTGACCTCTGCCAGACCGATCATGGAGGTCAATGCCTTGAAGCGAGCCTCGGCGTCCGAGAGTGAGCTCGGCCTTGCCAAGAAGCAGCTCGAGGACAAGGAAGGTGAGTAACACCTTATTAAAGTTGTACCTTATAGAAAAGGATTTGGTTGCAAAAATTGACAGGAATAACGTGGGTATTGCAGGGGCTACAAACGAGGAGGCGACCCTGAAGGAGGCGGTGTCCGCGGCCAAACGCAATGCGGCCGCGGAGCGCGCCGAGCGAGAGAAGCAGGAGGCACGGGTGGCGGAGGTGCGGCAAGAGCTCTAGGCTCCCGTGAAAAAACACAAGAGTTTGGAGCGTGACTCGAAGACTCGAGAGTCCGAGCTTGCGTCGGCTCTTGAGAGTGCCAAAGCCGCTAAGGCCGAAGCCCAAAAGGCCCTCCAGGAGATTGAGGCAGTAAAGAAAATAGCGGCGGGTAAGGCATTCTTCATGCAAAGCAAGCATGTAAAAGTGAATTACTGGTTACTTACCCCAATTCGGAGCTCTCCAGGAGCGTTCGCAGATCTGCCCCGTAGCGTGTCCGATGCTGCCGTGTTCTACAGAGCCGAGGAGGGGAGCTCGACGGAAAAGGTGTTCTGGTCTCAGTATGATGAGGCCGGACATCTGGTGCCCCTGAGAGACCAGCTGAAGCAGCTGGTCGAGCTCCACAAGGTGGCCAAATAGGCCATGAAGGGCCTCTTAGTTCGGTTGTGGCCCAAAGAAGCCATGCGTGGGAGCTACTTTGGCCTGGTGCGGCGGCTGGTGGACGCCTGTTCATGGGTTGAAGTCATCAAGCACTCCGCCTGCATTGAAGGTGCCCGTCATGCCCTTGCCCGTGCTAAAGTGCACTGGGCAGGATGGACGCTGAGAAGCTTGTGACGGACGCGCCACCGCTGGGCAAGGAGTATAGCACGCCCGAGATTTATTATAAAGGTGTCTTGAAGGGTGGCCGCCTTATTGCGGGTGAATGCTCCAGAGATGTAATTTTTGAGTAGACTCGCATTTTGTTATCCTGTGCGCTGAAAACTTTGTTCATATGCGCTAAGCAACGCTTGTTAATTTAAATATTACCTTCTGTGCGGCCGTTTATCAAATCTGAGAGATGGCAAGTCGTTGGCTTCGGCCCCCATGCCACGAGTGCTGGGGTGTTCGGGATAAACTTGAGCGCTCTTGTTCCCATTTTTGGGTCCTTCTAGGGAGGTGCTCAACACAATGAACGAGGCAACCGGACTTGTAATGCTTGAACACTCTCACTTAGCCATAGAATTCTATAATTTTAAATTTTGGCGAAGCCCCTAGTATTCGGAAGGCCGAATTCGGGGCGCTATCCACGCCTGGGGCCGGACAAAGCCGCCTCCTCGCTCTAAGCGGCATAAGTCTTTAGGGACTCGAAAAGACCTCTCGAACAGCGACCAGCTCTCGCCTTATCATGACGGTCAGTTTTAGCTTTCTCCACTGAGGTGCTCAACCCAGCTCAACTGGGGCACAATCACAGTGGTTCTACCAGCGCTACCTTAGCCGATATAACGGAACGTAAGGTACCAAAACATGAGAGCCGGCAAACCCAACTATTGACCCAAGACATGATTCAGAGCCGATGCATATAATGCTATAAGTTCGGGGTGCCGCACTTGTGAAAGTGTTCGGACTTATCACACCATAATTTGGGGAACTTAAGTCCCTGGTGTATTTGGCCGTACCAAAGCGTACGGGAGCAACATGTCATAAGCGAACATATATAAAAGGAATGCAATGATAGGCAAAAAGCGATGCATTGTTTATTCAATAAATACTGCAATAAAGGCAGAATGATACAAATAGTGCGACAAGCAAGGGGTGGGACTATTTAACATGTCCCCCTCCAGGGGTAGGCTGCGAATGGTATGTAAAACAGGTACAATGCTCATAATGGCGACCACGTGGATACTCGTCGTAGCTTTTCTGCTTCCCTGGCTATTGCATCGTGAGTTCGGTAGATCTGTTGCCGGACAGTGCTTCTGGAAAACGGAGTCCTGAGAATAAGAAAAAAAAAGAATGACAAATTTGGGAGCTCCTGGTGTGGTTGACCCGCACTCTGGGCAAGGCGTGGTCGTGCCCCTCCCCCTATGCCCATGGTACCTCCAGAGCGTAGTGATGTACGCGTGGTACTGGTCTCGCGATTTCGCGAGGGCTAGGGTTGGGGCCGCATTGCTACGCGTGCTCCGAACGTGCCAGGTGGTCTTGTTTTAGGTTACTCTGGGTGCGCTTGACGGTGTCTGGTCGCTTAACAGCCGGACTCGAGAATTGCCTTAGGAGGCTACTCTGTACTTCCTCTGCGTGAGCCGCCGTGTGCTCCTCTGTTCGGAGAGAGCGTTCGGTGTTTCCGTTGACCGTAATGACTCCTCGAGGGCCTGGCATCTTGAGCTTGAGGTATGCATAGTGCGGCACCGCATTGAACTTTGCAAATGCGGTTCGTCCGAGCAGTGCATGATAGCCGCTGCGGAATGGGACTATGTCAAAGATTGACTCCTCGCTTCGGAAGTTATCCGGGATCCAAGACCACTTCAAGTGTGGCGAGCACGTACAATTGGCCTCTACACTGGTATGGCGCCTCTAAAGGTCGTCTTTGTGGGTTTAATCCTTGAGGGTCTATGCCCATCTTGCGACCGATCCCGATAAAGCAGGTTCAGGCTGCTGCCGCCGTCCATCAGGACTCTGGTGAGGTGAAATCCATCGATGATTGGGTCTAAAACCAATGCGGTGAATCCGCCATGGCGGATACTGGTGGGGTGGTCCCTTCGATCAAAAGTGACCGGGCAGGAGGACCACGGATTGAACTTTGGGGCGACTGGCTCCATCGCGTATATGTCCCTGAGCGCACGCTTCCGCTCTCTTTTGGGTATGTGGGTTGCGTAGATCATGTTCACCGTCCGCACTTGTGGGGGGAATCCCTTCTGTCCTCTATTGTTCGGCGGCCGTGTCTCCTCCTCGTCATCGCTTTGTAGCCCCTTGTCGTTGCCTTCGGCGATTAACTTGTCTGCCTGCTTGAACACCAAACAATCTCTGTTGGTGTGATTAGCTGGTAACTTTCGGGTGCCGTGTATCCGCACGCAGCGATCGAGTATCCGGTCCAAATTGGGACGGGCCCGAGTAGTTCTTTTGAATGGCTTTTTCCACGACGGGTTTAGAGCCTATGAATCTGGCGTTGACTGCCGTATCTTCAGTATTATCACCGTTAATGCGGCATTTGTGCTTATTGCGACGCGACCTGCCATTGTTGTCTTTGGTATCCGAACTACCGGAGTTTTTGGTTAGGTTGTTACTGCGAGCTAGCCAGCGTCTTCTCCCGCACAGAAGCGGGTCATGAGTGATGTGAGGGCTGCTATTGATTTCGGCTTTTCCTATCCTAGGTGCCGGGCCAGCCATTGGTTGCGGATGTTGTGTTTGAAGGCTGCAAGGGCCTCTGCATCCGGACAGTCGACGATTTGATTTTACTTGGTTAAGAACCGTGTCCAGAATTGTCTGGGCGATTCGTCTAGCTGCTGAATTATGTGGCTTAGGTCATCGATGTCTGGTGGTCGCACATATGTGCCCTGGACGTTATCGAGGAATGCGGCTTCCAGGTCCTCCCAACACCCAATTGATTCTGCTGGCAGGCTGTTGAGCCAATGCCGAGCCGGTCCTTTAAGCTTGAGTGGGAGGTATTTGATGGCATGAAGATCATCACTGCGGGCCATGTGGATATGAATGAGATAATCTTCGATCCAAACCGCAGGATCTGTTGTGCCATCGTAGGATTCAATGTTCACGGGTTTGAACCCTTTAGGGATTTGATGATCCATTACTTCATCTGTGAAGCATAGTGGGTGTGCGGCGCCTCTGTATTGGGCTATATCGCGACGCAGCTCAAACGAGCTTTGTCTACTGTGTTCGGCCCGGCCGGGGTTGCTGTATCCGGCGTGACGGTTGTCGTCGCGTATCGTAGGGTGCCCACGTGATCCGTAGATCGATCTTGTTTGCCTCTCCTTATCCTCTAATATGTTTCGCAAGTCCGGCACATTCCCCCGTGGCTTTGTACTTTTCGAGTGACGCCGGGGTGCGGCTTTAGTGGAGGGCCTAGAGGCCTCTCTGTCGCGGCCACGAGGTGGCCGGTCGGCCGTATTGTGCGCTGGTGATGTAGGTTTATGTGCTTCCTCCTCTAATCGGGGCAGCAGCTTGCGTTTGGGGTAACTTTTGGAGGGGCGTTCGAGTTCATACTCTTCGACCGCAAGGACTTCAGTCCATCTGTCGGCTAGCAAGTCTTGGTCAGCTCTAAGCTGTTGCTGCTTTTTCTTGAGGCTGCTCGCCGTGGCCATAAGCCTGCGTTTGAAACGCTCTTGTTCGACGAGATCCTCAGGCACGACAAATTCGTTGTCGTCGAGGCTTGCCTCGTCTCCGGAGGGAGACATGTAATTATCGTCCTCTACCTCTTCGTCTGTAGCTCTCTCACGAGGGCTGGCTTCTCCGTCCTCTTGTGCTGAATCTTGCTGGAGGGGGTTGTCTTCGGCACTGTCCGAGGTGTTATTATCTCCGGTGCCGGAATCTCCATTCTTGCTGTGGCGGGATTTGGAGCGCCGCCGCTGACGGCGGCGCTTAGGCTGCTTTTTGGAGGGGTCATCCTCCGCTGGTTCATCGCCATTCCCATCCTTTGGGGTGTCCACCATGTATATGTCATATGACGAGGTGGCTTTCTAGTGCCCTGTAGGTGCTGGTTCTTGGTCGTCTCCGGCATCCTCGTCCATACCGTCGATATCTTCGGAGTCGAAGTCTAGCATGTCGGTTAAGTCATCGACAGTGGCTACGAAGTGGGTGGTGGGTGGGCTTTGAATTTCTTCGTCATCCGCATCCCAACCGTTCTGGCCATAATCCGGCCAGGGCTCTCCTGATAAAGAGAGACACTTTAGCGAATTCAGGATGTCGCCAAAAGGCGAGTGCTGAAAGATGTCCGCAGCGGTGAACTCCATGATCGGCGCCCAATCGGATTCGATTGGCAGGGGCGCGGAAGGTTCGGGGTCCAGAGAGGAGTCCGGCACCTTGGAGTCACGAGCTTCACGAGGGACAGGGTCGGTATTCGGCTCTATCGCCGTAGAGGTAGCAGCCCCCGAGGTGGTGTCGCGCCACCCATCCTCGATTGGCGCCGTCGGCTCCGAACTAAGGGTCGGAGCGGACTCTTGTGCGGCCTCCAGGGCACTATCCGGCAGCAGAGCTAAATCATGCCCATCGTGACAGTGCGGCACGCCCGGCTATGGCTTGAATCCGTCGAAGATCAAGTCTCTGTGGATGTCGGCCGTATAGTTCAAACTTTCGAATCTGACCTGATGGCCAGGGGCGTAGCTTTCGATCTGCTCCAGATGGCCAAGTGAATTGGCCCGCCGAGCAAAGCCGCCGAATACAAAGATCTGTCCGGGGAGAAAAGTCTCACCCTGGACCGCGTTGTTGTTGATGATCGAAGGAGCCATCGGGCCTATAGGTGACGACGCAGAGGAACTCTCAATGAAAGCACCAATGTCGGTGTCAAAACCGGCGGATCTCGGGTAGGGGGTCCCGAACTGTGCATCTAGGCGGATGGTAATAGGAGACAAGGGACACGATGTTTTTACCCAGGTTTGGGCCCTCTCGGTGGAGGTAAAACCCTACTCCTTCTTGATTAATATTGATGATATGGGTAGTACAAGAGTAGATCTACCACGAGATCAAGGAGGCTAAACCCTAGAAGCTAGCCTATGGTATGATTGTTGTTCGTCCTACGGACTAAAACCCTCCGGTTTATATAGACACCGGAGAGGGCTCGGGTTACACAGAGTCGGTTACAATGGTAGGAGATCTACATATCTGTATCGCCAAGCTTGCCTTCCATGCCAAGGAAAGTCCCATCCGGACACGGGACGAAGTCTTCAATCTTGTATCTTCATAGTCTTGGAGTCCGGCCGACGGTGATAGTTCGGCTATCCAGACACCCCCTAGTCCAGGACTCCCTCAGCCACCTTCATAATTTTCATACATGTCGCTCTTGATTCATTGCATATCCTGGTACACCGCCGGAAGCATTCATATAGAGTCATATCTTGTTCTAGCTTTGAGTTGTAAATCCATAAAAGTGTGATGATCTTCATTATTAGAGCATTGTCCTAGTGAGGAAAGGATGATGAAGACTATGATTCCCCCACAAGTCGGGATGAGGCTTCGGACTTTACAAAAAGAAAAAAAAAGAAAGAAAAAAAAAGAAAAAAAAGAAGGCCAAAGAAAAAAAAAGGAAAAGAAAAAAGAGAAAAGAAAGAAAAAAAATGAGAGAAAAAGAGAGAAGGGACAATGCTACTATCTCTTTTTCCACACTTGTGCTTCAAAATAGCACCATGATCTTCATGATAGAGAGTCTCATATGTTGTCACTTTCATATACTAGTGGGAATTTTTCATTATAGAACTTGGCTTGTATATTCCAATGATGGGCTTCCTCAAAGTGCCCTAGGTCTTCGTGAGCAAGCAAGTTGGATGCACCCCACTTAGTTTCTTTTATTGAGCTTTCATATATTTATAGCTCAAGTGCATCCGTTGCATGGCAATCCCTACTCACTCACATTGATATCTATTAATGGGCATCTCCATAGTCTGTTGATATGCCTAGTTGATGTGAGACTATCTTCTCCACAACCACCATTCTATTCCACATATAGTGCTATGTCCATGGCTCACGCTCATGTATTGCGTGAAAGTTGAAAAAGTTTGAGATTATTAAAGTATGAAACAATTGCTTGGCTTGTCATCGGGGTTGTGCATGATTAAATACTTTGTGTGATGAAGATAGAGCATAGCCAGACTATATGATTTTGTAGGGATAACTTTCTTTAGCCATGTTATTTTGAGAAGACATGATTACTTTGATTAGTATGCTTGAAGTATTACTATTTTTTATGTCAATATGAACTTTTATTTTGTATTCATTTGGATCTGAACATTCATGCCACAATAAAGAAAATTACATTATGAATTATGCTAGGTAGCATTCCACATCAAAAATTCTCTTTTTATCATTTACCTACTCGAGGACGAGTAGGAATTAAGCTTGGGGATGCTTGATACGTCTCCAACGTATCTATAATTTTTGATTGTTCCATGCTATTATATTACCCCTTTTGGATGTTTATGGGCTTTATTTTACACATTTATATCATTTTTGAGACTAACCTACTAACCGGAGGCCCACCCCATATTGCTGTTTTTTTTTGCCTATTTCAGTATTTCGAAGAAAAGGAATATCAAACGGAGTCCAAACGGAATGAAACCTTCGGGAGCGTGATTTTTGGAACAAACGTGATCCGGAGAGCTTGGAGTGCAAGTCAAGAAGCTTCCGAGGGCCCCACGAGATAGGGGGCCGCGCCCCCTTATAGGGCGCGCCCCTTGTCTCGTGGGCCCCTCGGGCGGCCACCGACGTTCTTCTTCCTCCTATATATACCTACGTACCCCGAAAACATCCAGGAGCACTAGGAAACACAATTTCCACCGCTGTAACCTTCTGTATCCGCGAGATCCCATCTTGGAGCCTTCGCCGGTACTCTGCCGGAGGGGGAATCAACCACGGAGGGCCTTTACATCAACATCCTTGCCCCTCCGATGAGTTGTGAGTAGTTTACCACAGACCTACGGGTCCATAGTTATTAGCTAGATGGCTTCTTCTCTCTTTTTGGATCTCAATACAATGTTCTCCCCCTCTCTTGTGGAGATCTATTTGATGTAAACTCTTTTTGCGGTGTGTTTGTCGAGATCCGATGAATTGTGGGTTTATGATCAAGGTTATCTATGAATAATATTTGAATCTTCTCTGAATTCTTTTATGTATGATTGAGTTATCTTTGCAAGTCTCTTCGAATTATTAGTTTGGTTTGGCCTACTAGATTGGTCTTTCTTGCCATGGGAGAAGTGCTTAGCTTTGGGTTCAATATTGCGGTGTTCTTACCCAGTGACAGAAATGGTTGCAAGACACGTATTGTATTGTTGCCATCGAGGATAAAAAGATGGGGTTTATATCATATTGCATGAGTTTATCCCTCTACATCATGTCATCTTGCTTAATGCGTTACTCTATTCTTATGAACTTAATACTCTAGATGCATGCTGGATAGCGGTCGATGTGTGGAGTAATAGTAGTAGATGCAGGCAGGAGTCGGTCTACTTGTTATGGACGTGATGCCTATATACATGATCATGCCTAGATAATCTCATAACTATGCGCTTTTCTATCAATTGCTCGACAATAATTTGTTGACCCACCGTAATACTTATGCTATCTTGAGAGAAGCCTCTAGTGAAACCTATGGCCCCCGGGTCTATCTCTTATCATATTTTCTTTCAATCTACCTTTATTTTCATCTTTACTTTTTGCATCTATATCATAAAATACCAAAAATAAATTTATCTTATCATACTATGTTTATTAGATCTCACTTTCGCAAGTGGCCGTGAAGGGATTGACAACCCCTTTGTTGCGTTGGTTGCGAGTTCTTAGTTTGTTTGTGTAGGTGCGTGGGACTTTTGAGGAGCCTCCTACTAGATTGATACCTTGGTTCTCAAAACTGAGGGAAATACTTACGCTACACTTTGCTGCATCACCCTCTCCTCTTCGAGGAAAACCAACGCAAGCTCAAGATGTAGCATTTTCCTACTGTTATTTATGTTGTTTTATTGTATAATAATGCTTTTTGGAGTAATTCTAATGCCTTTTCTCTCATAATATGCAAGGTATGCACAAAGGGGGAGAATTCTGTCAGCTGGAAATCTGGACCTGTCAAAGCTACATCAAGCTACCTATTCTGCACAAATCCAAATGAGCTGAAACTTCCTGAGGATTTTTATGGAATATTTAAGAATTATTGGAGCAAATAAGTACCAGAGGGGGCCCACCAGGTGGGCACAACCCACCTGGGCACGCCAGGAGGCCCAAGTGCGCCCTGGTGGGTGCTGCCCTCCTCGGCCCACCTCCGGTGCCCCTCTTCTGGTATATAAGTCATCTTGACCTTGAAAAATAAGGAGAGGACTTTCAGGATGAAGCGCCGCCGCCTCGAGGCGGAACTTGGGCATGAGCACTTTTGCCCTCCAGCGGAGTGATTCCGCCGGGGGAACTTCCCTCCCGGAGGGGGAAATCATCGTCATCATCATCACCAACAACTCTCCCATCTTGGGGAGGGATATCTTCATCAACATCTTCAACAACACCAACTCCTCTCAAACCATAGTTCATCTCTTGTGTTTAATCTTTGTACCAAAACTATAGATTGGTGCTTGTGGGTGACTAGTAGTGTTGATTACATCTTGTAGTTGATTACTATATGGTTTATTTGGTGGAAGATTATATGTTCAGATCCATTATGCTATTTAATACCCCTCTGATCTTGAGAATGATTATCATTTGTGAGTAGTTACTTTCGTTCTTGAGGTCACGGGAGAAATCATGTTGCAAGTAATCATGTGAACTTGATATGTGTTCGATTTTTTGATGATTTGTATGTTGTCATCCTCTTAGTGGTGTCATGTGAACGTCAACTACATGGCACTTCACCATATTTGGGACTAAGGGAATGCATTATGGAGTAGTTATAAGATGGTGGGTTGCGAGAGTGACAAAAGCTTAAACCCTAGTTTATGCGCTATTCCATAAGGGACCGTTTGGATCAAAAAGTTTAATGCTATGGTTAGAATTTATTCTTAATACTTTTCTTGTAGTTGTGGATGTTTGTGAGAGGGTTAATCATAAGTAGGAGTTTTGTTCAAGTAAGAAAAGCACCTAAGCACCGGTCCACCCACATATTAAATTATCAAAGTATCGAACACAAATTAAGCCAACATGATGAAAGTGACTAGATGAAATTCCCGTGTACCCTCAAGAACACTTTGCTTATCATAAGAGACCGTTTTGGCCTGTCCTTTGCCTCAAAAGGATTGGGATACCTTGCTGCACTCTTAATTTTAGCACTTACAGACATTACCTTGCTGAAAACCACTTGGCATTTCCTTCTGCTCCTTGTTGGGTTCGACACTCTTACCTATCAAAAAGGCTACAATTGACCCCATATACTTGTGGGTCATCACCCGACCCCGTCGATTCGTCTAAACTAGTTCTGGCCGAATACCGCCTGGGCACGACTTTGAACGCCCCAAGAGCAGCGATACTGTGGGTCAATCACGAATACTCTGAGGACCCAGCAGACCTCTCAATGTTGGATGAGCTACTGGACCGGATCCGAGCCATGGGAATTTCCGACGGCCAATCCTCGGTTTATGATCAGATCGGGCTCAAACCCGATAACATGGAAATTTACATCCCACCTATCACACACCTCGTCGCCACCATCGAGGGTTTGGCTGAAGGCTCGTAGTCACTGGAGTTAAAAATGGATTATGTCTGGCTTTCCGATCATCCAGTCTAGGCCTCTAGCTTGGAATCTGATGTTCATCCCGGAAGGAGCCTGGGATGAAGCCCCGACTCGAAGCAACAGTATCTAGTTGACAGTCTGGATTCCGAACCTAGCACACCAGATACCGCGATGGCACGGGCGAGCACCGCCAAAGCCCCAGACCCGCAACCCACCAGGATGCAAAGTTTTTTCCCACCCACCCCCACGTTGAGTACACTCCAATTAACTCAGGGAGCCAGACATATGGGATCAAATGTTCGTAAAGCAACAACCTGGAGAAACGGTCCACCACTTCTGGGTCAGACTCCTTCTGGTCAAAGACAGAATGATGGACTACTGCTACCAGGAAATTGTAGCGACCTTTCGGCATAACTGCCAAGAAGAAGGAATCTTGAATGCCCTCGCCCGTCGCCACGTCCAAAATTTCACCGAGCTATCGGATTTGGTACGCAAATATTGCGCCATGGAAATTGCCTGGAAGGCACAATAGATGCACGTGGAGTCAATCCATGCCTAGGAACCCAGAAGAGCTCGGGCAAAACACATACAACCACGACGGTCAGCTGAACATGAGCCCGCTGAGAAGAATAATAAACATCTCGCTGGACCGAGAATAGTCCTCAATGAGCTACTGGACAAACCATGCCCCATACACTCGGTCCTGTTGAATACAAACCCAACCCACAACTTCGAGCTTGCTGGGTGGTTAGGCAAGTGGCAAAGAGTGGGGAGGCTAGCCTCAGAATCACACCCTCCAGCAGACGGCCAGCAACATCCCCGGACAACGACACTGAGGTCCTGATGATCTATGAGACATTTTCCTCAAAGAATCAGAGGAAAAGAACCCTTAGAGAGCTCAGTCAAATCCACCAGCTGACAGCAGCAAATTCATGGACGGACACACCAATCAGCTTCGACGAGGAAGACAAGCCAAGGGCCTGCCCCGTTCGATCACCCGCCGCACTAGTCCTTGATCCCATAGTGGACGGCTCCAGACTTCATAAGGTGCTAATGGACGGGGATAGCGGCTTAAACCTCATTTACGAGGACACCCTGGACATAATGCAATTCGACAAATCTTGCGTCGAACAGAGTCACACTACCTTCTGAGGTATTATCCTCAGAAAAGAGGTGCACTGCTCCGGACGAGTCACTCTCGACGTAGTATTTGGAACTCCCAAGAACTATAGGTCTGAAGAACCACTCTTCCACATTGTGCCCTTCCATAGAGTTTACCACACCCTTATTAGGGTGTGACGCATTTGCAAGGTTTCAGGCTATACCACATTATGGGTACATGAAACTCAAAATGCAAGGGCCCAATGGCGTGATCACAATTGCAAGCGATCCGGACAGAGCTCTTCGGGCCGATAAACAAACATCATCGCTCTCCCTTGAAGCACTATCTGAGGCTCTCACAACCGAGGAATCGAGCACATTCCGCTCAATGGTGGATAGGGATGATGTAGTCCCCAGTAAAAGGCCCAAATCCACATCCTTCCAACCAGCAGATGAAATTGTCAAAATCCAAGTGCATCCAACAGATCCCAACAAAATAGCATCCATTGGATTCCAGCTGGACCCCGCGGTTGAGGAAGCATTGTGCATGTTCTTGCGTGAAAACTGGGACATATTTTCCTGGCACCCTTTAGATATGTCAGGAATCCCACGAAAACTAGCGGAGCATGTCCTGAACATAATCAACGGCTTTAAGCCAGCCAAACAGGCGCTGAGCCAATTTTCTGAACCCAAGCATCAAGCTGTGGGTGAAGAACTAGCAAAACTACTCAAAGCTGGATTCATCCGAGAAATCAAGCACCCTGAATGGTTGGCAAACTTGGTCATGGTGCCCAAGAAGGACAAATCCTAGCAGTTGTGTGTCGATTTCAAGGACCTAAATAAAGCCTGCCATAAGGATCCCTTCTGAAGGAAATATGCCCTAGAGGCAATAATAAAGTTGTTATTTATATTTCCTTATATCATGATGAATGTTTATTATTCATGCTAGAATTGTATTAACCGGAAGCTTAGTACATGTGTGAATACATAGACAAAACAAAGTGTCCCTAGTATGCCTCTACTTGACTAGCTCGTTAATCAAAGATGGTTATGTTCCTGACCATAGACATGTGTTGTCATTTGAAGAACGGGATCACATCATTAGAGAATGATGTGATGGACAAGACCCATCCGTTAGCTTAGCATATTGATCGTTAAGTTTTATTGCTATTGCTTTCTACATGACTTCTACATGTTCCTCTGACTATGAGATTATGCAACTCCCGAATACCGGAGGAACACCTTGTGTGCTATCAAACGTCACAACATAACTGGATGATTACAAAGATGCTCTAAAGGTGTCTCCAAAGGTGTTTGTTGGGTTGGCATAGATCGAGTTTGGGATTTGTCACTCCATGTATCGGAGATGTATCTTTGGGCCCTGTCGGTAATGCTCATCACTATAAGCCTTGCAAGCAATGTGACTAATGAGTTAGTTATGGGATGATACATTACGGAAGTAAAGAGACTTGCCAGTAACGAGATTGAACTAGGTATGTAGATACCGACGATCGAATCTCGGGCAAGTAACATACCGACGACAAAGGGAACAATGTATGTTGTTGTGCGGTTTGACCGATAAAGATCTTCATAGAAAATGTAGGAGCCAATATGAGCATCCAGGTTCCGCTATTGGTTATTGATCGGAGATGTGTCTTGATCATGTCTACATAGTTCTCGAACCTATAGGGTCCGCATGCTTAACGTTCGATGACGATTTGTATTATGAGTTATGTGTTTTGGTGACCGAAGTTTGTTCGGAGTCCCAGATGAGATCACATACATGACGAAGAGTCTCGAAATGATTGAGAGGTAAATATTGATATATTGGAAGGTTATGTTCGGACACCAGAATAGTTTCGGAGAGGTTCGGACATTTTTCGGAGCACTGGGAGGTTATCAGAAACCCCCGGGAAAGTCAATGGGCCTACATGGGCCTTAGTGGAGAGAGGAGGCAGCGGCGAGGAGGTGGCGCGTGCCCCCCAAAGCCCAATCCAAATTGGACAAGGGGTGGGGGTGTCGACCCCCTTTTCCTTCTCCCTCTCCACTTCTTTCCCCCTTTCCTACTCCGAAAAAGGAAGGGGGAATCCTACTAGGACTGGGAGTCCTAGTAGGACCTCCCCTAGACGCGCCCCCTCTAGGCCGGCTGCCCCTCTTCCCCTCCTTTATATACATGGGCAGGGGGCACTGAGGGAGTCCTGGACTAGGGGGTGTCCGGATAGCCGAACTATCATCATTGGCCGGACTCCAAGACTATGAAGATACAAGATTGAAGACTTCGTCCCGTGTCCGGATGGGACTTTCCTTGGCGTGGAAGGCAAGCTTGGCGATACGGATATGTAGATCTCTCACCATTGTAACCGACTCTATGTAACCCTAGCCCTCTTCGGTGCCTATATAAACCGGAGGGTTTAGTCCGTAGGACGAACAACAGTCATACGATAGGCTAGCTTCTAGGGTTTAGCCTCCTTGATCTCATGGTATATCTACTCTTGTACTACCCATATCATCAATATTAATCAAGCAGGAGTAGGGTTTTACCTCCACCGTGAGGGCCCGAACCTGGGTAAAAACATCGTGTCCCTTGTCTCCTGTTACCATCCGCCTAGACGCACAGTTCGGGACCCCCTACCCGAGATCCGTCGGTTTTGACACTGACATTGGTGCTTTCATTGAGAGTTCCTCTGTGTCGTCACCTATAGGCCCGATGGCTCCTTCGATCATCAACAACAACGTGGTCCAGGGAGAGACTTTTCTCCCCGGACAGATCTTTGTATTCGGCGTCTTCGCACTGCGGGCCAATTCGCTTGGCCATCTGGTGCAGATCGAATGCTACGCCCCTGGCCATCAGGTTAGATTTGTAAGTTTGAACTATACGGCCGACATTCGCGGAGACTTGATCTTTGACGGATTCGAGCCACAACCGAGCGCGCCGCACTATCACGATGGGCATGATTTAGCTCTGCTGCCGGACAGTGTCCTGGAGGCCGCACAAGAGTCCGCCCCGACCTTTAGCTCGGAGCCGACCGCGCCGATCGAGGGTGTGTGGCTGGACACCACCTCGGGGGCTGCTACCTCTATGGTGATAGAGACGAATACCGACCCTGTCCCTTGCAAAGCTCGTGACTCCAAGGTGCCGGACTCCTCTCCGGACCCCGAACCTTCCGCGCCTCTGCCAATCGAATCCGATTGGGCGCCGATCATGGAGTTCACCGCTATGGACATCTTTC
Organism: Aegilops speltoides; assembly: GCA_021437245.1. Lineage (NCBI taxonomy): Eukaryota > Viridiplantae > Streptophyta > Magnoliopsida > Poales > Poaceae > Aegilops > Aegilops speltoides. The sequence goes on along the minus strand of CM038146.1, from coordinate 119,047,125 downwards.
AGCACTCGCCTTTTGGCGACATCCTGAATTCGCTAAAGTGCCTCTCTTTATCAGGAGAGCCCTGGCCGGATTATGGTCAAAACGGTTGGGATGCGGACGATGAAGAAATTCAAAGCCCACCCACCGCCCACTTCGTAGCCACTGTCGATGACTTAACCGACATGCTAGACTTCGACTCCGAAGACATCGACGGTATGGACGATGATGCTGGAGACGACCAAGAACCAGCACCTACAGGGCACTGGAAAGCCACCTCGTCATATGACATATACATGGTGGACACCCCAAAGGATGGGAATGGCGATGGACCAACGGAGGATGACCCCTCCAAAAAACAGCCTAAGCACCAGCGTCAGCGGCGCCGCTCCAAATCCCACCACAGCAAGAATGGAGATTCCGGCACCGGAGATAATAACACCCCGGACAGTGCCGAAGACAACCCCCTCCAGCAAGATTCAGCACAGGAGGATGGAGAAGCCAGCCCACGTGAGAGAGCGGCAGGCGAAGAGGTAGAGGACGATAATTACATGCCTCCCTCCGGAGACGAGGCAAGCCTCGACGACGATGAATTTGTCGTGCCTGAGGATCCCGTCGAACAAGAGCGTTTCAAACGCAGGCTTATGGCCACGGCAAGCAGCCTCAAGAAAAAACAGCAACAACTTAGAGCTGACCAAGACTTGCTAGCCGACAGATGGACTGAAGTCTTGCGGCCGAAGAGTATGAACTCGAACGCCCCTCCAAAAGTTACCCCAAACGCAAGCTGCTACCCCGATTAGAGGAGGAAGCACATAAACCTACATCACCAGCGCACAATACGGCCGACCGGCGACCTCGTGGCCGCGACAGAGAGGCCTCTAGGCCCTGCACTAAAACCATACCCGGGCGTCGCTCGAAAAGTACAAATCCACGAGGGAATGTGCCGGACTTGTGAGACATATTGGAGGATAAGGCAAGGCAAACAAGATCGATCTACGGATCACGTGGGTGCCCTACGATACGCGACGACAACCGTCACGCCGGATACAGCAACCCCGGCCGGGCCGAACACAGTAGACAAAGCTCGTTTGAGCTGCGTCGCGATATAGCCTAATACAGAGGCGCCGCACACCCACTATGCTTCACAGATGAAGTAATGGATCATCAAATCCCCCAAGGGTTCAAACCCGTGAACATTGAATCCTACGATGGCACAACGGATCCTGCGGTTTGGATCGAAGACTATCTCCTTCATATCCACATGGCCCGCGGTGATGATCTTCACGCCATCAAATACCTCCCACTCAAGCTTAAAGGACCAGCTCGGCATTGGCTCAACAGCCTACCAGCAGAATCAATTGGGTGTCGGGAGGACCTGGAAGCCGCATTCCTTGATAACTTCCAGGGCACATATGTGCGACCACCAGACGCCGATGACCTAAGCCACATAATTCAGCAGCCAGACGAATCGGCCACACAATTCTAGACACGGTTGTTAACCAAGAAAAATCAAATCGTCGACTGTCCGGATGCAGAGGCCCTTGCAGCCTTCAAACACAACATCCGCGACGAATGGCTTGCCCGACACCTAGGACACGAAAAGCCGAAATCAATGGCATCCCTCACATTACTCATGACCCGCTTCAGCGCGGGAGAAGACAGCTGGCTAGCCCGCAATAACAACCTAACCAAAAACTCTGAGAGTTCGGATACCAAAGACAGCAATGGCAGGTCGCGTCGCAATAAGCACAAACGCCGCATTAACGGTGATAATACTGAAGATACGATAGTCAATGCCGGATTCAGAGGCTCTAAACTCGGTCAGCGGAAAAAGCCATTCAAAAGAACTACGCCGGGCCCGTCCAATTTGGACCGGATACTCGATTGCTCGTGCCAGATACACGGCACCCCCGAAAAGCCAGCTAATCACACCAACAGAGACTGTTGGGTGTTCAAGCAGGCAGGCAAGTTAATCGCCGAAGGCAACGACAAGGGGCTGCATAGCAATGACGAGGAGGAGACACGGCCGCCGAACAATAGAGGACAGAAGGGATTCCCCCCACAAGTGCGGACGGTCAACATGACATACACAACCCACATACCCAAAAGGGAGCGGAAGCGTGCGCTCAGGAACGTATACGGGATGGAGCCAGTCACCCCAAAGTTCAATCCATGGTCCTCCTGCCCGATCACTTTTGATGGAAGGGACCACCCCACCAGTATCCGCCATGGTGGATTTGCCGCATTGGTTTTAGACCCAATCGTCGATGGATTTCACCTCACTAGAGTCCTGATGGACGGCGGCAGCAGCCTGAACCTGCTTTATCAGGATACAGTGCGCAAGATGGGCATAGACCCCTCAAGGATTAAACCCACAAAGACGACCTTCAAAGGCGTCATACCAGGTGTAGAGGCCAATTGTACAGGCTTAGTTACACTTGAAGTGGTCTTCGGATCCCCGGACAACTTCCGAAGCGAGGAGTTAATCTTTGACATAGTCCCGTTCCGCAGCGGCTATCATGCACTGCTCGGACGAACCGCATTTGCAAAGTTCAATGCGGTGACACACTACGCATACCTCAAGCTCAAGATGTCAGGCCCTCGAGGAGTCATCACGGTCAACGGAAACACCGAACGCTCTCTCCGAACGGAGGAGCACACAACGACTCTCACAGCGGAAGTACAGAGTAGCCTTCTAAGGCAGTTCTCGAGTCCGGCTGTTAAGCAACCGGACACCGTCAAGCACGCCCGGAGTAACCTAATACAAGACCACCTGGCACGTTCGGAGCATGCGTAGCAATGCGGCCCCAACCCCAGCCCTTGCGAAATCGCGAGACGAGTACCACGCGTACATCACTACGCTCTGGAGATACCATGGGCATAGGGGGAGGGGCACGACCACGGCATGCCCGGAGTGCGGATCAACCACACCAGGGGCACCCAAATTTGTCATTATTTTTGTTCTTATTATCAGGACTCCATTTTCCAGAAGCCCTGCCCGACAGTAGATCTGCCGAACTCACGATGCAACAGCCAGGGAAGGAGAAAAGCTACGGCAAGTATCCAGGTGGTCTTCATCACGAGCATTATACCTGTTTTACATAACATTCCGCAGCCTACCCCTGGAGGGGGACATGTTAATAGTCCCACCCCTTGCTTATTGCACTATTTGTATCATTCTGCCTTTATTGCAGTATTTTTTGAATAAACAATGCATCGCTTTTTGCCTATCATTGCATTCCTGTCTATATATGTTCACTTACGACATGTTGCACCCGTACACCTTGGTACGTCAAAATACACCAGGGGCTTAAGTTCCCCAAAGTATGGTGTGATAAGTCCAAACACTTTCACAAGTGCGGCACCCCGAACTTATAGCATTATATGCATCGGCTCCGAATCATGTCTTGGGTCAATAGTTGGGTTTGCCCGGCTCCCATGTTTTGGTACCTTACGTTCCGTTATATCGGCTAAGGTAGCGCTGGGAGAACCACTGTGATTGTGCCCCAGTTGAGCTGGGTTGAGCACCTCAGTGGAGAAAGCTAAAACTGACCGTCATGATAAGGCGAGAGCTGGTCGCTGTTCGTGAGGTCTTTTTGAGTCCCTAAAGACTTATGCCGCTTAGAGCGAGGAGCCGGCTTTGTCCGGCCCCAGGCGTGGATAGCGCCCCGAATTCGGCCCTCCGACTACTAGGGGCTTCGCCGAAATTTAAAATTATAGAATTCTATGGCTAAGTGAGAGTGTTCAAGCATTATAAGTCCGGTTGCCTCGTTCGTTGTGTTGAGCGCCTCCCTAGAAGGACCCAAAAAAGGGAACAAGAGCGCTCAAGTTTATCCCGAACACCCCAGCACTCGTGGCATGGGGGCCGAAGCCAACGACTTGCCATCTCTCAGATTTGATAAACGGCCGCACAGAAGGTAATATTTTAAATTAACAAGCGTTGCTTAGCGCATATGAACAAAGTTTTCAGCGCACAGGATAACAAAACGCGAGTTTACTCAAAAATTACATCTTTGGAGCATTCACCCGCAATAATGCAGGCACCCTTTAGGACACCCTTATAATACATCTCGGGCGTGCGATACTCCTTGCCCGGCGGTGGCGCGTCCATCACAAGCTTCTCAGCGTCCATCTTTCCCCAGTGCACCTTAGCGCGGGCAAGGGACCGGCGGGCACCTTCAATACAGGCGGAGTGCTTGATGACATCAACCCATGGACAGGCGTCCACCAGCTGCCGCACTGCATCAAGTAGCTCCGTGCATGGCTTCCTTGGGCCACAGCCGAACTATGAGGCCCTTCATGGCCTGTTCGGCCACCTTGTGGAGCTCGACCAGCTGCCTCAGCTGGTCGCTCAGGGGCACCGGATGTCCGGCCTCAGCATACTGAGACCAGAACACCTTCTTCGTCGAGCTCCCCTCCTCGGCTCTGTAGAATGCGGCAACATCGGACACGCTACGGGGCAGATCTGCGAACGCTCCTGGAGAGCTCCGAATTCGGGTAAGTAACAGGTAATTCACTTTTACATGCTTGCTTTGCATGAAGAATGCCTTACCCGCCGCTATCTTCTTCACCGCCTCGATTTCCTGGAGGGCCTTTTGGGCCTCGGCCTTAGCGGCTTTGGCACTCTCAAGAGCGGATGCGAGCTCGGACTCTCGAGTCTTCGAGTCACGCTCCAAACTCTCGTGTTTTTCCACAAGAGCCTGGAGCTCTTGCCGCACCTCCACCACCCGCGCCTCGTGCTTCTCTCGCTCAGTGCGTTCCATGGCCTCATTGCATTCGGCAGCGGACATCGCCTCCTTCAGGGTCGCCACCTCATTCGTAGCCCCTGCAATACCCACGTTATTCCTGTTATTTTTTGCAACCAAATCCTTTTTTATAAGGTACAACTTTAGCAAGGTGTTACTTACCTTCCTTGTCCTCGAGCTGCTTCTTGGCACGGCCGAGCTCGCTCTCGGACCGCTCGAGGCTCTCCTTCAAGGCATTGACCTCCGCAGTCAGTGCGGCAGAGGTTAGCAGCGCAGCCTGCATTCCCATATTGACATATTTGTGTTAGACTCCTGCGTATATCTTTTTAGATCCTCAGTTCAGCTTTTCTTTCCGAACACCGAACTGAGCATCAGGGGCTACTTTCTATGCAGTACTATTTTTGCATATCTTGAAACCCTTACCTCAAAGCCTGTTAGAAGGCTGGTGCAGGCTTCGGTCAGCCCGCTCTTGGCGGATTGAACTTTCTAAATCACCGCACTCATAACAGTGCGGTGTTCCTCTTTGATGGAAGCGCCGTTGAGCGCCTCCAGCAAGTTATCCGGCGCCTCCGGTTGGACGGAGGTCACCGGCGTCGCCGTCTCGCCCTTCTTATGAAGGGGCCGCCCGCCGGACTCCGGAACCACCAAAGGTTCCGGCGCGGAGTCCGGCCCAAAGTTCGGGAGGTTGCCCTGCGGCACCTCCAGGGCCTCCTCCTCTGGCGGTCCCTTCTGGGACCTGCCTCAAAGATCGCTGCGGCCACGAGGGAGGAGGCGGTCGAAGTCAAGCGCTATTCACATCCGACGAACCCTGGGACCCGCTCGATGAAGCGGGGAGATCATCCTTGGGCGGGCTATATGGTCGTGTTCGGCATTAGTAGACACTATGCGGCAAAAGGAAAAACACAAGTTATTCTGGGATCCGGACACTTATGATCTCGCCAGGGGCTTGGCCCTCGAAGGCCACTCCTCCTCGCCGTCGCCAACGTTGGTGGAATAGTCCGGAGGAAGGGTCCTTCCCTTCTTGGACCCTTCGGCCTCCCCCGTTGGGGAAGCCTTCCTTTTCTTCTCCCCCCGCTGGGGGAGAGGCCTCTTTCTTCTCCTCCTCATCCTCGTGGGAGGAGTCCGCCTTGGAGTCATCGGACGATGAGTCCGATAACACCTGGCGCCGGGAACTCCTCCGAGTTCCCGTGGCCTTCTTCTTGGCTTTCTTCTTCGGCACCACGTAAGGCGCCGGGACCAGCAGCCCTGTCAAACGGGCGTCCGCTGGGTCTTCGGGCAAGGGAGCCGGGCAGTTAACCTACCCGGACGTCTTCTGCCAAGCCTGTCAAAGGTAATGAGAGTTTTAGATCCCACATAGAGTCAAACTATGGAAAGCAAGTGTCCCGTAAAGGATAAAATAGCTTACCTCGCCGGCTGGACGCTGCGAGCTGAATCCGCGATCTTCGGTAGCGGATGGGGGAGCCTCGACGCCCTTGAACAGCACCCTCCAGGCGTCTTCGTACATAGTGTCGAAGAGCCTGCTCAAGGTTGGGTGCTGTGCCGGATCAAACTCCCACAGATTGAAAGCCCGCTGTTGGCACGGGAGAATCCGACGGATGAGCATGACCTGGATTACGTTGACAAGCTTGAGCTTCTTGTTCACCAGGGTTTGGACGCAGGATTGAAGTCCAGTAAGCTCCTCCAAATGACCCCACGTTAGGCCCTTCTCTTTCCAGGAGGTGAGTCGTTTGGGGATCCCAGATCTGAATTTGGGGGCCGCTTCCCATTCAGGGTCATTCGGCTCGGTGATGTAGAACCACCCCAATTTCCACCCTTTGATGGTTTCCACGAAGGCGCCCTCGAGCCATGTGATGTTGGGCATCTTGCCCACCATGGCGCCTCCGCACTCCGCTTGGCAGCCGCCCACCACCTTCGGCTTGACATTTAAAGTCTTCAGCCATAAGCTGAAGTGGGGCTGGACGCAGAGGAAGGCCTCGCACACGACGATGAACGCCGAGATGTTGAGGATGAAATTCGGGGCCAGATCATGGAAATCCAGGCCGTAGTAGAACATGAGCCCCCGGACAAATGGGTGGAGTGGGAAGCCCAGTCCGCGGAGGAAATGGGGAAGGAACACCACTCTCTCATGGGGCCTGGGGGTGGGGATGAGCTGCCCCTCGTCGGGGAGTCGGTGCGCGATATCGCTGGACAAGTATCTGGCCTTGCGCAGCCTCTTGATATGCCCCTCCGTGACGGAGGAGGCCATCCACTTTCCTCCCACTCCGGATATGGTTGGAGAAGGTTGAGGTGAGATGTGCGGACTTGGGCGCTGGAGCTCGAGTGCACAGAGATGGATAAGCGAAGGAGGAAGAAGGTGTAGGTGAAAAGGTGGATTCTTATCCCCCTATATATGAGCGGACGAAACTATGCGTCCCCACCGGCCCAGTAAAACTTGCTTATCTCCCAAGCGCCGCAATCAATGGCGCGGTTGGGTTACCCATGCCCGTATTGATGAGAATCCCGGAATAAGGGGACACGATCTCTTCTTTGACAGGACGTGCCAAGGAAACCGCTTCGCTAAACGCGCTGAGGTGGAACAATAAAAACAATTCGAATAAAGGCTTGGCCGTGGTGTGACATCATGCCGTGAAATACGTTAGTAGATTGAACTTGTGTAAATATTATTCTCTCTACGGTGGTATATGGAATTTATTTGGCAGAGCCGGACACTATCCTGGTGTTCACAATCTTCTCTGAGTTATTCGGAGGAGGAACCCGCCTTGCAATGCCGAAGACAATATGCGCGCCGGACTCATCGTCATTGAAGCCTGGTTCAGGGCTCTTGAGGAGTCTGGACTAGGGGTGTCCGGATAGCGAACTATCATCATTGGCGGACTCCAAGACTATGAAGATACAAGATTGAAGACTTCGTCCCGTGTCCGGATGGGACTTTCCTTGGCGTGGAAGGCAAGCTTGGCGATACAGATATGTAGATCTCCTACCATTGTAACCGACTCTGTGTAACCCTAGCCCTCTTCGGTGTCTATATAAACCGGAGGGTTTATTCCGTAGGACGAACAACAGTCATACCATAGGCTAGCTTCTAGGGTTTAGCCTCCTTGATCTCGTGGTAGATCTACTCTTGTACTACCCATATCATTAATATTAATCAAGCAGGAGTAGGGTTTTACCTCCACCGTGAGGGCCCAAACCTGGGTAAAAACATCGTGTCCCTTGTCTCCTGTTACCATCCGCCTAGACGCACAGTTCTGGACCCCCTACCCGAGATCCGCCGGTTTTGACACCGACAGGCACCCGAAAGGCACATCAATTGTTTTCTTTGCCGTGTGCGGTGCCCCCATCCACAGCTTACTCCTCTGGTCATAGCGTCGTAGTGCTTAGGTAAAGCCCTGCACAGATCACATCATCAACACCGTCACCACGCCATCGTGCTGATGGAACTCTCCCTCGACCCTCTACTAGATCAAGAGTTCAAGGGACGTCATCGAGCTGAACGTGTGCTGAACACGGAGGTGCCGTACGTTTGGTACTTGGATCATTTGGATTGTGAAGACGTTCGACTACATCAACAGCGTTAACCTAACGCTTCTGCTTTCGGTCTACGAGGGTACGTTGACACACTCTCCGCCTCTCGTTGCTATGCATCTCCTAGATAGATCTTGCATGATCGTAGGATTTTTTTTGAAATTGCATGCTATGTTCCCCAACAGTGGCATCCGAGCCAGGTCTATGCATAGATGATATGCACGAGTAGAACACAAAGGAGTTGTGGGCGATAATAGTCATACTGCTTACCACCAATGTCTTACTTTGATTCGGCGGTATTGTTGGATGAAGCGGCCCGGACCGACATTACATGACCGCGTTCATGAGACTGGTTCTAACGACGTGCTTTGCACACAGGTGGCTGGCGGGTGTCTATTTCTCCATTTTTAGTTGAATTGAGTTTAACTACGGTCAGTCCTTGTTGAAGGTTAAAATAGCACACTTGACGAAAAATCGTTGTGGTTTTGATGCGTAGGTAAGAACGGTTCTTGCTAGAAGCCCGTAGCAGCCACTTAAAACTTGCAACAACAAAGTAGAGGACGTCTAACTTGTTTTTTAGGGCTTGTTGTGATGTGATATGGTCAAGACATGATGTGATATAAATTGTTGTATGAGATCATCATGTTTTGTAACAAAGTTATTGGCAACTGGCATGAGCCATATGGTTGTTGCCTTATTGTATGAAATTCAATCACCATGTAATTGCTTTACTTTATCACTAAGCGGTAGCGATATTCGTAGAAGCAATAGTTGGCGAGATGACAATGATGCTACGATGGAGATCAAGGTGTCAAGCCAGTGACAATGGAGATCATGATGGTGCTTTGGAGATGATGATGGCCATATCATGTCACATATTTTGATTGCATGTGATGTTTATCTTTTATGCATCTTATTTTGCTTAGTACAGTAGCATTATAAGATGACCCCTCACTAAATTTCAAGGTATAACTGTTCTCCCTAAGTATGCACCGTTGCTATAGTTCGTCATGCTGAAGACACCATGTGATGATCGGGTGTGATAAGCTCTATGCTCACATACAACGGGTGCAAGCCAGTTTTGCACATGCGGAATACTCGCGTTAAACTTGATGAGCCTAGCTAGCATATGCAGATGTGGCCTCGGAACATTGAGACCGAAAGGTCGAACGTGAATCATATAGTAGATATGATCAACATAGAGATGTTCACCATTGAAAACTACTCCATCTCACATGATGATCGGACATGGTTTAGTTGATATGGATTATGTGATCATTTAGATGACTAGAGGGATGTCTATCTAAGTGGGATTTCTTTAGTAATATGACTAATTGAACTTAAATTTATCATGAACTTAGTCATGATAGTTTTTTGCATATCTATGTTGTTGTAGATCAATGGCCCGTGCTACCATTCCCTTGAATTTTAATGCGTTCCTAGAGAAAGCTAAGTTGAAAGATGATGGTAGCAATTACACGGACTAGGTCCATAACTTGAGGATTATCCTCATTGCTGCATAGAAGAATTACGTCCTAGAAGCACCGCTAGGTGTACCACCTGCCCCAGCAACTTCAGACATTGTGAATGCCTGGCAGTCGCGTGTTGATGACTACTCAATAGTTCAGTGTGCCAAGCTTTATGCCTTATAATCGAGACTTCAAGGATGTTTTGAACGTCATGGAGCATATGAGATGTTCCAAGAATTTAAGTTAGTATTTCAAGCAAATGCCCAAGTTGAGAGATAGGAAGTCTCCAACAAGTTCTATAGCTGCAAGATGGAGGAGAATAGTTCTGTCAGTGAACACATACTCAGAATGTCTGGGTACCGTAACCACTTGACTCAGCTGGGAGTTAATCTTCCTGATGATAGCGTCATTGACAAAGTTCTTCAATCATTGCCACCAAGCTATAAAGGCTTCGTGATGAACTATAATATGCAAGGGATGGAAAAGACAATTCCCAATCTCTTAGTAATGCTAAAGGTTGCGTAGGTAGAAATCAAGAAGGAGCATCAAGTGTTAACGGTTAAGAAGACCACTAGTTTCAAGAAAAAGGTCAAAGGGAAGAAGGGGAACTTCAAGTAGAATAGCAAGCAAGTTGCTACTCCCAAGAAGAAGCCCAAGTCTAGACCTAGGCCTGAAACTGAGTGCTTCTACTATAAAGGGACTGGTCACTGGAAGCGGAACTGCCTAGAGTATTTGGTAGATAAGAAGGATGGCAAAGTGAAAGGTATATTTGATATACATGTTATTGATGTGTACCTTACTAATGCTCGTAGTAGCGCATGTGTATTTGATACTGGTTCTGTTGCTCATATTTGCAATTCAAAACATGGGCTACGGATTAAATGAAGATTAGCTAAGGATGAGGTGACGATGCGCGTCAAAAATGGTTCCAAGGTCGATGTGATCGCCGACGGCATGCTACCTCTACATCTACCTTTGGGATAAGTCTTAGACCTGAATAATTGTTATTTGGTGCCAGCATTGAGCATGAACATTATATCTAGATCTTGTTTGATGCGAGATGGTTATTCATTTAAATCAGAGAATAGTGGTTGTTCTATTTATATGAGTAATATCTTTTATGGTCATGCACCCTTGTTTAGTGGTCTATTTTTGTTGAATCTCGATCGTAGTGATACAGATGTTCATAATATTGAAGCCAAAAGATGCAAAGTTTGTAATGATAGTGCAACTTATTTGTGGCACTGCCGTTTAGGTCATATTGGTGTAAAGCGCATGAAGAAACTCCATACTGATTTGCTTTTGGAATCACTTGATTATGAATCACTTGGTGCTTGCAAACCATGCCTCATCGGCAAGATGACTAAGACTCCATTCTTTGGAACCATGGAGCGAGCCATTGACTTATTGGAATCCGATGAGTGTTGAGGCTCGCGGCGAGTATTGTTATTTTCTGACCTTCACAAATGATTTGAGCAGATATGGGTATATCTACTTAATGAAACATAAGTCTGAAACATTTGAAAAGTTCAAAGAATTTCAGAGTGAAGTGGAGAATCATCGTAACAAGAAAATAAAAGTTTCTACGATCTGATCGTGGAGGTGAATATTTGAGCTACGAGTTTGGCCTTCATTTAAAACAATGTGGAATAGTTTCACAGCTCATGCCACCTGGAACACCACAGCGTAATGGTGTGTCCGAACGTCGTAACCGCACTTTATTGGATATGGTGCGATCTATGATGTCTCTTACCGGTTTACCCCTATCGTTTTGGGGTTATGCATTAGAGACAGCTGCATTCAATTTAAACAGGGCACTGTCAAAATCCATTGAGATGACATCATATGAACTTTGGTTTGGCAAGAAACCTAAGCTGTCATTTCTTAAAGTTTGGGGCTGCGATGCTTATGTGAAAAAGCTTCAACCTGATAAGCTCGAACCCAAATCAGAGAAATGCGTCTTCATAGGATTCCCAAAAGAAACTATTGGGTATACCTTCTATCACAGATCCGAAGGCAAGATATTCGTTGCTAAGAATGGATCCTTTCTAGAGAAGGAGTTTCTCTCAAAAAAAGTGAGTGGGAGGAAAGTAGAACTTGATGAGGTAATTGTACCTTCTCCCGAATTGGAAAGTAGTTCATCATAGAAATCAGTTCCAGTGATTCCTACACAAATTAGTGAGGAAGCTAATGATGATGATCATGAAACTTCAGAGCAAGTTACTACCGAACCTCGTAGGTCAACCAGAGTACGGTCGACACCAGAGTGGTACGGAAATCCTATTCTGGAAGTCATGTTACTAGACCATGATGAACCTACGAACTATGAGGAAGCGATGATGGGCCCAGATTCCGCAAAATGGCTTGAGGCCATGAAATCTGAGATGGGATCCATGTATGAGAACAAAGTGTGGACTTTCGTAGACTTGCCCGATGATCGGCAAGTCATAGAAATAAATGGATCTTCAAGAAGAAGATTGACGTTGACAGTAATGTTACTGTCTACAAAGCTCGACTTGTTGCGAAAGGTTTTCGACAAGTTCAAGGAGTTGACTACGATGAGACCTTCTCACCTGTAGCGATGCTTAAGTCTGTCCGAATCATGTTAGCAATTGCCGCATTTTATGATTATGAAATTTGGCAAATGGATGTCAAAACTACATTCCTTAATGGATTTCTTAAAGAAGAGTTGTATATGATGCAACCAGAAGGTTTTGTCAATCCAAAAGGTGCTAACAAATTGTGCAAGTTCCAACGATCCATTTATGAACTGGTGCAAGCCTCTCGGAGTTGGAATACACGCTTTGATAATGTGATCAAAGCATATGGGTTTATACAGACTTTTGGAGAAGCCTGTATTTACAAGAAAGTGAGTGGGAGCTCTGTAGGATTTCTGATATTATATGTGGATGACATATTGTTGAATGGAAATAATACAGAATTTCTAGATAGCATAAAAGGATATTTGAATAAGAATTTTGCAATGAAATACCTCGGTGAAGATGCTTATATATTGGGCATAAGATCTATAGAGATAGATGAAGACTCTTAATTGGACTTTCACAAAGCACATACCTTGATAAAGTTTTGAAGAAGTTCAGAATGGATCAGTCAAAGAAAGGGTTCTTGCCTGTGTTACAAGGTGTGAAGTTGAGTCAGACTCAATGTCCAACAACTGCAGAAGATAGAGAGAAAATGAAAGTCATTCCCTATACCTCAGCCATAGGTTCTATCATGTATGCAATGCTGTGTACCAGACCTGATGTGTGCCTTGGTCTAAGTTTAGCAGCGAGGTACCAAAGTAATCCAGGAGTGGATCACTCGACAACGGTCAAGAACATCCTGAAATACCTGAAAAGGACTAAGGATATGTTTCTCGTTTATGGAGGTGACAAGGAGCTTGTTGTAAATGGTTATGTTGATGCAAGCTTTGACAATAATCTGAATGACTCTAAGTCGCAAACTGGATACGTGTTTATATTGAATGGTGGAGCTGTCAGTTGGTGCAGTTCCAAGCAGAGTGTCGTGGCGGGATCTACGTGTGAAGCAGAGTACATAGCTGCTTCAGAAGTAGCAAATGAAGGAATCTGGATGAAGGAGTTCATATCCGATCTAGGTGTAATACCTAGTGCATCGGGTCCAATGAAAATCTTTTGTGACAATACTGGAGCAATTGCCTTGGCAAAGGAATCCAGATTTCACAAGAGAACCAAACACATCAAGAGACACTTCAATTCCATCCACGATCAATTCAAGGAGGGATACATAGAGATTTGCAAAATACATACAGATTTGAATGTTGTAGACCCGTTGACTAAGCCTCTTCCACGAGCATAACATGATCAACACCAAGACTCCATGGGTGTTAGAATCATTACTATGTAATCTAGATTATTGACTCTAGTGCAAGTGGTAGACTGAAGGAAATATGCCCTAGAGGCAATAATAAAGTTGTTATTTATATTTCCTTATATCATGATAAATGTTTATTATTCATGCTAGAATTGTATTAACGGGAAACTTAGTACATGTGTGAATACATAGACAAAACAAAGTGTCCCTAGTATGCCTCTACTTGACTAGCTCGTTAATCAAAGATGGTTATGTTTCCTAACCATAGACATGCGTTGTCATTTGATGAACGGGATCACATCATTAGAGAATGATGTGATGGAAGACCCATTCGTTAGCTTAGCATATTGATCGTTAAGTTTTATTGCTATTGCTTTCTTCATGACTTATACATGTTCCTCTAACTATGAGATTATTTAACTCCCGAATACTGGAGGAACACCTTGTGTGCTATCAAATGTCACAACGTAATTGGGTGATTATAAAGATGCTCTATAGGTGTCTCCAAAGGTGTTTGTTGGGTTGGCATAGATCAAGATTAGGATTTGTCACTCCGTGTATCGGAGAGGTATCTTTGGGCCCTCTCGGTAATGCTCATCCCTATAATCCTTGCAATCAATGTGAGTAATGAGTTAGTTACGGGATGATACATTACGGAACGAGTAAAGATACTTGCCGGTAACGAGATTGAACCAGGTATGTTGATACCGACGATCGAATCTCGGGCAAGTAACATGCCGATGACAAAGGGAACAACGTATGTTGTTGTGCGGTTTGACCGATAAAAATCTTCGTAGAATATGTAGGAGCCAATATGAGCATCCAGGTTCTTCTATTTGTTACTGAATGGAGATGTGTCTCGATCATGTCTACATAGTTCTCGAACCCGTAGGGTCTGCACGCACATTCGATGAAGGTTTGTATTATGAGTTATGTGTTTTGGTGACCAAAGTTTGTTCAGAGTCCCGGATGAGATCACGGACACGACGAGGAGTCTCAAAATGGTTGAGAGGTAAAGATTGATATATTGTAAGGTTATGTTCGGACACCGGAATAGTTCCGGAGAGACTCAGACATTTTTCGGAGTACCGGGAGGTTACCGGAAACCCCCGGGAAAGTTAATGGGCCTACATGGGCCTTAGTGGAGAGAGGAGGCAGCGGCCAGGAGGTGGCATGCGCCCCCCAAGCCCAATCCTAATTGGACAAGGGGTGGGGACGCGACCCCCCTTTTCCTTCTCCGTCTCCACTTCTTTCCCCCTTTCTTACTCAGGAAAAGGAAGGGGGAATCCTACTAGGACTGGGAGTCCTAGTATGACTCCACCCTTGGCGCGCCCCTCTAGTCCAGCCGCCCCCTCTTCCCCTCCTTTATATACGTGGGCAGGGGCACCCCAAAGGCACATCAATTGTTCTCTTTGCCGTGTGCAGTGACCCCCCTCCGCAGTTTACTCCTCTGGTCATAGCATCATAGTGCTTAGGCGAAGCCCTGCGCGGATCACATCATCAACACCGTCACCATGCCATCGTGTTGATGGAACTCTCCCTCGACCCTCTACTGGATCAAGAGTTTGAGGCACATCATCGAGCTGAACGTGTCCTGAACACGGAGATGTCGTATGTTCGGTACTTGGATCGGTTGGATCGTGAAGACGTTCGACTACATCAACCGCGCTAACCTAACACTTCCGCTTTCGGTCTACGAGGGTACGTGGACACACTCTCCCCCTGTCATTGCTATGCATCTCCTAGATAGATCTTGCGTGATCGTAGGATTTTTTTTGAAATTGCATGCTATGTTCCCCAACACCTTCTACTTACCCCACATAGACCAGATCATCGACGCCACGGACATGACTGGCTATGCTTTTTCGATGCCTACTCCGGATACCATCAAATTAAAATGAAGGACTTCAACCAAGCCGCAAACACATTCATCACCCCCTACGGGCCATTCTGCTTCAACACAATGCCCTTCGGTTAAAAAATGTAGGCGCCACATACTAGCGCATGATTCAGACATGCCTAGAAAATCAAATCGGCAAAACAGTGGAAGCATGTGTGGACGACGTGGTCATCGAAACCAAACACACAAGCCAGTTGGTGGACGACCTCCGCCAAACCTTTGATAATCTATGGGCTTACGATAAACAGATCAATTCGGACAAATGCATCTTCGGAGTTCCCGCCGGAAAACTGCTCGGATTTATTGTCTCCCATAGAGGAATAGAGGCCAACCTGGCTAAAATCCTAGCTCTATCCCAGCTAGCGATCCCTACGGAGCTAAAACACGTCCAAAAACTGGCGGGCTACGTGGCAGCCTTGAGCCGCTTTATCTCCCGCCTTGGTGAAAAGGCATTGCGCTCTACAGATTGCTCAAACGGACCAAAAACTTCAAGTGGACCGATGAAGCAACTGCCTTACTAGAAGAATAAAAAGATTGTTGGCCGACAATCCTATACTGGCAGCACCCGGTATAGGCGAACCCATGTTGTTGTACATCTCGACGATGAATCAAGTGGTGAGTGCGGTTCTCATGGTAGAACGAGAAGCAGAGGGCCACAAGTTCTAGGTGCAGAGGACAATCTACTACGTATCAGAAGTGCTTACCCAGTGCAAATCTCGGTATCCGCATTACTAGAAGATAGCTTATACGATTTTTATGGCATCCCGAAAACTCTGACACTACTTTCAAGTGTTTGGTCATGGTGGCATCCAAAGTACCATTGAAGGACATCGTCAACAATAGGGACGCGACTGGACGCATTGCCAAATGGTCTATAGAGCTCCTTCCCTTCAAAATCGTGTACAAACCACACCGAGCTATTAAATCTAAAGTGTTGGCCAATTTTCTCGCCGAATGGACAGAAGCCGAGCTTCCCAGGGAATATAGTACATACTCAGGTTGGACAATGTACTTCGACGGCTTCAAAATGCTAGCTAGACTGGGGGCTGGGGTGATCCTTACATCCCCCGCTGGCAATAACATCTGGTATGTACAACAAATTATGTATACTGATTTCAACAACGCCGTTGAATATGAGGCCCTGTTGCATGGGCTTCGGATGGCAACATCAATGGGTGTACAATGGCTCGAGGTGCGGGGAGACTCCAACCTCACCATCTCCCAAGTCAATGGCGAATTCAATGCTAAAGTCCCAAAGATGGCGGCATATTGGAATGTCGTCCTTAAAATATTTGCCCAGTTTGAAGGGTTAGAATTTCACCATTTCTCCAGAGACAGCAATCAAGCTGCTGACGTCCTTGCTTGCATGGGCGCCAAGCGTGACTTGGTCCCTAAGAACACCTTTGTGGAATAGATTTTCAAGCCATCTGTGGTGTGGCAGGACGAAGGCAAGGACACTGGAGCCAATGGCCCTGAACAGATCATCCTCCCATCATCGAACCAGACGAAGAAATCAACGGAGGCTCAAGACCCAAGGAAACAACTTCGGCTCACAAAGTCATGGCAGTCATCGCGCCATGGACCGAGCCCTTCCTCGCCTATCTTCTCCGTAAAGAGATCCCCGATGACCAGATGGAGACACGACACATAATTCGGTGCTCTAAAGCTTATAAGGTCCATGAGGTGAACTATACAAAAAAAGCACTACCAGAGTCCTCCATAGATGCATATCCGAATAGGAGGGGCGGCAACTATTGGCCGAGATACATGCTGGCATGGTGTTGGGGAACGTAGTAATTAAAAAATTCCTACGATCACGTAAAATCTATCTAGGAGATGCATAGCAATGAGACGGGAGAGTGTGTCCATGCACCCCTGTAGACTAAAAGTGGAAGCGTTTAGTAACACGGTTGATGCAGTCGAAGGTCTTCACGATCCAACAGATCAAAGTACCGAACGTACGGCACCTCCATGTTCAGCACACGTTCAGCTCGATGACGTTCTCGAACTCTTGATCCAGTAGAGGGTCGAGGGAGAGTTCCGTCAGCATGACGGCGTGGTGACGGTGTTGATGATGTGATCCGCGCAGGGCTTTGCCTAAGCACTACGATGATACTATCGAAGGAGTAAACGGTGGAGGGGGGCACCGCACACGGCTAATACAATGTTGTGCCTTTGGGGTGCCCCGCTGCCCCCGTATATAAAGGAGGGAGGAGGAGGCCGGCCATCAGGGGTGCGCCAAGGGAGGGGGGAGTCCTACTAGGACTCCACTCCTAGTAGGATTCGCCCCCCTCTTTTTTCCCTTTTACCGGAGAAGAAAGGGGGAAGAAGAGGGAGAATGAGAAGGAAAGGGGGGAACCACCCCCTTCCCTACTCCAATTCGGCCTCCTACCTTGTGGGGGGCGTACCAGCCCCTTTTGAGCTGGTTAGCCTCCCTCCCATGGCCCATATGGCCCATATCTTCCACCGGGGGGTTCTGGTAACCCTTCCGGTACTCCGGTTTGTACCCGATAGACTCTGGAACCATTCCGGTGTCCGAATACCACCTTCCAATATATCAATCTTTACCTCTCGACCATTTTGAGACTCCTCGTCATGTCTGTGATCTCATCCGGGACTCTGAACAAACTTCAGTCATCAAAAACACATAACTCATCATACAAATCGTCATCAAACGTTAAGCCTGCGGACCCTACGGGTTCGAGAACTATGTAGACATGACCGAGACACATCTCCGGTCAATAACCAATAGCAGAACCTGGATTCTCATATTGGCTCATACATATTCTACAAAGATCTTTATCGGTCAAACCGCACAACAACATACATTGTTCCTTTTGTCGCCGGTATGTTACTTGCCCGAGATTCGATCGTTGGTATCATCATACCTAGTTCAATTTCATTACTGGCAAGTCTCTTTACTCGTTCCATAATGCTTCATCCCACAACTAACTCATTAGTTACATTGCTTGCAAGGCTTATAGTGATGAGCATTACCGAGAGAGCCCAGAGATACCTCTCCGATACACAGAGTGACAAATCCTATTCTCGATCTATGCCAACCCAACAAACACCTTCGGCGACACCTGTAGAGCATATTTATAATCACCCAGTTATGTTGTGACATTTGATAGCACACAAGGTGTTCCTCCGGTATTTGGGAGTTACATAATCTCATAGCCAGAGGAACATGTATAAGTCATGAAGAAAGCAATAGCAATAAAACTTAGCGATCATTATGCTAAGCTAATGGATGGGTCTTGTCCATCACATCATTCTCTAGTGATGTGTTCCCATTCATCAAATGACAACACATGTCTATGGTCAGGCAACATAACCATCTTTGATTAACGAGCTAGTCAAGTAGGCATACTATGGATACTTTGTTTTGTCCATGTATTCACACATGTACTAAGTTTCCGGTTAATACAATTCTAGCATGAATAATAAACATTTATCATGATATAAGGAAATATAAATAACAACTTTATTATTGCCTCTAGGGCATATTTCCTTCTGTCTCCCACTTGCACTAGAGTCAATGATCTAGTTCACATCGCCATGTGATTTAACACCAATAGTTCACATCTGTATGTGATTAACACCCATAGTTCACATCGCCATGTGACCAATAACCAAAGGGTTTACTAGAGTCAATAATCTAGTTCACATTGCTATGTGATTAACACCTAAAGAGTACTGAGGTGTGATCATGTTTTGCTTGTGAGAGAAGTTTAGTCAACGGGTCTGCTAAATTCGGAGCCGTATGTATTTTGCAAATTTTATATGTCTACAATGCTCTGCATGGAGCTACTCTAGCTAATTGCTCCCACATTCAATCTGTATCCAAATTGAGACTCAAAGTCATCTGGATTGGTGTAAAACTTACATCGATGTAAATCTTTACAACAAACTCTTTATCACCTCCATAATCGAGAAATACTTCCTTAGTCCTCTTAGGTAACTAAGGATAACTTTGACCGCTATATAGTGATCCACTCCTAGATCACTATCGTACCCGTTGCCAAACTCATAGCAAGGTACACAACTGGTTTGATACATAGCATGGCATACTTTATAGAACCTATGACTGGGGCATAGGGAATGAATTTCATTCTCTTTCTATCTTCTGCCATGGTTGGGCTTTGAGTCTTACTCAACTTACACCTTGTAATACAAGAAAGAACTCCTTCTTTGACTGATCTATTTTGAACTCTTTCAAAATCTTGTGAAGGTATGTACTCATTGAAAAATCTTACCAAGCGTCTTGATCTATCTCTATAGATCTTGATGCCCAATATGTAAGCAGCTTCACCAAGGTCTTTCTTTGAAAATCTCCTTTCAAACTCTCCTTTATCCTCTCCAGAAAATTCTACATTATTTCTGATCAACAATATGTTATTCACATATACTTGTCAGAAAGACTGTAGTGCTCCCACTCACTTTCTTGTAAATACGGGCTTCACCGCAAGTCTGAATAAAACTATATGCTTTTATCAACTCATCAAAGCGTATATTCCAACTCCGAGATGCTTGCACCAGTCCATAGATGGATCGCTGGAGCTCACATACTTTATTTGCACCTTTAGGATTAACAAAACCTTCTGGTTGCATCATATACAACTCTCCTCAGAGATATCCATTTAAGGAATGCAGTTCTGACATCCATTTGCCAGATTTCATAAAATATGGCAATTGCTAACATGATTCAGACAGACTTAAGCATTGCTACGGTTGAGAAAATCTCATTGTAGTCAACATCGTGAACTTGTCGAAAACCCTTTTGCAACTAGTCGAGCTTTGTAGATAGTAACACTACCATTAGCATCCATCTTCCTCTTGAAGATCCATTTATTTTCTATAGCTTACCGATCATCGGGTAAGTCCACCAAAATGCACACTTTTTTCTCATACATGGATCCCATCTTAGATTTCATGGCCTCAAGCCATTTCGCGGAATCTGGGCTCATCATCGCTTCCTCATAGTTCGTAGGTTCATCATGATCAAGTAATATGACTTCCAGAATAGGATTTCTGTACCACTCTGGTGCCGACCGTACTCTAGTTAACCTACGAGGTTTGGTAGTAATTTGCTTTGAAGTTTCATGATCATCATCATTAGCTTCCTCACTAATTTGTGTAGGAATCTAGAACTGATTTATATGATGAACTACTTTCCAATTCGGGAGAAGGTACAATTACCTCATCAAGTTCTACTTTCCTCCCACTCACTTCTTTTGAGAGAAACTCCTTCTCTAGAAAGGATCCATTCTTAGCAACGAATATCTTGCCTGCGGATCTGTGATAGAAGGTATACCCAATAGTTTCTTTTGGGAATCCTATGAAGACGCATTTCTCTGATTTGGGTTCAAGCTTATCAGGTTGAAGCTTTTTCACATAAGCATCACAGCCCCAAACTTTAAGAAACGACAGCTTAGGTTTCTTGCCAAACCATAGTTCATACGGTGTCATCTCAATGGATTTTGATGGTGCCCTGTTTAAATTGAATGCAGCTGTCTCTAATGCATAACCCCAAAATGATAGTGGTAAGCCAGTAAGAGACATCATAGATCGTACCATATCCGATAAAGTGCGGTTACGATGTTCGGACACACCATTACGCTGTGGTGTTCCATGTGGAGTGAGCTATGAAACTATTCCACATTGTTTTAAATGAAGGGCAAACTCGTAACTCAAATATTCTCCTCCACGATCAGATCATAGAAACTTTTATTTTCTTGTTACGATGATTCTCCACTTCACTCTGAAATTCTTTGAACTTTTCTAATGTTTCAGACTTGTGTTTCATTAGGTAGATATACCCATATCTGCTTAAATCATCTGTGAAGGTAAGAAAATAACGATACCTGCCACGAGCATCAACACTCATTGGACCGCATACATCGGTATGTATTATTTCCAATAAGTCATTAGCTTGTTCCATTGTTCCGGAGAACGGAGTTTTAGTCATCTTGCCCATAAGGCACGGTTCGCAAGTATCAAATGATTCATAATCAAGTGATTCCAAAAGTCCATCTTTATGGAGTTTCTTCATGCGCTTTACACCGATATGACCCAAATGGCAGTGCCACAAATAAGTTGCACTATCATTATCAACTTTGCATATTTTGGCATCAATATTATGAATATGTGTATTACCATGATCGAGATTCAATAAACCATCAACATTAGGTGTATGACCATAGAAGGTTTTATTCATGTAAACAGAATAACAATTATTCTCTGTCTTAAATGAATAACCGTATTGCAACAAACATGATCTAATCATATTCATGCTCAACGCAAACACCAAATAACATTTATTTAGGTTCAACACTAATCCCGGAAGTATAGGGAGTGTGCGATGATGATCATATCAATCTTGGAACCACTTCCAACACACATCGTCACTTCATCCTCAACTAGTCTCTATTTATTCTGCAACTCCTGTTTCGAGTTACTAATCTTAGCAACCAAACAAGTATCAAATATCCAGGGGTTACTACGGGCACTAGTAAGTTACACATCAATAACATGTATATCAAATATAACTTTGTTCACTTTGCCATCCTTCTTATCCGCCAAATATTGGGGGCAGTTCCGCTTCCAGTGACCATTTCCTTTGAAGTAGAAGCACTCAGTTTCAGGCTTAGGTCCAGCTTTGGGCTTCTATATGGGAGTGACAACTTGCTTGCCGTTCTACTTGAGTTCCCTTTCTTTCGCTTTCCCCTTTTCTTTAAGCTAGTGGTCTTGTCAATCATCAACACTTGATGCTCTTTCTTGATTTCTACCTTCATCGATTTCAGCATCACGAAGAGCTCGAGAGTCGTTTTTGTCATCCCTTGCATACTATAGTTCATCACGAAGTTCCAGTAACTTGGTGATGGTGACTAGAGAACTCTGTCAATCACTATCTTATCTGGAAGATTAAATCCCACTTGATTCAAGCGATTGTAGTACCCAGACATTCTGAGGACATGCTCACTAGCTGAGCAATTCTGCTCCATCTTTTAGGCGAAGTACTTGTCAGAGGTCTCATACCTCTTGACACGGGCATGAGTCTGAAATACCAATTTCAGCTCTTGGAACATCTCATATGCTCCATGGCATTCAAAATGTTTTTGAAGTCCCAGTTCTAAGCCGTAAAGCATGGTGCACTAAACTATCAAGTAGTCATCATATTGAGCTAGCCAAACATTCATAATGTCTGCATATGCTCCTGTAATAGGTCTGTCACTTAGCGGTACATAATTCTTCTGTGCAGCAATGAGGATAAACCTCAGATTACAGACCCAGTATGCATCATTGCTACTATCATATTTCAACTTAGTTTTATCTAGGAACATATAAAAAACATAGGGAAGCTACAACGCGAGCTATTGACCTACAACATAATTTGCAAAATACTATCAAGACTAAGTTCATGATAAATTAAAGTTCAATTAACCATATTACTTAAGAACTCCCACTTAGATAGACATCCCTCTAGTTATCTAAATGATCACGTGATCCATATCAACTAAACCATGTCCTATCATCACGTGAGATGGAGTAGTTTTCAATGGTGAACATCTCTATGTTGATCATATCTACTATATGATTCATGCTAGACCTTTCAGTCTCCAGTGTTCCGAGGCCATATCTGCTTATGCTAGGCTCGTCAAGTTTAACTCGAGTATTCTGCGCGTGCAAAACTGGCTATCACCCGTTGTATGTGAACGTAGAGCTTATCACACCCGATCATCACGTGGTGTCTCGACACGACAAACTGTAGCAACGGTGCACACTCAGGGAGAACACTTATACCTTGAAATTTAATGAGGGATCATCTTATAATGCTACAGCCGTACTAAGCAAAATAAGATGCATAAAAGATAAACATCACATGCAATCAAAATATGTGACATGATATGGCCATCATCATCTTGTGCTCATGATCTCCATCACCGAAGCATCGTCATGATCTCCATTGTCACCGGCTTGACACCTTGATTTCCATCGTAGCATCATTGTCGTCTCGCCAACTATTGCTAATACGACCATCGCTATGGCTTAGTGATAAAGTAAAGCAATTACATGGCGATTGCATTTCATACAATAAAGCGACAACCATATGGCTCCTGCCAGTTGCCGATAACTCTATTACAAAACATGATCATCTCATACAACAATGTATATCACATCATGTCTTGACCATATCACATCTCAACAAGCCCTGCAAAAACAAGTTAGACGTCCTCTACTTTGTTGTTGCAAGTTTTACGTGGCTGCTATGGCCTTCTAGCAAGAACCGTTCTTACCTACGCATCAAAACCACAACGTTTTTTTGTCAAGTGTGTTGTTTTAACCTTCAACAAGGACCGGCCGTAGTCAAACTCAAACTCAAGTAGTCAGACACCCACCAGCCACCTATGTGCGAAGCACGCCGGTAGAACAAGTCTCACGAACGTGGTCATGTAATGTCGGTCTGGGCCGATTCATCCAACAATTCCCCCGAATCAAAGTAAGACTTTGGTAGTAAGAAGTATGACTATTATCGCCCACAACTCTTTGTGTTCTACTTGTGCATATATCATCTACGCATAGACCTGGCTCGGATGCCACTGTGGGGAACGTAGTAATTCAAAAAAAAAATCCTACAATCATGCAAGATCTATATAGGAGATGCATAGCAACAAGATGGGAGAGTGTGTCCACGTACCCTCTTTGACCGAAAGCGGAAGCGTTTAGTAACGCGGTTGATGTAGTCTAACGTCTTCACGATCCAACCGATCCAAGTACCAAACGTGCGGCACCTCCGTGTTCAGCACACGTTTAGCTCGATGATGTCCCTCGAACTCTTGATTCAGTAGAGGGTCGAGGGAGAGTTCCGTCAGCACGAAGGCGTGGTGATGCTGTTGATGATGTGATCCGCGCAGGGCTTCATCTAAGCACTACGATGATACTATCGGAGGAGTAAACAGTGGAGGGGGCGCCGCACACGGCTAAGACAGTGTTGTGTCTTTGGGGTGCCCCCTGCCCCCGTATATAAAGGAGGGAGGAGGAGGCTGGCCATCAGGGGCGCGCCAAGGGAGGGGGGAGTCCTACTAGGACTCCACTCCTAGTAGGATTCGCCCCCCTCTTTTTTTCCTTTTACCAGAGAAGAAAAGGGGGAAGGAGAGGGAGAAGGAGAAGGAAAGGGGGGCGCCACCCCCTTCCCTACTCCAATTCAGCCTCCTACCTTGTGGGGGGGGGGCACCAGCCCCTTGCTGGCTGGTTAGCCTCTCTCCCATGGCCCATATGGCCCATATCTTCCACCGGGGGGTTCCGGTAACCCTTCACTACTAGGGAAAACCTTATACACAGAATGTTACCAGTAGCGCTTGTTAAAATGAGGCGCTACTTCTACTTAGCAGTAACGCGTTTGGCAGAACTGCGCTACAGTTAGCAGCTTAGCAGTAGCGCTGTCTATGCAGAAAGCGCTACTACTATAATTGCCACAACGTTCTCGGCGTGCTAGGTATAGTAGTAGCGCCCTTCTACGGACAGCGCTACTACTATGGATTTTAGCAGTAGCGCGTTTTTCCTTCCCATGCTACAGTTAAAGCTATTTTCACCTAACCCCGTGGCTTCGATTCCCTCTCCTCTGCTTCCTCCCCAATTCCCGACCCGCCTCGCCACCGCGTCTCCCCGACCCGCCTTGCCCGCCGTCTCCCCGACCCGCCATTGCGTCTCCCCGACCCGCCTTGCCGTCTCCCCGACCCCGCCTCGCCGCGCCTCGGTGCCGCCATCTCCCCCGACCCCATCTCTCTCCCCGCCCTCTGTAAGCACTCTCCCCTTCCGATCCCTCTCTCCCCTTCCGATCCCTCTTCTCTACTTAGTATGAACCCTAGGTATTTAGTGCTAGTTAGTATGAACCCTAGGCTATTTTTAGTGCTAGTTAGTTAATTACTTAGATGGTAATTAGGGCAGTAGTTCCTAGGTACTAATTAGTTAGTAAGAATGAGGTACTAATTAGGTACTAGAATATTTTTATTTATAGTAAGTTTATTTTTAGTAAGAACTAGTTGAATTAATAGAACTAGTTAGTAAGAACTTGTTTCTATTTTTTAGTTAAAGCAATTTTTCCCGCCTCGACGTGGACGATGCCTATCCCGCATCCTCGTCGTCGAGTCGGCAGAGGACGACACCTGCTTGACCAGATCAGCCATGTCCGGGACTGGGCTCCGCCGGGGTGGTACTGGGAGGCGCTACCTACCGGGGGGCGCAGGTTGGTGAGGAGCCAACCTGTCGTTGACCCGAACCTTCTTTGGTGGCGGTCGCGTGGGCCAGTGACGATCCAGAGGCTCGAGGACTCCGCGGAGGTGGTGCATCACCGTGTCAGTGAGGAGGACGCGCACGTCCGTTGCTACTTGTTTGCGTTGGAGCACAGGCCGTTCTCCAATACCTGGCAGGTTCTTCGGGGATCTCACTGGAGCTATGATCCCGTGATGGTGCCTTCTCTGTGGGTGTCCACCACCCGCGCCGATACCCGTCGTGTGCTAGAGTTTTAGTTGTATTAGTGATGTTATATGTATGACACTATTCGTGATGTATTAGTGATAATATTCGACGATGTCTCGGCGCATGAGATGATCTACTTTTGCTTATTGAATGCATGTTAATTTGAGTCCTATAAGATATTTTGAAATGTATATCTTGTGTTGATCAATATCCAAGTGGCCGGTCATGTTTGCAGGTTATACCTTCGAGTGGCCTATGTTTTGCCGGAGTGTTGATTCATTTCCGTTCCGGCAAATTTCAGGCGCTCGATATGTCCTATTTTAGCAAAGGTCATGCCGGATTTTTCCGTGAATTTTGGCATGACTTGTGCTCGAATATGTAGGAAATATCGAGTGCCCCGGATTTGTGTGTTGAGTATCTTGGTAGTTGTCTTCGATCGATTTTCAATTAATGTTTTAACTATGAACATAGGAAATGTCTGATAACGAGAAGGATTTCGGTATTTGCAAATACTGCAAAAGACGAAGCGCTGTGTTGACGGAATCTTCCTAGATGATGATAGGCGCTTGCAGCAAGCTGGGCGAGAACTTCAAGTGGATCTGATGAAGTCACAACGACAAGTCTTTTTTCGTAATTAAGCATGACATCCGCTTCATTTGCTTCAACTTATATTTTTACTATTCTACTAGCGTATCCCTGCCATGCAAGAGTTTTTGTATTGGATAAGATAGGTTTCAGTCATAGTATGGAGGAAAAGAAAGTTTACTTGAAGACCGAGCATGGTTATATTTTCCATGAAGTTATACAATTCAGACGACTACACCTGTTTTGGATGCAAAACATGGCGAGCACTATGCAAGACTTATGCATTTGAGCCTGATATGGTTATCACCTTTGATATTCGTCAGGAAGATGATATTGAAGGTAATACCGACATCTGGGTCAATGTGCAAATGCCTCGAGTTATACCATTATGTAAGTTTCTCAACCATATTTATGTCTTTGATATTGTTTATTCAAAAATAGTTGACAACTAATTTGTATTGTCAGCTTATTTCCGTGCAAGCAAACATGTCCAATGCTTGGTAGACAGGACCGTATACTATCCTGGGGCTGAACTCAACTGCGAGGAGCTCAGTCATTATGTTTCATGGCTTGAGGATCTTGATACTGTCAAGACAAATTTTCTTCCTGCATTTAGAAATCTTAGTACTGAAAATGTGCGACCAATAGTGTTCGTAATGAACTACGGTCACATCCATTTAGGAAGGATGGTAAGATTTTTACTTTTTATCCTCATTGCATCTTTTCCATACATTATTTTTGAAGCTAAACTTCATTGCTAAGTATGTTACCATACGATGTTCTTCAACAGGGACTCCCGATGAATGTTGTGCCTTATGGGATCGAGACTAAAGGTATCATGAGTATTATCAACTTACGGCCAAGATATCCTACAGCTTACTTTAGTTCATTCAAGATTAGCGAAGGATGCTTAATAGTGCAAGACTGGACCAAATATGTGTTAGGGGAGCGCAGAGAAGTACTAGGGAGCAGCAACCAGAGGCGCCTTCCACGATTAGGAGACAGGTTCATCTGCATGCTCCAACTTGATCAAGGAGGAGAGCTACACATGTTTTATGTTCTTTTACCTAAGAGAGAGCAGCAGGAGTGAGTAGCTGGCTAGAAATGAGTTTCAGGATGATGATGTGCTACACTATTACTATGATGATAAAATAGCTAGTGTTGGTGGTAATGACTATGATGATTATTATTAGCTAGTGTTAGTGGTGATTAAATAAATAATGTTGGTGGTAATGACCATGATGATGATTAAATATCTTGTCTTTGGCGGATTAGATTCAAGTGGAGGCAACATGTGGTGCACATCGAAAGTACTACTAATCCAAAGTAGATCAAGTTTGGATTAGTAGTATACTTTTGACATGCACCACATATTGCCTTCACTTGAACCTAATCCACCTTCATTTAATACACTGTTATGGACATAATGATGTAAACCTCATAACAGCTGGTATTGTACCAATATTTGTATGATGGCGCATAAATACACTAAAAAAATAAAAAATAAAAAAAATACTAGTAGCGATGGAAAGGAAACACGCTGCAAGTAGATAACTTAGAAGTAGCACGGTACTGAACAAGCGCTGCAGCTATTGGTACTAGCAGTAGCGCGTGATGGCACGCATTACTGCTAAGCAATAGCTGTAGCGCCTTATTAGTAGCGCGGCTTCCCGCGCTACTAGTAGGCACAAAACACGCGCTACTACTAGGGTTTTCCCTAGTAGTGCTTCCAGTAGTCCGATTTGTGCCTGGTACACTCTGGAACCCTTCCGGTGTCCGAATACTACCTTCCAATATATCAGTCTTTACCTCTCAACCATTTCAAGACGCCTCATCATGTCCGTGATCTCATCCGGGACTGCGAGCAAACTTTGGTCATCAAAAACACATAACTCACAATACAAATCGTCATCGAACGTTAAGCGTGCGGATCCTATGGGTTTGAGAACTATGTAGACATGACCGAGACACATCTCAGGTCAATAACCAATACTAGAACCTGGATGCTCATATTGGCTCCTACATATTCTGTGAAGATCTTTATCAGTCAAACCGCACAACAACATACGTTGTTCCCTTTGTCATCAGTATGTTACTTGCCCTAGATTCGATCGTCGGTATCATCATACCTAGTTCAATCTCGTTACCAGCAAGTCTCTTTACTCATTCTTTAATGCTTTATCCCGCAACTAACTCATTAGTTACATTGCTTGCAAGGCTTATAGTGATGAGCATTACCGAGAGGGCCCAGAGATACCTCTCCGATACACGGAGTGACAAATCCTAATCTCGATCTATGCCAACCCAACAAACACCTTTGGAGACACCTTTAGAGCATCTTTATAATCACCCAGTTCTGTTGTGACGTTTGATAGCACACAAGGTGTTCCTCCGGTATTCGGGAGTTGCATAATCTCATAGTTAGAGGAACATGTATATGTCATGAAGAAAGCAATAGCAATAAAACTTATCGATCATTAAGCTAAGCTAACGGATGGGTCTTGTCCATCACATCATTCTCTAATGATGTGATCCCGTTCATCAAATGAGAACACATGTCTATGGTCAGGAAACATAACCATCTTTGATTAACGAGCTAGTCAAGTAGAGGCATACTAGGGACACTTCGTTTTGTCTATGTATTCACACATGTACTAAGTTTCTGGTTAATACAATTCTAGCATGAATAATAAACATTTATCATGATATAAGGAAATATAAATAACAACTTTATTATTGCCTCTAGGGAATATTTACTTCACATGGGTGGTCACCACACGGCAGCTCAGTCCCTGGTCAGCAAGGCCTTCCGAGCTAGTGTAGTGACCCTACCCAAAATCAGTCAAGTCTTTGTGTATCTGTACCATCCCAAGATCATGCTGGCACACACAGTACATTGATGAAAAGATTCAAAGTTCAATCACACCTGAATTTATTACATGATTCTCATATCGAGTCTTTATTACATCATAATAAATTTGGCCGAAGGCCAACTGATGAGAAATAAACTAAAATAAAGTTGTGGAAGCATAGACGATAAGCGAGTCCATCCGACTCCATAGGGCAATCTCCAAGTGTGGATTGTAGCCTCACTCCTGGTCGAAAAACTCATCTGCAACATAAGACGTTGTAGTCGTGTAGGTCAGCATTTTGAATATGCCGGCAAGCCATGAAGAGAGAACAACAAATATTGCTAACACTATATGCAATTTGGCTGTGGGGCTCTAAGTTTTATATTTTTGCGAAAAAGCCAATTTTTCCCTACAACAAAAGACTTGCTTGCAATTACTACAAAATGTTGGTTGTTATTGAGATGGTTCCGCCAACCAGTGTCTCATTCCTGAAATTATTAATAACCCATCAATTAATTTATTTTGTTCGGTGTTGAGATTTCGGAATAATTCCAATTCCAGAGGCTCGGTTGTCCATAACCAGGGACACGGCTAATCGATTAGATTTCTACTCTGCAGGGTCTAGTGCACTTTACCCGCAAGAATCATTCCTTCCTTTATGTCCTTGCACTGCCTGGTGTTTGAAGGCGGGACGAATGAAACAGGGTCTTCCATTGAGTTTCTCTGGGCACTGCCGGTGCCCATCCATTTCCTACCGTTCTTCTACATCTGCTGGCACCGTCCGTCCAGAGTCATGCCTAAGGTCGACCAAGCCAGAGCCCATAATGGCTTGCAGCTGCATAGGTAAGCTTCTTGTCAAGGTGTATCCATCCGTACCTTCGTGGCTGGGTGAAGCTTTCCGCAAGATGTCATGGCGCTTCTCCATGCATCCCGGCCATCCGCTGGTTGCTCCAGGGTGCCCATCAATTTCTGACCTCCACCCAGTAGTGAATTTAAAGTCCATCTTGAGAATCTTGAAGTCATGGGGTTGTCATCATCTTATCTCTCGCATCTCACATGTGAACCGCTCAACCAATCCCGTCTATGAAAGTATAGCAATCAACTACATCGTCCCGGGCATTGGTAGCAAGGGGAATTGGGTTCAACCTACCACATGATACTACTCAAGAACATAACTTAAATTCTCCTACTACATGCATGGTGGGGAGGAATAATTCTAATGCAACAAGTCATAGGTATTGTAAAAACATGATCGAATGACTTGCCTGGCTAACGTTCTTTGAACGCTAGTGACTCGTGATAGCAAGCTTCGCACTCCGGGAATTCTATTCGAAGCAAACAATAAACACATAAGCATACAACTACACCAACATATTAACATAACAACAAGCTATCATAATTCACACATAGACAATCAACCAACTCCAAAGAAAGCCAATTGAACTCAAAATAGGCTTCCTCTACTCCAAGTCAACAACTAGCAAAAATGGTTTTATCAAACAAAAAGTTTTCTTAACAGAACCAAAACAAAAATTTTGTTAACTAACAGAAAGGAAAACATTATAAAAAATTTGTACAAAAAAACACATTAAAATCTACTTTAAAACTCCAATTATGATTAAAACAAAACTAGGAAGAAAAGAGTTAAATATTTTATTTTTCTGTAAATAAAAGTTCACCTTCTAACTCTACAGGAACTAATCTTACTAATAATAAAACAATAGAAAAAATAAATTTTAAAGTAATTAAAACAATAGAAAACAACAGCTAAGTAAAAGAAACTAAAATAGTGTTGTTTTCGTGTAAAACTAATTTTAATAAAATCTATAATACCCAAGTTAATCCTACTGCTAGGCAAGGTCAAAACAAAGTAGTGGCAAAAATAATAACTAATTTTTTTTTAATCCTAGCTCATTTTATAGTAGAAATACTAGTTTGACTAAGTCTCATATAAAACAATATTTAAAAACTTAAACATGGCCGAACTATTTTATACAGAAACTAGAGGAAATTTGCAAACTAGCAAAAAAATAACCAACTAAAAATATTATATAATCTAAAAGATATAGATTTTACAAAAATAGAACTAATCTGTTAAAATAGAAACTAAATTAAAAACTAAAAAAACTAAACGAGTTAACGGGCCGAACGGGTGGGCTATCTGAAGGTATCTAACGCACATGCGTAAAATAAAACAGGTGCATGCTAACTAGAATAAGCCGATCGGGCCGGTCCAACTAACTAATAATAATAAAACCGACTGAACTAAACTAGAAACTAAACCGGACTAACTAAGAAAAAACCTACCCCTTCGTCTTTCTAATCTGGTGCGTTGATGCGATCTAATGTCGGAGGGGACTCAGGCTTACAGCGGACGGCGGCGATGGACGGGGACGATGGCGGTGCGACGATTCCGGCGATTGGGGAGGTCGGCGAAGTTGTCAGAGAGGTGCGGCTCGACGAGGGCGTCTCGGTGGTGGTGTTGGTAAAGCTCGGGGCGACAGAGTCGACGAGGGCCAAGGCGACGAGCTCGGGTGAGCTCCTGCTTTGGTGGCGGCGAACGAGCTCGGGGTCGACAGGGTGGCGCTCCTGGAAAGACAAGGAGGTGTCAGTGGGTGCAGACCGAAGAGGGGATTCGGATGGAGGTGTAGGGTGGAGTGGTGCTCAACAGCGTCGGGGACGGCAGCGAACGGCGGCGGTGACTGACGAAACCATGTACCTAGGGTACGGTCATGGACCTGTCCAAGATACCCTCCCCAAGGACATCTCTAGAAGAAACTACCTTTCAGTCGACCTGGAAGGATTTCACTCGACGAACTCGAAGGCACTCGACTATGAAGCCAACCACTTGACTGCCAGGAGACCTAAAGTCACCCTGCACGCAAACGGTCTGTCATTAAGTAGCTTTTATGGTCATCACGACACTTTATTTGTGGTGTTACCAGTAACGTCCGATCTTAATGTACCTTAAACCCTGCATAACTGAGGGCCGGAGGGGTCTGGCGGACTCTATATAAGCCATCCCCCTCCTTAGTGTAAAGGGTTCGCACCCCGGTAACTCATATACACATAATCCAGTCGACCGCCTCCGGGCTCCGAGACGTAGGGCTATTACTTCCTCCGAGAAGGGCCTGAACTCGTAAACCTCTTGCGTGTGCAACTACTCCATAGCTAGGATCTCGCCTCTCCATTCCTACCCCCTACATTACTGTTAGACTTAGAACCACGATAGTTGGCACCCACCATGCGACTTATTGGAGAAGTTGCGATTTTTCCGATTTCCTTCATCATGGTTTCAGGTGGTTGAGGGCCGCGAGATCCGTCTCGGCGTGCTCACGTTCATCGCCGACGACTCCGCTTGGCTTCAGGAGGCTCCTCTCGACATTGACGCGCTCCCTGTCCGCGGGGCGACGCACTTTCGCGCGTGCGTCCGCGGCGTCCTCCTGCGTCAACCGTCGACCCAGTATCGGTTGGCCCCTGTGTCATCCTCCCTCCCTGTTTCCCGTCGGCGCAAGCGTTCTGGTCGGTCGAGGCTTCAGTGGTGGGTGAGGCACGCGGTGGCTCGCCAGAGGGCCACCCCCCAAGTTGCGGCGATCGAGCCCGACGAATCTCTACTGGCTGTTCAACTGCCGTCGGCTCGCAGAGATCTGCATCCGAAAAGCGACAGCGATGATCCAGCGGTGGAGGTTCTGATGGTTAATGGACCGCGCAGTCCTCCTGGTTTTCCGCGCGCTGATGGAAGCGACGGCGGAGGCGATCCGGCGCAGGTCCATGAAGAGTATCTCCCCGAGCCCCTCACTTTGCTGCGGAGGGAAGAACTTCGCCACCGGAACATGGATGCGCTGCACACTCCTATCGTTGGAGAAACCCCCGAGGCTCGTGCCTTAGAGGACGCGCGCCTGGCCAACTTGGCTGAGCGCACTCGACTGGAGAACCTCCAGCGAGCACTCGATGAGCGTGCACGACAACGGGTTCCAGAAAGTAGTCGGCGTCAACTCTTTCCACCACCGACTTAGGTATACCGAACTCCGATTCAGAATCTAGCAGCTGCAGCCCGTATAGCAGAGTCGATTCAGCCTTCCCAGTCGGAGGCTGGCAGAGGCTTGTTACAGATCAGAGCATTACTCCGGGCAGTAGGAGATCCAAATTTAGCTGTATCACAGTCATGGAATAGGATTCACAGCAGATCCATCGCTACGAATACAGTCCAGTCGGCCCATAGCCCAAGATCGCCCCCGAGGCGTGAGGAATGTGGAGACCGGCGTGATCAGTACAAGAACCGTGAGCAGTATGATCACCAAATCGATCGCAATGATCGACGTCGAGTGCCCACTCCTCCCCCAAGGGGTGGATTGTACGCGCCTCGACAGCAGGATGGCAGACGTCAAAACAGTGTTGGGCGAAGGATTCCAGTCGACCCCAGGGAACCAGGCTTTGATGCGAGATCCATTATCGTTCAAGGTTTGGTTGACAGGAACACAGCTCACCGAGAAGGTCATGACAGAGATGTACCTACCAACAGCAGAGTACACGTCTCAGGACCAGAGTGTTTCAGCAGAGCCATCAGGGTTGCGGTGATTCCTCCCAACTTCAGGTTGGCGAATGAGTCAGTAAGTTCACTTGTGAATCCAAGCCTGATACTTGGCTTGAAGACTACCGAGTGGCTGTTCAGATTGGCGGCGGCAACGATGAGGTGGCCATGAAACACCTGCCTCTTATGTTGGAGGGCTCGGCCAGAGCATGGTTGAATCAGTTAGCACCCAGCAGCATTTACACTTGGGAAGATCTTGCCCGAGTGTTTATCAGAACATTTGAAGGAACTTGCAAGCTACCAGCAAGGTTGATAGAGCTACAATCTTGTGCGCAGAAGTCAAATGAAACTCTGAGGGATTACATCTAGAGATGGATCACGTTGCATCACACGGTAGAGAATGTATCTGATCACCAAGCAGTCTGTGCCTTCAAGGAAGGCGTTAAATACAGAGAGTTAGATCTGAAATTCGGTCGAACTGGAGACATGTCTCTGAGTCAGATGATGGATATTGCCACCAAGTATGCCAATGGTGTAGAAGAGGATCGGCTCTGGAGTGGCAAGCACAAGTCAGTCGCCTAGGAAACCGGAGGAGGGAACTCCAGTCGGAAGCAAAAGCAGAAAGCCGAGCCAGCTGCTCCTGGAGAAGCCTTGGCCGTGACTCAAGGAAAGTTCAAAGGGAAGCCCAAAGGGTCTGGGAACCCTAAGAAGGTGAAGGACAAGGAAGGGAATGACGTGATCGATTTGCCGTGCCACATCCACACGAAGAAAGATGAGCAGGGTAAATTCATTTACCCGAAACATACCACTCGAAAGTGTCGGCTCTTGATCCAGCAATTCCGGGGAAACAGCCCAAAGATAAGGAAAAGGAGTCGGAAAAAGTTGAAGACAAAGAAGATAGTGATGATGTCCCCAGGTCAATTCCACCCTGATGATTTTTGCTGATGTTGAAAGCAAAAGTCGATTGAAAGTTATCAACCGAGAAGTGAATATGGTTGCTCCGGCGACACAGGTTATGTGAAATGGTCTCAGACTACCATCACATTCGACCAGACCGATCATCTGACACACATAGCCACCACTGGGAGGCAAGCTTTGGTGGTCGACCCAGTCGTCGAAGGCACTCGACTGACTAAAGTTTTGATGGATGGTGGCGATGGCTTTGAATATATTGTATCGAGAGGCGTTGAAAGGGATGGGCATTACGATGTCGGACTCAAGACCAAGAACATGAGTTTCCATGAAGTCATTCCTGGAAAGAAGGCTGAGTCACTCGGCCAAATTGCTCTTGATGTGGTTTTCGGAGATTCCAAGAATTACCGCAAAGAAAAGTTGACGTTTGAAGTTGTGGATTTCCAGAGTGCTTATCACACTATTTTGGGCAGGCCAGCTTATGCACGTTTCATGGCTCGACCATGTTATGTGTACCTCAAATTGAAGATGCCTAGTCCCAAAGGTGTGATCACTATTACTGGAAATCGGAATAAGGAGGAAGAGTGCTTTCAGAAAGGCTCAAAGATCGCCGATGCTCAGATGGCAGTGGTGGAGCTACAAGAATACCAGAAAACTGCAGACCTGAGTGATTTGTTGCGAGCCAAGAAGCCCGCTACGGAATCAGCTTTTCAGTTGTCCAGTGAAACAAAACCGATTCACATTCACCCGACCGACCCCAGCGCTGCTCCGACTCATATATCTACAACACTCGACTCCAAATAGGAAGAGGCGCTCATCCAGTTCCTCCGTGAGAACTGGAACGTCTTCGCATGGAAGCCTTCTGACATGCTGGGTGTTCCCAGGGGGCTAGCTGAGCATCGTCTACGAGTCGACTCAAAGGTGAAACCTGTCAAAGAGCATCTTCGACGGTCCGCCGTCCAGAAAAGAAAAGCCATTGGCGAGGAGGTGGCTTGGCTCTTAGCAGCGGAGTTTATCCGAGAGATTTACCACTCCGAGTGGCTCGCCAATGTTGTCATGGTCCCCAAGAAGGAAAAGTCACTTCGCATGTGCATCGACTTCAAACATATCAATCGGGCCTGCCCGAAAGATCATTTCCCTCTCCCCCGCATCGACCAAATAGTCGACTCGACCGTAGGATGTGAGCGCCTATCTTTTTTAGATGCCTATTTTGGTTACTATCAGATCCGTCTGTATGGACCCGACGAGATCAAAACAACTTTCATCACTCCGTTCGGGTGTTTCTATTATGTCACCATGCCATTCGGCCTCAAGAATGCCGGAGCCACGTTCATGAGGATGATTCAGAAGTGTCTTCTCACTCAAATCAGTCGGAATGTGGAAGCATACATGGATGATATTGTGGTCAAGTCATGGAAAGGTTCCGACCTGCTGACTGACCTTGCTGAGACATTTGCCAACCTCAGGAGGTATGATATCAAGCTTAATCCATCAAAGTGCACATTAGGAGTTCCTGGCGGAAAGTTACTCGGTTTTCTCGTTTCCGAACAAGGAATCAACGCCAACCCAGAAAAAGTCAGTACTATACTCCGAATGAAACGCCCTATGCGTGTGCACGATGTCCAGAAGCTTACTGGATGCTTGGCCGCTTTAAGTTGATTCATCTCTCATCTTGGTGAAAAGGCATTGCCTCTTTACCGACTGATGAAGAAGTCAGACAAGTTCGAGTGGACTCCTGAAGCTGATGCAGCGTTTGCAGAGCTAAAAGCCCTGCTCTCCACCCAGCTGGTTCTTGCTGCCCCAATCAGCAAAGAGCCTTTACTGCTTTACATTGCAGGCACAGGACAATTCGTCAGTACAGTACTTACGGTCAAGCAAGAAGAAGAAGGAAAAGCTTTAAAGTTCAGCGCCCAGTGTATTATCTTTCTGAAGTTTTGACCCCATCAAAGCAAAGATACCCTCATTATCAGTAGCTTGTATATGGGATTTATATGACCACGAAGAAGGTTGCTCATTACTTCTCTGACCATTCCATTACAGTCGTCAGCGATGCTCCATTGTCAGAGATTCTACACAACAGAGATGCAACCGGTCGAGTGGCAAAATGGGCGATTGAACTCCTTCCCTTGGATATCAAGTTTGAGGCAAAGAAAGCCATCAAGTCCCAAGCAATACCAGATTTCATCATCGAGTGGATGGAACAACAACTGCCGACTCAAGTTCACTCGGAGCACTGGACCATGTTCTTGGATGGTTCTAAGATGCTGAATGGTTCCGGTGCTGGGGTAGTGTTGGTTTCCCCCCGAGGAGATAAGCTCAGATATGTGCTGCAGATTCACTTTGATTCCTCCAATAACAAAACAGAATATGAAGCACTTTTGTATGGGTTGCGTATGGCCATTTCACTCGGCATCCGTCGCCTCATGGTCTATGGCGACTCAGATTTGGTGGTTAATCAGGTGATGAAGGAGTGGGACGTCAGAAGTCCGACCATGACTGGTTACTGCAATGTAGTGAGAAAGCTAGAGAAGAAATTCGAGGGGTTAGAGCTTCATCATATACCTCGACTGAAAAATCAAGCGGCTGATGATTTGGCAAAAATAGGTTCCAAGAGAGAAGCCATTCCCAGTAATGTGTTTTTGGAACACATCCACACACCATCAGTTCAAGAGGATCCTTTCACCGAAGAAGTCCCGCAGCCAAAAAGTGTCACGAATTTGACTGAAGTTGAGGTCCCAGCTATGGTCGACCTGATCATGGAAGTTTTGGTCATCACTCCCGACTGGACAGTGCCATACATCGCGTATATCCTAAGGAAAGAGCTCCTAGAGAATGAAGAAGAGGCTCGATAGATCGTCCGTCGATCCAAGGCCTTTACTGTGATAAAAGGACAGTTGTACAGAGAAAGCGCGACTGGAGTCAGTCAGAAATGTATAACACCAGAAGAAGGTCAGATAATTCTCAACGATATCCACTTGGGGACCTATGGTCATCATGTGTCCTCTCGGACCATTGTGGATAAAGCATACCGAGCGGGGTTTTACTGGCCAAGAGCAAATGAGATGGCGAAGGAGATAGTCGACAAGTGTGAAGGATGTCAGTTCTATTCCAATATGTCACACAAACCCACCTCAGCCTTGAAGACCATTCCACTCGTTTGGCCCTTCGCTGTTTGGGGATTGGATATGGTTGGACCACTGAGAACTGGCAGAAGTGGCTTCACCCATGTACTGGTGGCAGTCGACAAGTTCACTACGTGGATTGAAGCTAAGCCTATCAAGAATCTTGATGCCGGCACTGCTATCAGCTTCATCAGAGAGTTGATATTCAGATATGGAGTTCCGCACAGCATCATCACTGATAATGGGTCAAACTTCGATTCCGACGAATTCAGAGCTTTTTGTGCTTCTCAGGGCACGCGAGTCGACTACGCTTCTGTCGCTCACCTCCAGTCGAATGGACAAGCAGAAAGAGCAAACGACCTAATTCTCAAAGGACTGAAACCCCGGTTGATGCGTGATCTCGAGCACGCAGCAGGCGCATGGGTCGACGAACTTCCATCAGTTCTTTGGGGATTGAGGACCACTCCTAATCGGTCGACTGGTCGAACTCCATTCTTTCTGGTCTATGGAGCTGAAGCAGTTCTGCCGAGTGACTTGCTTCACAATGCACCCCGAGTCGAGCTCTAATCTGAAGATGAAGCAGAACAAGCTCGGCAGGATGCAGTCGACCTCCTAGAAGAGGAAAGAGAGATGGACATGATCCGATTGACCATCTATCAGCAGGACTTGCGTCGATTCCATGCCAGAAACGTGAAGAGTCGAGCCTTCCAAGAAGGGAACTTGATCCTCCGAGTGGATCAACAGAAGCCACACAAGCTCGCTCCTACTTGGGAAGGCCCCTTCATCGTCACCAAAGTTCTCCACAATGGAGCGTACTGTCTTTACAATGTCAATCGCCAGATTGATGAGCCACGAGTTTGGAATGCGGAGCTGCTCTGCCCCTTTTATACTTAAGTACTCACTCGGATGAGATGTAAAAAAAGTACCTCTGTAGTTTCTTTATCAAAGACAAGAGTGTTATGATTTTCCCAGTGATTGTTGTTGCTTTTGTTTACGTGAGAAATCCCCCAGTGGGTGGCTTAACCGCGAATCCGTTTCGCTTAAGCTTGTAAAATTTTTTATTCCTACCAAGTGGTGAGCCAGCCTCCCACTAGGGGGCTTAGCTGCGAATCTGTTTCGCCTAAGTACTTGAAAATCCTGCCGAGTGGAGAGCTAGCCTCCCACTCGGGGGCTTAGCTGCAGTCCAAGTACTCGCCTAAGTTTAAAAAAATCCTACCAAGTGGCGAGCCAGCCTCCCACTCGGAGGCTTAGCTGCAGTCCAGTACTCGCCTAAGTATTTGAAAATCCTACCGAGTGGAGAGCAAACCTCCCACTCGGAGGCTTAGCTGCAGTCCAGTACTCACCTAAGTATTTGAAAATCCTACCGAGTGGAGAGCGAACCTCCCACTCGGAGGCTTAGCTGCAGTCCAGTACTCGTCTAAGTATTTAAAAATCCTACCGAGTGGAGAGCAAACCTCCCACTCGGGGGCTTAGCTGCAGTCCAGTACTCGCCTAAGTATTTGAAAATCCTACCGAGTGGAGAGCAACCCTCCCACTCGGGGGCTTAGCTGCAGTCCAGTACTCGCCTAAGTATTTAATCCATTCCGATCCTCAAGGACGACGAGGTGCAGGTCGACTGCTACCTTCTCCTTCGGAGCTACGCCACAAATACAACGTGCGCTCTGCAAGGATGACGAGGTGCAGGTCGACTGCTACCTTCTCCTTCGGAGCTACGCCACAAATACAATGTGCGCTCTGCAAGGACGACGAGGTGCAGGTCGACTGCTACCTTCTCCTTTTGGAGCTATGCCACAAATACAACATGCGCTCTGCAAGGATGACGAGGTGCAGGTCGACCGCTACCTTCTCCTTCAGAGCTACGCCACAAATACAACATGCGCTCTGCAAGGACGACGAGGTGCAGGTCGACTGCTGCCTTCTCTTTCGGAGCTACGCCACAAATACAACATGCGCTCTGCAAGGACGACGAGGTGCAGGTCGACTGTTGCCTTCTCCTTCGGAGCTACGCCACAAATACAAGGTGCACTCCATCCCGATCCGCAAGGACGCAGGTCGACTACAATCTATGCTCCATCCCTACCTGCAAGAGCGATGAAGTGCAGGTCGACTAGACTTTCCACCTTAGAGCTGTATCTCAAGCATTAAAGTATATTCCGAGTGAAGAACAAAGTTCGCTCGAAGGCAAATGCAAGCATATTCAACGATAAGCCAAGTTCAGATAACATCCTACGGATTTAGAAGTGCTCAGGCGTCAAGCCTGTAAAAGTGTATCGGTTACAAAACCACTCGACATTCCGAGGCAAATTTAAGGCGAAGCATAGAAGTTTTTCTTACTCCTTAGGTGGAGGACTGGAGGGTGCGACAAACTGGTCCAAGTCGATTCCGTCAGCAATCCGAGTGGCAACTGCAATGAAGGTCTCCATGAAAGATTAGAAGGCGTGCTTCTTGGTATTGGCCACTTTGATGGATGCCAGCTTGTCCTCTCGCGCATCCTTGCAGTGAACACGGACCAGGGACAAAGCAATGTCAGCACCACACCTGGCAGAAGACTTCTTCCATTCTTGCACTCGACCTGGAACGTCAATCAGTCGAGTCATTAGAGACTCGAGGTCATTTTGAAGCGTCTCTCCCGGCCAGAGTGCCATGTCGATTCGCGACGCTACAACCTTCAGTCGATCAAGGTAGTCAACAACTCCAGTAACACGAGACTCCAGTCAGAGCACTTTCATGGCGGCTTCATCCTTCACAGGAAAATTAATGGGGTCCAAGCTTGTCTCCACTCGACTGGTCTCCTCCTCTAAGTTTTGGCAGAATTCTGTAAACACAATTCGAAGTTAAGACAACAGTTCTATGATGAGTCGATGATGACAAGTCAGTCGGATAAAAGAGATTACCTTCAAGCATGATGAATAACTTCTTGGCGAGCCCTCCCAGATAAGCCTCCAGGTCGTTCTTCTTCCCCGCCAGTTCGCTAGCCTTGTCACTCAGAGCTATCTTATCATTCTTCAGACGGCTGACCTCCTTATTGGCCGCGTCGAGAGCAGCTTTCAGATTGGCGTTCTCCTCTTCAAGTTTACCGACTGAAGCCAGTTTTTCTTCCGCAAGCTTCATTTTGTCCAAAGCCGCCTTCTGCGCCTCGGCGAGGTCATGGTCCTTCTTCTTTAGAGCCTCCTTCATTTTATCTGCAAAGTGACGATGAGATCAGAATCAGGAATGGGCAGAAATATAAAGACAGTCATCAAGATTCTCACCAACCAAACCTTTCGCTTCATCTTTTGTCTTCTTGAAGTTCTCCTGAACAAGCTTCAAGTCAAGGTCGAGCTGGATATGT
This sequence comes from Aegilops speltoides, assembly GCA_021437245.1. Classification (NCBI taxonomy): domain Eukaryota; kingdom Viridiplantae; phylum Streptophyta; class Magnoliopsida; order Poales; family Poaceae; genus Aegilops; species Aegilops speltoides. The sequence goes on along the minus strand of CM038146.1, from coordinate 119,005,843 downwards.
TTGTTTTCCAATTCAGTATAGCGAGCCACAAGCTCGCAAGATTTCTACGAAAGGTGAGTCGACAGACATCAAAGATAGGTTGCTTCCAAGTGACTAAGAGGAAAATCGTAGCATTTCTAAGACTACAACCGAATCAAAATATTCAACAGTAGTCTCGGGGACTACACCCAGTGGGTGCACTCAGCGTGCCTCCACTGGTCTACCGACTCGGTTCGATCAGTCGACCGAAAGAGACAAAAGGGTTATGATCCTAAAACTATAGCACTATGGCTAACTACCGACAGTCAGCCATGGTCTCATCATGATCTACCAAAAAAACACAGGTTCTTCAGACCTTAGTCGACTGCCAGTAGTCGACCATGGTCTCGGGGACTACACCCAGTGGGTGCACTCAGCGTGCCCCCACTGGTTCCAAGATTCCATTCGACATGGTCCGACCAGACCGAGTGAAGAAGTTCAAAATATAAAGACTATAGTCGACTGCCAGCAGTCCACCATAGTCTCGGGGACTACACCCAGTGGGTGCACTCAGCGTGCCCCCACCAATCCAAAAATTCAATCGACACACCCAGTGGGTGTACAGATACAAAGATCTTCGGAAAGAAAGTCTTCAGATAGCATATCCTAACAGAACAGGCGGTGACCAACTAACCTGGACGTTGCTCTGAAGGGCTGAGCTAGCGTCATAGGCCACCTGGCTGGCTTCCCGGATCCCTTCATCTGCTCCATCATGATCCCCGCCTGGCGTATAGCCTCCTTAGCAGCACCCGCTTGGTCCTGTGGGACATGGTGTGTGGCGAAAAGGGAAGGCGGGTCAGCAGTCGACGATGAAGGTTGAGCACTCGTCAGCGGCACAGTGAAGGACACGGAAGTCCGAGTGATGTCGCCACCCTCCCGAACCAGTGTCTCAGGCTCTGATGCAGTCTGAGTGGTCTTGCCAGCCGGCGCCTTTCTATTCCTCCTCAACCTCAGCGGCACCTCATCGTCAACATCAGGGAGATCGATGACATGAGGAGGAGCTTCAGGAAAAGTCCAAAGTTAAAAACAAAAATCCAATCGACCAAAAGAGAAACTACAGAGATCACACCAAGGTTGGAGGTGGCAGCGTCTTCCATTTCCTGGTCTTCGTTCCTGGCGGAGGTCTCGGAGGTAGCAGCACTGCAGATTTCAGAAACCAGTCGGTTAGCCAACGAGTCAACCAAGAGTCTGTCCATGCTAAACGAGAAAATGCAAGTTCTGTTGTTACCCGGAAATGTTGGGAATGACCATTCTCATGTTGGGCAAGGCCTTCGGCGGCTTTGATGACGCCGCTCGGGGATGCTTCGGCGCTTTTTCAGTCAGCGCTGGAGAGGTCGTCCGAGGGCGCTTCGACGACTGCCCAACAGGCACACTCGCTTTGCCATGCTCGACCGCGGGTCGTGGATGATCTTGGATCGCCTTTCCATGCGAGGAGGATCGACTTCCTCCTCCTCCTCTTCATTGGAGCCGTCGTCATCCTCTTCCCCCTCACCATCAGATTGCCACTCCTCCTCACTTTCGCCTCCGCTCGCCTCCTCCTCCTCGGCCTATTCTTGCGCCCCGTTGGGCATCGAGTACATCTCAGTGGTAGCCTGGAAGACAACAAACAAGACAAAAGTCAGTCAATTGATTTTAAGCAAACAGAATGAAGAAAGCAGGATCACAGTCAGAGATGCAGAATTGGACCTTGTCTACTTCGTATGATTGGTCGAGTGGAGGAATCCTCCTGGCTCCTCGGGGTTGTCTTTGTTCCCTGTGATGACAGCCAGCCACCTCTCCAGTGTGGCATCCTCGACCTCCTCTGGGTGGATCCGAGTGGTGTCCTCAGTGCCAGAATACAACCACATTGGATGGTCTCGAGCTTGAAGCGACTGGATGCATCGTCGGAGGAAGACCTCCAAGAGGTCCATACTGGTCACCCCATCACAGATAAGCTGGACAACACGTTCGACCAGCAACTTAACCTGCGCCTTCTCCTCCGGGATCACCTTCAAATAGGAAGGCTTCCTCACTCGGTCCAAGGAAAAAGGAGGGAGTCCGGTCGACTGCCCCGGCGTCGGCTGGTCTTTGAAGTAGAACCAGGTCGACTGCCATCCACAGACCAAGTCGGGTAGGATCATGGCCGGAAAAGAACTTTTCCCCCTCATTTGAACCCCAAGACCCCCACACATCTGAATCACTTGTGTTCTCTCGTCACTCGGATTGGCCTTTTTCACCGTCTGGGAGCGATAGGTGAAAATGTGCTTGAAAAGACCCCAATGAGGCCGACAACCCAGGAAATTCTCGCACAAAGACACGAAAGCAGCGAGGACACGATGGTGTTGGGTGTGAAGTGGTGGAGTTGCGCCCCAAAGAAATTCAGAAATCCCCGAAAGAAAGGGTGAGGCGGCAAAGAAAACCCGCGGTTGACATGGGTGGCCAGGAGAACGACCTCACCCTCCTGAGGCTGCGGCTCAGACTCCTTCCCCGGGAGCCGCGCCGACCCATGGGGGATCAGTCCTCCATTGGCCAGGTCGTCAAGATCTTCTTGATGAATCGTCGAGCGGATCCAGTCGCCCTGGATCCAGTCCTGCGGCAGGCCGGCCCTCGATGAAGATCCGCCCCGACTGGTCGCCCTTCCCTTCGCCTTCGCCGTCGCCTTCTTCGCCCGCTCCAGGGCCGCCGTCTTCTCTATCACCATCATCGCCGGCGAGATGCGCACAGAGTAGCAGCACTGGGACGGAAGCGAATGCGGCAGATAAGTCTGAGGAAGAGAGGAGGAAATGGGAGCGCACTGTTCAAAAACCCCCGACCGGGGCCTTATATGAGGTTACTTCTGAGTGACTGACTTGTAGGCCCGGGCGATCCTGTCAAATCCAGAAGCGATACAAGGCTGATACTCGCCAAAAGGTGGCGCAGAGATTGAGGCATCCCTGCCTTATCCCATCCGATTACTGCGGCCTCCTCTGCCCCGCGTGCTTCCCGAAATTCGAATCCCGCTAAATCCGCGGGTTGTAGAGCAACTCGTCAGACGGAAGATTTTCTCTGCTCTGTCGTTCTGAGTTCTCCAAGTAAAGAAATTCACTCGACGAATACAGAGAATGGATCAAGGGGACTGAAAAAGAAGTTGGTGACGTCACCTAAGTTCATTGATCCAGAACAAGACATACTCATAGCTTGAAAATGGGTCGGAAGTGTGTTCGACTCCTTCCCCACTCAAACCTCGATCCATTCGGGGGCTAATGATGAAGCCATGTACCTAGGGTAGGGTCATGGACCTGTCCAAGATACCCTCCCCAAGGACATCTCTATAAGAAACCACCTTTCAGTCGACCTGGAAGGATTTCACTCGACGGACTCGAAGGCACTCGACCATGAAGCCAACCACTCGACTGCCAGGAGACCTAAAGTCACTTTGCACGCAAACGGTCTGTCATTAAGTAGCTTTTATGGTCATCACAACACTTTATTTGTATGCTACCAAGAACGCGTCGATCTTAATGTACCTTAAACCCCTGATAACCGAGGGCGGAGGGGTCTGGCGGACTCTATATAAGCCACCCCCTCCTCAGTGTAAAGGGTTCGCACCCTGGTAACTCATATACACATAATCCAGTCGACCGCCTCCGAGCTCCGAGACGTAGGGCTGTTACTTCCTCCGAGAAGGGCCTGAACTCGTAAACCTCTTGCGTGTACAACTACTCCATAGCTAGGATCTTGCCTCTGCATTCCTATCCCCCTACATTACTGTCAGACTTAGAACCACGACAGTGACGACGAGATCTAAACCGAGAGGGCGGTGGCTAGAGAGGGTTTTAGGGTAGGGTTTTGGGGGTTCGAAGGAGGAGAGGGCAAGGGTTTTATAGGGCATCCTTCTTGCGCGAGGGGAAGCTTTGGGGCGCGATCCCGCAAAGATCATGCACGGCGATGGCAAGCGCGAGTCGGAGAAGATCGGGCACGGCGGTTATGGTCGAGGGGATGGGTGCGGGCCCACCTATCGGTGAGAGAGAGAGGGAAGGTGGAGAGCGGGCGACCGAGAGGGAAAGGGTTCTAGTGCGGGTGCTGCTGGGCAGGCCGCGGTGTGAGGTGGCTGCGGGGCAGGCCGCTGCGGGTGGGCTGCGGCTCGCTGGTGGCACGTGGGGTTTCCTATTTGTTTTTTTGAACAAGACAGGGAGGAAAAATTACATAGAGAAAACTAAAATACTTTTATATAGGACATATATATATATCATAATACTTAGAAAAATATAATCTATGAGATGAACATTTTTCTAGAGGCAAAATAAAATATTTATAAAAAACATTTTTTTAAAATTCCAAATAATACCCATTTGAATTCAAAAATTTTTGGCATTATTTTCTTCTGACTTTTTGGAGTGTCATGTTATCTCGTCTCATTCTGTTTTGAACAAAGTATTTCTCAGGTATTTTTTGAAATAAATTTAAAATGGCAATTTGAATCCAAATTCAAATAAAACTCCAATGCCTCTGGAATTTCCAAATGCCGCACAATTCAAAAAAAATGCATAGATGCTTAGCTAATAATTATAAAACATTCCAAATTGAAAATTCGGGATGTTACAACTAGGTTCTTCTGGCCCACCGCTCACGCAAACGCACAAACACTAGTCCAACATTGCGTCGGATGCCAGCTCTTTGCAAATCAAAGCCACATGCCCCCACGGCTCTCTAGATGATACCAATTACCTGGCCCTTCACGGTCTGGGGGCTGGACATGGTTAGGCCACTTAAAGGGGGGGGGACCAAGAAGAAGAAATACCTACTAGTCATTGTCGACAAATTCACTAAATGGATTGAGGCATAACCAATAACTTTATCTAAGTCCAGACCAGTCATTGACTTTATATCCAGTGTGGTCGACCATTACGGTGTCCCCCACAGTATAATAACAGACAATGGATCCAATTTCACATCCCAGGAAGTAAAGGACTGGTGTGCTAACATGGGCATCAAGCTTGATTATGCTTCGGTATATCACCCACAGACCAACAGACAGGTCGAACGGCCCAATGGACTAATCATGAGCGGCATAAAGCCTAGCCTGGTCCGTTCCCTGAAAGAATCCGATTGGCACTAGGTGGAGGAGCTCGACTCCATATTGTGGGGACTACGCACCACGCCTAATCGATTAATGACATACACGCGTTCTTCATGGTGTACGGCATAGAAGCATTCCTCCCATGCGACCTCATTCATGACGCACCTAGAGTGCGCATGTATGAAGAAAGGGAAACCAAGTTAGATCGGCAGGAGGACCTGGGCGCCCTGGAAGGAGAGCGCGACATAGCTCGTGCCCGCTCTATGTTTTACTAATAGCAGGACCGGTGCTACCAGAGTAGGAAAGTTTGGGCGAAGGCATTAAGGTAGGCAAACTCGTCCTATGTCTCCTTCAGAAGCAGAAGAATAAGCTCTTGCCCAAATGGGAGGGTCCCTTCATAATCAATGAAGTACTAGCAGGAGAAGTGTATCGTCTCTGCAACCCAGCGGACAATCGCCTCAAACCAAACCCATGGAACGCAGCTCGACTTCGGTGCTTCTATGGCTAGTCCAGTGTCGCCACTCCAACTAGCCTTTATTCTGTTAGAGTTTTTCTTTTGTTTTTATTTTTTAAAGGTGGATAGCACCTCCCAGGTTGTGTTAGGATAAACCGAACTATGCTAAGCTTACTTGTGCATACATCTTTAAATGTACAACCCGGCTATACCTAGGGGCTTCTCTAATGAAGCTGATTAATATATCTTTCATGCATTTATTCACCTCTGTTGTGTTTGCAGCCTTTCGGTATCGTTTTAAGCCATTCTATGAATCGATTTGACTTAAGTTTTGCCCAAGCTAGGTTGTTTCACTCCTATGCTTACCCTCTACGTTCCCGATTGTTTGGCTAGAGGGTAAAGGGAGCACCTCTGTGATTGTTACGACCGGATTACTCGGATACGTACCTCAAACGGGTGAAGCTGAAAGCTAGCATTCTTAAGAACATAATTTTTCGGCTACGAGGGAAGGGAAAATTATTGGTGGTCATCACCAAACGCCCGGATTTATTTTCACGAAGTAGCCATCGCCCGCATACTACGACTGTCTGGTTAAAACGCCTATGGTCAACATAACAACCCAAAGAAAGGAACCCTTGGAGGAACTATTTTATTTGGAAGATGTTTCTTACGTTAAACAATAATATAACATAACTCGCTGTGCGTGTTGTATCTGTTTGTACCAAATGGCCAGATTGCCTGGTTCTCTGAAGTGATTTTCTGTTACAATAGGTTAGACAGCTCGGAACACTCCCCGGCCAATGGCGGGGGAGGTCGAAGCCGATGGCCGGTTAAGACAACATTTACAACACAGATGGAGATTGTTTGATGTAAAGTACATAGATACTTAGAATCAAACACCCTGCTTCTGGTCAAGACTATCTACTATAGTATCTAGGGCGCAGTCTTCTGAGATAACCGAGCGGCTGGCATCACTTGGTCATACACCAAATGAAGTGGCACTTCCCGCCCATCTGGCCCTACTGGCCCAACCCGAGCTAAATGATTCAGGTCCATCTTAGTAAAGCGGGTCTTAACCATTGCCCATGCCTCCCGTCCTCCTTGGCAAGCCGACATCTTCCAAAGTTCGAGGCGACGTCGAGCTCCTTGAAATCGATTAGCCAATTCTAACATCCCTTCTGGAGGAGTCTCGTTTGGCCATAGCGCCTTGATCATGCTCCTCATAGTCTTTTTAGATCACTCGTGCATGATGGACAGTTCCTTTAGCAGGTTCCCTCCGAACGACCCAGCCTCTTCTTTGGGACGCCCGGTCAGGAGACCTGACAAGAGATGTGGAAGCTTTTTTTACATCATACGCATGCTTATCACAAGTTGAAATTTCACTTACCGAACATGCCACCTTTCAATCTCTGGTTCTCCTCGAGGGTTTGTGCCAGCTGGGATTTTAATCTCTATTTCTTCAGCCTGTTGATAACTTTCCACTTTAAGATTGTTCTTATCCTCATGGCTTCGTGTCAGTACTCGGTGGCCGGCTTCGTGTTGTGACTCCACGTACCTTTGGGCCTCTTTGGCTGCTTTCAAGTCTTTCTCTAGTTTGCCTATGGACTCGGCTTCTACAAGGCAATCTTTTGTCACAAAAAACACCCAAGCAAGTTATGCACAGTAAAACTTTCTACTCACCATGTGCTTCCCGGGTGAACTTCTTGACCTCCTCCCGTTCGGCCTGTGCAACTGCCAACTGTGTTCAGTTTAGCTCAAGGTCCTCGCCCAGTTTGTTGTTTTGTTCCCTCAAGGCATGCACCATGTCTTAACATATGCATATTAAGACCCTTACCTCAACTGTACCGCCCAAATTAAGGCTCGGGGGCTTGATGTCTACTATGCAACCTTTCTTCTTGTAGACGTTGTTGGGCCTCCAAGTGTAGAGTTTTGTAGGACAGTAGCAAATTTCCCTCAAGTGGATGACCTAAGGTTTATCAATCCGTGGGGGCGTATGAGGAAGATGGTCTCTCTCAAACAACCCTGCAACCAAATAACAAAGAGTCTCTTGTGTCCCCAACACACCCAATACAATGGTAATTGTATAGGTGCATTAGTTCGGCGAGGAGATGGTGATACAAGTGTAATATGGATAGTAGATATAGGTTTTTGTAATTTGAAAATATAAAAACAGCAAGGTAACTAGTAATAAAAGTGAGCAAAAACGGTATTGCAAAGCTTGAAAATAAGGCCTAGGGTTCATAATTTCACTAGTGCAAAGTCTCTCAACAATGATAACATAATTGAATCATATAACAATCCCTCAACGTGCGACAAAGAATCACTCCAAAGTTTCTATCGAATAACGTAGGACGAAAACATGCATCAACCCCTACGCATAGATTACCCGAATGTCACCTCGGGAATCCGCAAGTTGAGTGCCAAAACATACATCAAGTGAATCAATAGAACATCCCATTGTCCCCATAGATATCCCATCGCAAGATGATACATCCATTTTGCATCATGATTTTATATTGATATTTATTGCATTATGGGCTATTATTACACTTAATATCACAATACTTATGCATATTCTCTCTTATTTTATAAGGTTTACATAAAGAGGGAGAATGCCGGCAGCTGGAATTCTGGACTGGAAAAGGAGCAAATGTTAGAGACCTATTCTGCACAACTCCAAAAGTCCTGAAACTTCAAGGAGAGTCGTTTTGGAATTAAAAAAATATTGGGCGAAGAAAGCACCAGAGGGGGGCCACCTGCCATCCACAAGGGTGGAGGGCGCACCCTACCCCCTAGGAGCGCCCTCCGGTCTTGTGGGCCTCCTAGCAGGCCCCCGACGCCCATCTTCTGCTATATGGTGTGTTTTGACCTGGAAAAAATCAGAAGGAAGCTTTCGGGATGAAGCGCCGCCGTCTCGAGGCGGAACCTGGGCAGAACCAATCTAGGGCTCCGACGGAGCTGTTCTGCCGGGGAAACATCCCTCCGGGAGGGGGAAATCAAAGCCATCATCGTCACCAACGATACTCTCATCGAGAGAGGGTCAATCTCCATCAACATCTTCACCAACACCATCTCCCTCTCAAACCCTAGTTCATGTCTTGTATCCAATCTTTGTCTCAAAACCTCAGATTGGTACCTGTGGGTTGCTAGTAGTGTTGATTACTCCTTGTAGTTGATGCCTGTTGGTTTATTCGGTGGAAGATCATATGTTCAGATCCTTAATGATAATTAATAATCCTCTGATTATGAACATGAATATGTTTGGTGGGTAGTTACGTTTGTTCCCGAGGACATGGGAGAAGTCTTGTTATAAGCAATCATGTGCATTTGGTATTCGTTCGATATTTTAATGAGATGTATGTTGTCTTTCCTCTAGTGGTGTTATGTGAACGTCGACTAAATGACACTTCACCATGATTTGGACCTAGGGGAAGGCATTGGGAAGTAATAAGTAGACGATGGGTTGCTAGAGTGACGGAAGCTTAAACCCTAGTTTATGCGTTGCTTTGTAAGGGGATGATTTGGATCCATATGTTTTATGCTATGGTTAGGTTTACCTTAATTCTTCTTTCGTAGTTGCAGATGCTTGCGAGAGGGGTTAATCATAAGTGGTAGGCTTGTCCAAGGAAGGGAAGCACCCAAGCACCGGTCCACCCACATATAAAATTATCAAAGTAACGAACGTGAATCATATGAGCATGATGAAAACTAACTTGACAATAATTCCCATGTGTCCTAGGGAGCGCTTTACTTTATATAAGAGTTCGTCCAGGCTTGTCCATTGGTACAAAAAGGATTGGGCCACCTTGCTGCACCTTGTTTACTCTTGTTAGTTGTTACCCGTTACGAATTATCTCATCATACAACTATTTGTCACCGATACTTTCAGTGCTTGGAGAGAATACCTTGCTGAAAACTGCTTGTCATTTCCTTCTGCTCCTAGTTGGGTTCGACACTCTTACTTATCGAAAGGACTATGATAGGCCCCCTATACTTTTGGGTCATCAAGACTCTTTTCTGGCACCGTTGCCGGGGAGTGAAGTGCCTTTGGTAAGTCGAATTTGGTAAGGAAACATTTATATAGTGTGCTGAAATTTACTGTCATTTGTTACTATGGAAAATATTCCTTTGAGGGGCTTGTTCGGGGTATCTTCAGCTCGACCGGAAGAGCAAAGAGTTTCTCCCCAACCTACTGCACCTACTGAAAATATTTATTATGAAATTCCTTCAGGTATGATAGAGAAACTACTAGCTAATCCTTATGAGGATATGGAACATTACGTCCTAATATGCACCTAATCTATGTGCATGAAGTTTGTGGATTATTTAAACTCGCAGGTATGCTCGAGGATGTTGTCAAGAAGAAGGTCTTCCCTATATCTTTGAAGGGAAATGCATTGATATGGTATAGGCTATGTGATGATATTGGATCATGGAACTACAACCTATTGAAATTGGAATTTCATCAGAAGTTTTATCCTATGCATCTGGTTCATCGTGATTGGAATTATATATATATACTTGTTGGCCTCGTGAAGGAGAAAGTATCGCTCAAGCTTGGGGGAGGCTTAAGTCAATGTTATATTCATGCCCCAATCATGAGCTCTCAAGAGAAATTATTATTCAAAATATTTATGCCTGGCTTTCTTATAATGATCGATCCATGGTTGATACTTCTTATACTAGTTCTTTTATGAAGAAGGATATTGAATTCAAATGGGACTTATTGGAAAGAATTAAACGTAACTCTGAAGATTGGGAACTCGACAAAGGTAAGGAGTGAGGTATTGACCTTAATTTTGATTGTGTTAAATCTTTTATGGATACCGATGCCTTTCATGATTTTAGCACTGAATATGGACTTCACTCTGAGATAGTAGCTTCTTTTTGTGAATCATTTGCTACTCATGTTGATCTCCCTAAGGAGAAGTAGTTTAAATATCATCCTCCCGTTGAAGTTAAAGTAGTAGAACCTATTGAAGTTTAAGAAGAAACTTTTACTTATAATGTTGATCCTATTGTTCCTACTGCTTATATTGAGAAACCGCCTTTTCTTGATAGAATAAAGGATCATGCTAAAGCTTCAACCGTGGTTCGTAAGAGTTATACTAGAACATCTACACCCGCTGAACAAATTAAAGTTGAACCTAATATTTCTATGGTTACATATCTCTTGGTTGATAATATTGATGGGCATGTTATTTATTTCTGTGATGAAGCTGCTAGAATTGCTAAACCCGATACTAAAGATAAACATAGACCTATTCTTGGCATGCCTGTTGTTTCCATTAAAACTGGAGATCATTGTTATCATGGCTTGTGTGATGTGGGTGCTAGTGTGAGTGTAATACCTTATACCAAGAAATTATGAATGATATTGCACCTGCTGAGATAGAAGATATTGATGTTACTATTAAGCTTGCCAATAGAGGTACTATATCACCAATTGGGATTGTTAGAGATGTTGAAGTCTTGTGTGGGAAAATAAAATACCCTACTGATTTTCTTGTTCTTGGTTTCCCACAAGATGATTTTTGTCCCATTATAGTTGGTAGACCTTTCTTAAACACTGTTAATGCTAAGATAGACCGGGAGAAAGATATTGTTACCGCTGGTTTAGGAGATATGTCTCAGATTTTAATTTCTCTAAATTTTTGGTCTTGCTTCAGTTATCATGCCTAGTAAGGATGAAATTATGCTCTTGCTTCTATTATCGTGCCTCCTATTGATCCTTTAGAACAATATTTGCTAGACCATGAAAATGATATGTTTATGAATAAAAGAAGGGAAAAAGATGAAATATTCTTTAATCAAGGACATATTTTGAAACACAATTTTCCTGTTGAAATCCTTGGGGATCCTCCTCCAACCAAGGGTGATCCCAACTTAAACAATTACCTAATACTTTGAGATATGCCTATCTTGATGAAAAGAAGTTATATCCTGTTATTATTAGTGCTAACCTTTCAGAGCATGAAGAAAAGAAATTATTGAAAACTCTGAAGAAGCACCATGCCGCTATTAGATATACCCTTGGTGATCTTAAGGACATTAGTCGCACTCTATGTCAGCACAAAATTAATTTGGAGCCTGATGCTAAACCAGTTGTTGATCATCGGCGACGGTTGTGACGCCCCCGATTCAATCATACACTAATCATACAAGCAAATGTGTACGATCAAGATCAGGGACTCACGGGAAGATATCACAACACAACTCTAGACACAAATTAAAATAATACAAGCTTTATATTACAAGCCAGGGGCCTCGAGGGCTCGAATACATCAGCTTGAATACAAATGAGTCAGCGGAAGCAACAATATCTGAGTACAGATAAACAAGTTTGCCTTAAGAAGGCTAGCACAAAAGCAACATGATCGAAAAGGCAAGGCCTCCTGCCTGGGAGCCTCCTAACTACTCCTGGTCGTCGCCGGCCTCCACGTAGTAGTAGGCACCCTCGGGTTTGTAGTAGTCGTCAGTGGTGGCATCTGGCTCCTGGACTCCACCATCTCGTTGCAACAACCAGAAAGAAGAGAGAAGGGGGGAAAGGGGTAGCAAAGCAACCGTGAGTACTCATCCAAAGTACTCGCAAGCAAGGATCTACACTACTTATGCATCGTATCAATGAAAGGGGGTAGTATCTGTGGACTAAGTGCAGAATGCCAGAATAAGAAGGGGAGAAGCTAGTCCTATCGATGACAAGCATCTTCTAGAAACCACCATCTTGCAGCAAGAGGAGGGACTAGAGTAGTATAACATAAGTCATATTTATGTTGTTGTCAACGCCCCGGGATCTTTCTTGACTCCCGGAGCCACATATCCATTTCGTGCCTCAGCATCCAGTTCTAGTTGTATCGATCGGGATACAACTCTGAGTGTCCGTTACCGTAGGACAGGCTATCGATAGATGTTTTCTTCCCTGCAGGGGTGCACCAACTTACCCACCACACTCGATTAACTCCGACCGGACACACTTTCCTAGGTCATGCCTGGCCTCGGCCAAACAATACGCCGCAACCCGACCTAGGCTTAATAGAGAGGTCAGCATGCCAGTCTACATCCTAAGCGCGCAGGGGTCACGGGCCCATCGCCCTTTGCACTCCTGCACGTTGCGTACGCGGCTGGTGAGCAGACCTAGCTACCTCCTTAAAAAGGCAGGTGCTTACGCACTCCAACCTGGCGCGCGCCGCTCAGTCGTTGATGTCTAATAACCCGCAAGTATACGGGATAGTTGTAGCCTCTTTCGATAAGTAAGAGTGTCGAACCCAACGAGGAGCTAAAGGTAGAACAAATACTCTCTCAAGTCCTATCTGCCACTAATACGACTCTACGCACACTTGACGTTCGCTTTACCTAGAACAAGTATGAAACTAGAAGTACTTTGTAGGTGTTGTTGGATAGACTTGCAAGATAATAAAGAACACGTAAATAAAAACTAGGGGCTGTTTAGATAAAGATGCAAATAAGTAAATATAGCGAGTGTGGAAAAGTGGTGGTCGGAGTTGTGAAATTGTCCCTAAGCAATTGACTACGTTACTAGACCGGTAATCACTATTGCAATTCTATTTGAGGGAGAGGCATAAGCTAACATACTTTCTCTACTTGGATCATATGCACTTATGATTGGAACTTTATGTGACACTCCAAAAAATTTCATTTGGTTTTCAACAAAATTCCTTATTTGATGTGAAGGAGGCTATTTAAAATCTTTTAAAAAGACTCTTCCCCTCAAATATTTTCTCTTATGATAAAATCTTTTTGGGGTTATCCTGAATCTTGATGGTTGGCTTTGAAGGTTCTTCTTTGGTGTTAACTCACCTCAAATATTTTTTGAAAGTTTTTCTTTTCTTTAAAAAGAAATCCTATGAGTTTTGGTCTATTCCTTTTTATTCCAACCATCCCCTTCCACCATGTCTCATATTAAATTTTTTCCCCAAAACACCTCCTTCCACTTTGGGTCAAGCCAAGTAACCAATCCCAACAAGTTCAACTCATTTTTGATTTTTATTCAATTTATTTTTCTCCAAAAACTAATTCTGTTTTTATTTTTGGACCTTGGTGGTTTACAAAGGAAGTACCAAATCCCTTTTGAGTTTTGATCTCAAACCAACTCCTCTGGCTAGTCCTTAGCACACACAACCTAGATCCATCAAGATCCACCCATCCACAATTCAAAATTTTCAAGTTTCACTCACTGCATGTTTGGACCAGATTCATCATTTTTGGTGAAATTCATATTTCCTCTTCTCCAAAAATTCTACCAAAAATCAGGCAACCCCCAGGTGCATTGAGAGGCCACCTCACCAAAGATCAGCCCCAGATAAATTGCCCACATGCCAAAATCATTTCATCAAACACCTTGCTTGCACTGTTTCTGTACAGGTTCAGAAAATTCAGTGTTTCAGTCGACAGTCAGTGTCGTTTTCTTCAGAGTCTTGTCATCGATCTCACAAGTGCACACTCTGGTGCCTTGCGCACTGCTTCTCCTTCTTATCCAGAGCACCGCACACTCTCTTGGACGGGCGCAGGTGTCGGTGGCGGCGTGCCTCGCCGATGCCGGCGGCTCTCATGATTACCTGACCACCCGTGGCGACCAGCGGGAGCCAGCGCCAGCTTTCTGCGTCGTCCAGCACTGCCCAAAGCACCCGAGGCCTCCGCGTGGCCGTCTACTTGCCAGCGCACACTGCAGCACCGTCGCCGTGGCCTGGCGAGCACAGGGCATGCTCTCTGCCGCCGACGGGCCCGCGAGGCGCCGTTCCGTTGAAACTACAGAACAAGCCTAATTCAACCGAGTTTAAGGTTTGGATGAAACCAGTGGATCTCGACGTTGATGCCCAGCCACCTAAACCACCCGTCCGGCCACTGCATCACCGTAATCGCTGCCAGAGTTATCCCGTTTGCGGGAACCACCTCGGGCCGGCTATAAATAGCCATCCCGAGCTCGCCTTCGACCAGCACTACTCCCTCCACCTCACCAGAGCCCTGCCAAGACACCAGGAGGACCCCGAGGAGGCCTTCGCCTCCGTCTCCGGCCACCCTGTTCTGCCTCGGGCTCCAGCTCGATCCACTCAGGTGAGGCCACCCCCGCCTCCCAAACCTCGTCAGTAGCCCTCTGGTGCACCCAATGCTCTAACCCAAGCTTCAATTCCACCTCCATAGCTCTCCCCGACGAGGTCCAGCAACGCCCGAACCACCGTCCGCCGGAGTTGAGGCTGTCGTCGACGTGGTGCTCGCCGATGACCAACTCCACCACCCACAGGTGCGGAAGGACTCAAGGAACTCGTAGGTACCACCCACTCTTCCTAACTCGCCGTGGATCGCCCCTGGCGACCACCGCAGCCTTCGGGCGCCGGCGCACTCTGTTTTTCTCCCTCCAGATTTCAAACCAGACGAGTGGGACCCCCTCGTCAGTCTCTCTGTTTTATTCGAACTGTTTTCTCTAGAAAGCGCCTTCGGGCAAAATACGCTTTTGATCTGAAGCGTTTTCTGGCTTTTTCTGTTCAGCCCCCTGGAAAGTTTCTGTTTCATTACAAACAAGTCCCTGGGCTAAAACCTTAATATCTTTTAAATAGGAAAAGATTTTTGAGTGATTCTTTTTCTGTCACCTTTATTTTTCTGTCTAGTTTTTTATCATATTTATTTGAAAATATTTGGAGCACTTTTTGTGCACACACAGTATTTACGTTAGAACGTATTTTCCTTTATACCGTAGATACCGAAGGAGGTGACGAAACTGCGAACTTCACCGAGCTAGACTCCGACTACTCCGAACCAGGCAAGCATGTTTGAACCTTTGATATGATGAGTGTTTTGCATGTTTGCTTTGAGTAGCTAGCTTATGGCATGTTCATATATGTGGCAGTAAGTGTTATTGCAAACAAAGCCGATGCAAGTGAGCTTCGAAACTCCATATACCTTATGATGTGAGTTTATATGATCATGTGGTGACATGAGAGGTGGTAGGATGGCAGTGTTGAAGCATGCGAGTCTTATGCCAAACCGTTTAACTCCAGGGTCAACGTGAATCAAGTCACGTTACCATCATTTTCCTTTTGTACTACCACATGTTTTCTGTAAAGAATATGGTTTAGTAAGTTGCAAACCACTTTCCTCGTACACACCAAATAGAGAGGCCGTGATGAGGGTTCCATGGCCCTGGATTAAAGCCAGTCATCCGTTCAGGGGGCATGGGTGTTTCCGGTTGGGACCGAGAGGGGGCACCCCTTAGAGCGCGCGTATATAAATTTGATCCCATGCTATTCGAGGTTGTAGCCTCCCCGTCTCAAAGTTTTTCTTGAACATTGCCTAGGGTGATTCCTGGCATCATGAGGTGGAAATGGGTGTGTACTGGTTAGACGTGTTTCTACTGAAATACTGTAAACGGAACTAGTCCTTCGTGACTACTGAAATCCGTTGGTTGTGGTTAAATAGTACAAACTCTGCAGAGTCAAAATCATCCAAGTAATCATATCTTGATCAACAACTGTGTTCAACCTATCTTTGTCAATATCGGTCTCAGTGACAAAACTCCGGTGAACAAACGTGAGTGTTTCGTTCGGTTAATGGTTTATTCCTGTGGTTGGACTAACCCGGTTGTTATCATGTGCTAAATATTGCCTGTGAGTAATATATGTTCATGAATTTATTGAATGTAAAGGATGAAACATAAGCCCTTTCTGTGATGTCGCTCAGACGTCTGACTGTGGCGTGCTTACTATTTATTTTCAATATAAGCCCTTTCTGTGATGTCTTTTAGACATCCGACTGTGGCACACTTGTTGATTATTTTTAATATAAGCCCTTTACGTGATGTCGCTCAGACGTCCGACTGTGGCATCTCTGTTATTTATTTTCATTATAAGTCCTTTTCGAGATGTCGCTCAGCCGTCCGACTGTGGCATCGTTGTTATTTACTTTCATTATAAGCCCTTTCCGAGATGTCGCATAGACGTCCGACTGTGGCACGCACTGTCATTTACTTTTCAATATAAGCCCTTTATGCGGTGTCGCCCCGACGCCCGACTGCGGCATGATAATTTATTTATTCTACCTTTCGAGGCATCGCTTCAGACACCCGATCGGTTTTCAGTTATTTTATGGGATTTTGGGAAGATTACCACCTGACCCCCTTTTTATGCTTCATGTCGTGCAAATATATTATTTGAGTGTGCATTGCTAACTGCTCATGGTGCATCGTGTTGCATTTGTTATATCTTATGTCCAAACTGTCTTGCGAGTACATTCAAAGTACTCACCTGGCTTGTTGATTTGGCCAGATGTTGGCGAAGGCGATCTCATGGATGAAGAGTACGATAGCGAGTCCGACGCCTAGAGGAGTCCCAGTCAGTCCCACGCGATCCTGGATTTGGTCACTTGTATTATATCCGCTTCCGCTACCCGAATAAATTCATCGAGCCTCACTTCGACGCTCGATGAGCAGCAAGATTAGGAGTCTTGTCATCCACTCCACTGTGACATTTCCACCACCACGTTTATATCGAGCCAGTAGTATGCCACCACACCCTTGTGTCATATCCGCCCTTATGTAAAATATTGGCGTGCTTGTAATAAATTGTTGAGCAACCCCAGCTCAACCCTGTATAATATTTAATGCTACTGGATTTCTGTACCAAAGATTTGTCTACCAGTAAGGAGGATTTTCCTATACTGGTCTGCATAAAGGTCGGTTGCTTAAT
Source organism: Aegilops speltoides (assembly GCA_021437245.1). Lineage (NCBI taxonomy): Eukaryota > Viridiplantae > Streptophyta > Magnoliopsida > Poales > Poaceae > Aegilops > Aegilops speltoides. Next base: position 118,988,637 of record CM038146.1, on the reverse strand, counting down.
AAGCTTTCTATTGAAAACTGGTCGTGACAAACTTGGTAGCAGAGTTGCACCACCTACCGCACCCATTCCAGCTCCGCAACTCAGTGCTTCACGTCTGGAGCCCATTATTGAGGAGGAGGTTTAGTCTCCAACTCCACTGGGCCTTACCCTTGGCAGGCCAAGGGAAGTCCTCACCATCTCCGACTAAGTGCACCCAGCATGCCGTGCAGTGTGTCAGCATGTATGATATGTTTATATGTACATAGGTTGTGAGAAGTAGTCTGTATGCGCATCATGTAGGAACTGGAGAAGTTCACTAGCCTAAATAACATGTCAGGATTATGTACGCACATTTTGAGTGATGTATTGTATAATTATGCTTGTGTGTAAGATATGTACTAAGCGGTCCTTCTCCGTGCGCAATCTAATATTTCCTTGAAAAATATTGGAGTTCTTAATTTTTTGTCTTGCAAAAATTATTTTTGTCTCACAGCTTTTCTCACAAATTTTTACAAAAAAATACCCCAGAGTGGAAAACGCATCGTCCCTGGACTCGCTCCATGCCAAGTCCGCCAGAAGAGAATTATGGTACGCAGACAAGCAACAACTTCACACAGGGACAATCAAGTCAGCAGGGCAGTGAAGCCGCATTTTCTCAAGTATGCCGCCTTTATGAATAGAGTCAGCAAAAACACCAAGAAATGATGAACCAAGTCATCAATATGGGAAATCACGGTGGTCAGTATCAACAACAATCCAAATTATCAGAACTACAAAAGACGCGTCCCCCAACATTTTCTCATACTGACAAACCTCTTGAGGCCGACGAACTGGCTTCGAGACATGGAGAGAAAGTTAATTATTGCACAGTGCTCAGATCGTGAGAAAGTACTATATGCACCGCACTATCTCACTGGAGCGGCTGCATCATGGTGGGAGAATTTCCTACACATGGACCCCAATGAAAATGATATAACCTGGGAAGAATTCAAGGAAGGTTTTCGTGGGGCGCATATCCCCAGAAGTATTATGAAACTCAAGAAGAGGGAGTTTGATGACCTCAAGCAGAGGACCATGACGGTGACTGAATACAACAGTCAGTTTACACTATTGTCTCGCTACGCCAACGAAGAAAGTATGACTGAAAACAAGAAGATGGAAAAATTCTTGGACGGTCTGGCACTAGCGCTTAAATGCCAGCTGGTCGTACACACCTTCCCAACTTCAAAACACTGGTGGATAAAGCTATTACCTTGGAAAATGAGCGACGCAGCTTGGAGGATTTTTGCAAGCGCAAAAGAGACCAGACTACACTTGCTCGCAACCAAAGGAGCAAGACTGATTTTCAGAAAGGTGGGGCACCCAAACCCACGACCAATGTTTCACGCCCAATCAAGAATTTCCATGCAAGGGACAAGGAGTTCACATATCACCCAGGCGTTACTTGCTAGGCTTGTGGGGAAGAAGGACACTATGCCAAGCAGTGTCCCAAGCCAAGAAACTCGGCCCCCAAACCAAACAACGGGAGTAATAATTCAACGCCCAAGCGAAACAATTTCAACCCCAGTAACAACCACAAGAAGGGTCACCTGAACCACGTGACCAGAGAAGAAGCACAGAATGCCCCGGATATCGTACTCGGTACGTTCCCTGTCAACACAATACCTGCCACGGTTTTGTTTGATTCTGGAGCTTCTCACTCATTCATTTCAAAGAGATTTGCTTTGCAAAATAATTTTTCGATGCTTCCCTTGGAAAAAACCATGATCATCAAGTCCCCTGGGAGTAAGCAAGTTACTCAGAATTATTGCCAAGGTGTGGTTATTGATCTTGAAGGACTAAAGTTTCATGCAAACCTCATCGTATTGGAAAATAAAGGACTGGATGTTATCCTAGGGATGGACTGGTTAACCACCAACAAAGGAGTTATTGACTGCTTCAATCGGACTGTGATTCTCATCCATCATCACGGGAAGACAATAAAAATTTCAGCTCAGGGAAGACAGATATCACGGCAACCAAGGTTGAGCAAGGTCGACACCTCAGAGTTAAGCAAAGTTCCAGTGGTATGTGAGTTTCCCGACGTATTCCCCGAAGAACTACCAGGCATGCCCCCAGACCGGGAAATTGAATTCATCATTGAGCTAGCACCTGGAACCACGCCCATTTACAAGAAGCCCTATAGAATGACACCCTCCGAGTTGGTAGAATTAAAGAAGCAAATAAAGGAATTACTGGACAAAGGATTTATTCGAGCCAGCTCCTCATCTTGGGGTTCACCAGTATTATTTGCCAACAAAAAGGATGGGACACTAAGATTGTGCATAGACTATCGAGCGCTCAACATGGTCACCATCAAAAACAAGTATCCTATGCCAAGGATAAATGACTTATTTGACCAGCTCGCACAAGCCAAAGTATTCTCGAAAATTGATTTGAGGTCGGGATATCATCAATTAAAAGTACGGACAGAGGATATTCCCAAGACAGCATTTACCTCAAGATACGGGTTATATGAGTTTACAATAATGCCGTTTGGACTGACGAACGCCCCCACATATTTTGTTCACCTCATGAACAAAGTATTTATGAAGTTTATGGACAAGTTTGTTGTGGTATTCATTGACAATATTCTGGTATACTCCAAGACACCAGAAGAACACACTGAACATCTCAGGATTGTACTGGGAGAACTAAGGAAACATCAATTGTACGCCAAATTCAGCAAATGTGAATTTTGGTTAAGACAGGTCGGTTGTCTAGGCCACGTGCTAACCCAAGAAGGTGTTGCCGTAGACCCGGAAAAGGTCAAGGCCGTACTTAGCTGGAAACCACCAGCCAGCGTAACGGATGTACGAAGTTTCTTCGGGCTGGCAGGATATTACCGAAGATTTATTGAAGGATTCTCCACCATAGCAAAACCAATGACCCAATTGCTCAAGAAGGATAAAAAGTTTGTGTGGACCGAAGCTTGCAAGAAAAGTTTCCAAGAACTCAAAAGGAAACTGACAACAGCACCAGTATTGGTTGTGCCCGGCATACACAAAAGCTTTGAAGTATATTGTGACGCATCCCGAAAGGGCCTCGGATGCGTATTGATGCAAGAAGGCAAGGTAGTCGCCTACGCTTCCAGGCAACTATGGAAACATGAAGAGAATTATCCCACTCATGACCTGGAATTGGCAGCAGTCATCCTTGCACTCAAGGAATGGAGACACTTTCTGCTTGGGAATCGTTGTGAAATATATACGGACCATAAGAGCCTCAAGTATATTTTCACACAACCAGAACTTAATTTGCGACAATGACACTGGTTGGAATTAGTGAAAGATTATGATGTTGGCATTCACTACCATCCAGGAAAAGCAAATGTAGTGGCAGACACCCTTAGTCGAAACCCCAGTCCGAGCAACGATAGCCTACCAAATTTGAGACCAGAATTTTAGCAGGAGTTTGCCAAACTCAACTTAATAATGGTCACCGAAGGTAGTGTGTCGAATTTGGAAATACAGCCTACCCTGATAGAAAAGATTAAGGAGGCTCAGCGTGGACACCCCAGCATTGAAGGCATAAAAAGAAAAGTGAGTTTGGGCAAGGCCTCAGAATTCGTCATAAGCGAGCAGGGAATATTGTGGTACGAAGACAGGCTTTGCGTACGAAATATCGAGGACCTTAAACAGCAAATTCTAGCTGAAGGCCACACCGCTCCGTATTCAATCCATCCTGGAGGAACAAAAATGTACAAGGACCTTCAGGAAAAATTTTGGTGGCACGGTATGAAAAGGGACATAGCCACGTTCATTGCATGTTGTGATTCATGTTAACGCATCAAGGCCGAGCACCAGAAACCAGCCGGACTATTACAGCCAAACAAGATACCCGAGTGGAAATGGGATGAGATTGGAACGGATTTTATTGTTGGACTACCTCGGTCACGACACGGAAATGATGCCATATGGGTCATCACCGACAGATTAACTAAGGTGGCACATTTTATCCCGGTGAAGACAACCCACACCACTCAGAAGCTTGCCAGGCTTTATCTTTCCCGTATCGTCTGTCTACATGGAGTTCCAAAGACTATAATTTCTGACAGAGGCACACAATTTGTCTCTAGATTTTGGGATCACCTACAACAGGCACTGGGAACTCAACTAGCATTCAGTACAGCATACCACCCTCAGACGGATGGTCAAACTGAACGGGTAAACCAAATTCTAGAAGACATGCTAAGGGCATGTGTTCTCACCTATGGAACCAGTTGGGAAGAAAGCTTGCCATATGCGGAGTTCGCATACAACAACAGTTACCAAGCCAGCCTACAAATGGCACCCTTTGAAGCCTTGTACGGGCGGAGATGTCATACCCTGCTAAATTGGTCAGAGACCGGAGACAGCCGTATCTTCGGCCCAGACATGCTCAAAGAAGCCGAGGAAAAGGTTAAGCTAATCAGGGACCGACTTAAGACAGCTCAAAGTCGATAGAAGAGTTATTTCGATAGAAAACATCGGGGAGTCAGTTTTGAACCCGGTGAGTATGTGTACCTACGAGTATCTCCTATGAGGGGCCTGCAACGATTCAAGGTTAAGGGAAAGCCAGCACCAAGATTCATTGGACCTTTTTGTGTAGTTGCACAAAGAGGCACCGTAGCCTATCAGCTAGACCTACCCGAAGAATTGTCAGACGTACACGACGTGTTCCACGTATCACAGTTAAGGAAGTGCGTAAGCAACCCTGAGAAGCATGTATCCCATGAAGACATTGACGTGCAACCAGATCTCACCTACAGGGAACGTCCAATAAAAATATTGGAGGAGTCTGAAAGGAGGACCTGTCAGAAAACAATCAAGTTTTTCAGAGTTTAGTGGAGTAATCACACCGAGAATGAAGCAACCTGGGAGAGAGAGGATTTTCTTCGGACAGAGCATCCACACCTATTTGAGGATCAGCTGAAATCTCGGGGACGAGATTTTTCCTAAGGGGGTAGGTGTTGTGACATTCCAAAAAATTTCATTTGGTTTTCAACAAAATTCCTTATTTGATTTGAAGGAGGCTATTTAAAATCTTTTAAAAAGACTCTTCCCATCAAATATTTTCTCTTATGATAAAATCTTTTTGGGGTTATCCTCAACCTTGATGGTTGGCTTTGAAGGTTCTTCTTTGGTGTTAACTCACCTCAAATATTTTTTGAAAGTTTTTCTTTTCTTTAGAAAGAAATCCTATGAGTTTTGGTCTATTCCTTTTTATTCCAACCATCCCCTTCCACCATGTCTCATATTAAACTTTTCCCCAAAACACCTCCTTCCACTTTGGGTCAAGCCAAGTAACCAATTCCAACAAGTTCAACTCATTTTTGATTTTTATTCCATTTATTTTTCTCCAAAAACTAATTCTGTTTTTATTTTTGGACCTTGGTGGTTTACAAAGGAAGTACCAAATCCCTTTTGAGTTTTGATCTCAAACCAACACCTCTGGCTAGTCCTTAGCACCCACAACCTAGATCCATCAAGATCCACCCTTCCACAATTCAAAATTTTCAAGTTCACTCACTGCAAGTTTGGACCAGTTTCATCATTTTTGGTGAAATTCATATTTCCTCTTCTCCAAAAATTCTACCAAAAATCAGGCAACCCCCAGGTGCATTGAGAGGCCACCTCACCAAAGATCAGCCCCAGATAAATTGCCCACATGCCAAAATCATTTCATCGAACACCTTGCTTGCATTGTTTCTGTACAGGTTCAGAAAATTCAGTGTTTCAGTCGACAGTCAGTGTCGTCTTCTTCAGTCTTGGCGTCGATCTCACCAGTGCACACTCTGGCGCCTTGCACACTTCTTCTCCTTCTTATCCATAGCACCACGCGCTCTCTTGGACGGGCGCAGGTGTCGGTGGCGGCGTGCCTCGCCGACGCCGGCAGCTTTTGCGGTGGCAGAGCCACCCGTGGCGACCAGTGGGAGCCAGGGCCAGTTTTCTGCACCGTCCAGCACCGCCCAAAGCACCCGAGGCCTCCGCGTGGCCGTCTACTTGCCAGCGCACGCCGCAGCACCGTCGCCGTAGCTGGCGAGCACAGGGCTTGCTCTCTGCCACCGACGGGCCCGCGAGGCACCATTCCGTTGAAACTACAGAACAAGCCTAATTCAACCGAGTTTAAGGTTTGGATGAAACCAGTGGATCTCCATGTTGATGCCCAGCCACCTAATACACCCGCCCGGCCATTGCATCATCGTAATCGGCGCCGGAGTTATCCCGTTCGCGGGAACCACCTCGGGCCGGCTATAAATAGCCATCCCGAGCTCGCCTTCGACCAGCACTACTCCCTCCACCTCACCAGAGCCCTGCCAAGACACCAGGAGGACCCTGAGGAGGCCTTCTCCTCCGTCTTCGGCCACCCTGTTTCGCCTCAGGCTCCAGCTCGATCCACTCAGGTGAGGCCACCCCCGCCTCCCAAACCTCGTCAGTAGCCCTCTGGTGCACCCAGTGCTCTAACCCAAGCTTCAATTCCACCTCCGTAGCTCTCCCCAACGAGGTCCAGCAACGCCCGAACCACCGTCTGCCAGAGTTGAGGCCGCCGTCGACGTGGTGCTCGCTGACGACCAACTCCACCACCCACAGGTGCGGAAGGACTCAAGGAACCCGTAGCTACCACCCACTCTTCCTAACTCGCCGTGGATCACCGCCGGCGACCACCGCAGCCTTCGGGCGCCGGCGCGCTCTGTTTTTCTCCCTCCAGATTTCAAACCTGATGAGTGGGACCCCCTCGTCAGTCTCTCTGTTTTATTCGAACCGTTTTCTCTGGAAAGCGCCTTCGGGCAAAATACGCTTTCGATCTGAAGCGTTTTCTGGCTTTTTTTGTTCAGCCCCCTGGAAAGTTTCTGTTTCATTACAGACAAGTCCCTGGGCTAAAACCTTAATATCTTTTAAACAGAAAATGATTTTTGAGTGATTCTTTTTCTGTCACCTTTATTTTTCTGTCTAGTTTTTTATCATATTTATTTGAAAAATATTTGGAGAACTTTTCGTGCACACACTGTATTTACGTTAGAACAAATTTTCCTTTATACCGTAGATACCGAAGGAGGTGACGGAACGGCAAACTTCACCAAGCTAGATTCCTACTACTCCGAACCAGGCAAGCATGTTTGAACCTTTGATATGACGAGTGTTTTGCATGTTTGCTTTGAGTAGCTAGCTTATGGCATGTTCATATATGTGGCAGTAAGTGTTATATTGCAAACAAAGCTGATGCAAGTGAGCTTCGAAACTCCATATACCTTATGATGTGAGTTTATACGATCATGTGGTGAAATGAGAGGTGGTAGGATGGCAGTGTTGAAGCATGCCAGTCTTATGCCAAAACGTTTAACTCCAGGGTCAACGTGAATCAAGTCACGTTAGCATCATTTTCCTTTTGTGCTACCACATGTTTTCTGTAAAGAATATGGTTTAGTAAGTTCCAAACCACTTTCCTCGTACACACCAAATAGAGAGGCCGTGATGAGGGTTCCATGGCCCTGAATTAAAGCCAGTCATCCGGTCAGGGGGCATGGGTGTTTCCGGTTGGGACCGAGAGGGGGGCTCCCCTTAGAGCGCGCGTATATAAATTTGATCCCATGCTATTCGAGGTTGTAGCCTCCCCGTCTCAAAGTTTTTCTTGAACGTTGCCTAGGGTGATTCCTGGCATCGTGAGGTGGAAATGGGTGTGTACTGGTTAGACGTGTTTCTACTGAAATACCGTAAACGGAACTAGTCCTTCGTGACTACTGAAATCCGTTGGTTGTGGTTAAATAGTACAAACTCTGCAGAGTCAAAATCATTCAAGTAATCATATCTTGATCAATGACTGTGTTCAACCTATCTTTGTCAATATCAGTCTCAGTGACAAAACTCCGGTGAACAAACATGAGTGTTTCGTCCGGTTAATGGTTTATTCCTGTGGTTGGACTAACCCGGTTGTTATCATGTGCTAAATATTGCCTATGAGTAATATATGTTCATGAATTTATTGAATGTAAAGGATGAAACATAAGCCCTTTCTGTGATGTTGCTTAGACGTCCGACTGTGGCATGCTTACTATTTATTTTCAATATAAGCCCTTTCTGTGATGTCGCTCAGACGTCCGACCGTGGCACACTTGTTGATTATTTTCAATATAAGCCCTTTACGTGATGTCGCTCAGACGTCCGACTGTGGCATCTCTGTTATTTATTTTCATTATAAGCCCTTTTCGAGATGTCGCTCAGACGTCCGACTATGGTATCGCTGTTATTTACTTTCATTATAAGCCCTTTCCGAGATGTCGCATAGACGTCCGACTGTGGCACGCACTGTCATTTACTTTTCAATATAGGCCCTTTATGCCGTGTCGCCCCGACGCCCGACTGCGGCATGATAATTTATTTATTCTACCTTTCGAGGCGTCGCTTCAGACACCCGATCGGTTTTCAGTTATTTTATGGGATTTTGGGAAGATTACCACCTGACCCCCTTTTTATGCTTCATGCCGTGCAAATATATTATTTGAGTGTGTATTGCTAACTGCTCATGGTGCATCGTGTTGCATTTGTTATATCTTATGTCCAAACTGTCTTGCGAGTACATTCAAAGTACTCACCTGGCTTGTTGATTTGGCCAGATGTTGACGAAGGCGATCTCATGGATGAAGAGTACGATAGCGAGTCCGACACCTAGAGGAGTCCTAGTCAGTCCCACGCGATCCTGGATTTGGTCACTTGTATTATATCCGCTTCCGCTACCCGAATAAATTCATCGAGCCTCACTTCGACGATCGATGAGCAGCAAGATTAGGAGTCTTCTCATCCACTCCACTATGACATTTCCACCACCACGTTTATATCGAGCCAGTAGTATGCCACCACACCCTTGTGTCATATCCGCCCTTATGTAAAATATTGGTGTGCTTGTAATAAATTGTTGAGCAACCCCAGCTCAACCCTGTATAATATTTAATGCTACTGGATTTCTGTACCAAAGATTTGTCTACCGGTAAGGAGGATTTTCCTATACTGGTCTGCATAAAGGTCGGTTGCTCAATAAGCTTTCTATTGAAAACCGGTCGTGACACTCTAGCAAGCATCCACAAATACTAAAGATTCATTAAGGTAAAACCCAACCATAGCATTAAAGTATCAAATCCCCTTTATCCCATACACAAACAACCTACTTACTCGGGTTTGTGCTTCTGTCACTCACGCCACCCACCATAAGCAAATCATAAACATATTGCAAACCCTATAGCGGGAATACCTCACGCTTGCGCGACACATAGGGCACCATAGGACAGCACCAATAATAAAACATGCAACTCAAACCAATCATAGCAATTCATCAATCACCGATAGGACAATGGAATTCTACTCGGACATCATAGGATGGCAACACATCATTGGAAAATAATATGAAGCATAAAGCACCATGTTCAAGTAGAGGGTACAGCGGGTTGGGGGAGAGTGGACCGCTGGATATAGATGGGGGAAGGTGATGGAGATGTTAGTGAAGATGACGGCGGTGTTAGTGAAGATCGCGGTGATGATGATGGCCCCCGGCGGCGTTCCGGCACCACCGGAAGCAAGGGGGAGAGAGCCCCCTTATTCTTCTTCTTCCTTGACCTCCTCCCTAGATGGGAGAAGGGTTTCCCCTCCGGTCCTTGGCTCCCATGGCGTGGGAGGGGCGAGAGCCCCTCCGAGATTGGATCTATCTCTCTGTTTCTACGTTCTCTGATTCTGCCCCTTCACCGTTTCTTTTATATCCGGAGATCCGTAACTCCGATTGGAGTGAAGCTTTCGCCCAGATGTTTCTCATAAAATTAGCTTTCTTGCGGCAAAAGAAGAGCATCAACCGCCTTATGGGGGGGCCAGGAGAGTCCAGGGCGCACCTGCCTCCCTGGGGCGCGCCCCCCTATCTCCTGACCCCCTCGGGCACCGTCTCGCGTTGATTTTACGTCCCAAAAATCATGAATATTCCAAAATAATTCTCCGTCCGTTTTTATACCGTTTGGACTTCGTTTGATATGGGTTTTCTGCTAAACATAAAACATGCAACAGACAGGAACTGGCACTGGGCATTGGATCAATATGTTAGTCCCGAAAATAATATAAAAAGTTGCCAAAAGTATATGAAAGTTGAAAAATATTGGCATGGAACAATAAAAAATTATAGATACAACGGAGACGTATCAGCATCCCCAAGCTTAATTCCTGCTCGTCCTCGAGTAGGTAAATGATAAAAAATATAATTTTTGATGTGGAATGCTACCTAGCATAATCTTGATCATATATCTAATCATGGCATGAATATTAAGACACGAGTGATTCAAAGCAATAGTCCATCATTTGACATAAAAAAATAATACTTAGGGCATCCCAACAAACAATCATGTCTTTCAAAATATCAATGCTTCAGAATGTTATCCCTACAAAATCATATAGTCTGGTATGCTCCCTTTTCCTAACACAAGGTACCCCTCATGCCTATCCCGGTGTCAGCCAAGCAATTGTTTCATACTTTAGTATTCTCAAACTTTTTCAACCTTCACGCAATACATGAGCGTGAGCCATGGATATAGCACTATGGGTGGAATAGAATATGATGGTGGGGGTTATGTGGAGAAGACAAAAAGGAAGAAAGTCTCACATCGACGCGGCTAATCAACGGGCTATGGAGATGCCCATCAATTGATGTCAATGCGAGGAGTAGGGATTGCCATGCAACGGATGCACTAAGTGGGTGTGCATCCAACTTGCTTGCTCATGAAGACCTAGGGCATTTTGAGGAAGCTCATCGTTGGAATATACAAGCCAAGTTCTATAATGAAAAATTCCCACTAGTATATGAAAGTGACAATATAGGAGACTCTCTATATGAAGAACATGGTGCTACTTTGAAGCACAAGTGTGGAAAAATGAAAGTAACATTGTCCCTTTTCTTTTTCCTTTTTTTCTTTTTTCTTCTTTTTCTTTTTTTGGGTGGGCTTCTTTGGCCCCCTTTTTTATTTAGGCTTCTTTGGCCTTTCCTTTTTTTTCTTTTTTTTCATGGGGTAATGCTCTATAATGATGATCATCACACTTTTATTTACTTACAACTCAATATTACAACTCGATACTAGAACAAAGATATGACTCTATATGAATGCTTCCGATGGTGTATCGAGATGTGCAACGATCTAGCATAGCAATGACGTCAAAAAACGGACAAGCCATGAAAACATCATGCTAGCTATCTTACGATCATGCAAAGCAATATGACAATGAATGCTCAAGTCATGAATATGATGATGATGGAAGTGGCATGGCAATATATCACGGAATGGCTATGGAAATGCCATGATAGGTAGGTATGGTGGCTGTTTTGAGGAAGATATAAGGAGGCTTATGTGTGATAGAGCGTATCATATCACGGGGTTTGGATGCACCGGCAAAGTTTGCACCAACTCTCGAGGTGAGAAAGGGCAATGCACGGTACCGAAGAGGCTAGTAATGATGGAAGGGTGAGAGTGCGTATAATCCATGGACTCAACATTGGTCATTAAGAACTCATATACTTATTGCAAAAATCTACAAGCCATTGAAAACAAAGTACTACACGCATGCTCCTAGGGGGATAGATTGGTAGGAAAAGACCATCGCTCGTCCCCGACCGCCACTCATAAGGAAGACAATCAATAAATGAAATTGTGCTCCAACTTCATCACAAAGCGGTTCACCATACGTGCATGCTACGGGAATCACAAACCTAAACACAAGTATTTCTACTAATCCACAACCACCCACTAGCATGACTCTAATATCACCACCTTTATATCGCAAAACTATTGCAAGGAATCAAACATATCATATTCAGTGATCTACAAGTTTATGTAGGATTTTATGACCAACCATGTGAATGACCAATTCCTGTCATCTCTCTAAATAGATATAAGTGAAGCAAGAGAGTTTAATTCTTTCTACAAAAGATATGCCCATGCTCTAACAAATATAAGTGAAGCAAAAGAGCATTCTACAAATGGCGGTTTTCTATGTGAAGAGAAACAGGCAATCAAGACTTTCAAATGATATAAGTGAAGCACATGAAGCATTCTATAAATCCATACTCAAAATATTTAAGTGAAGTGCAACGAGCATTCTATAAATCAACCAAGGACTATCTCATACCAGCATGGTGCATAAAATAAAAGTGAAAACTAAATGCAAAAGACGCTCCAAGACTTACACATAATGCATAAACGAAACGAATACGAAAACATACCGATACTTGTTGAAGAAAGAGGGGATGCCTTCCGGGGGATCCCCAAGCTTAGACGCTTGAGTCTCCTTGAATATTTACTTGGAGTGCCTCGGGCATCCCCAAGCTTTAGCTCTTGCCTCTCTTCCTTTTCCTCATATCGAGACCTCCTCGTTTAGACACTCCATCCCCACAAAACTTCAACAGAAAACTCGGTAAGATCCGTTAGTATAATAAAGTAAATCACCACTCTAAGTACTGTTGCAAACCAATTCATATTTTGTTTTTCCATTGTGTCTACTGTAGTATAGCTTTTCCATGGCTTAATCCACTAATATAAATTGATAGATTCATCAAAACAAGCAAACTATGCATCAAAAACAGAATCTGACAAAAACAGAACAGTCTGTAGAAATCTGAACATCCACCATACTTCTGGTACCCAACAAATTCTACAAAAATTAGGAAAAATAAAAAGGTTGTATAGAAAGACAGTTCAAAAGGAATCAGAACCAATTGACGTTCTAGTTAAAAATGTAAAATCGCGCACTACAGCCAAAGTTTTTGTCCTGCACCGTACAAACCAACAAGCATTGTAAACATCCTAAAGGCAAGCCTTAGCACATTATTTATATAATACAATGGAATTGTAAAAGGGGATAATTATTTTTGATGAAAAGTTTCTGTAATCAAGATACACAAAGTTTCCATGATCATGAACAAAGTTCAAGGAGCTCTCCCACTTCAACAATGCTTGTCTTTCTCACTTTCACTTTCCTTTTTGAAAAGTTTTAGGCTCCCCTCTTTATTTTTTTGTTTTTAAACTACATGAAAGCACTCAACAGAAATAAATGACTCTCTAAAACTTCCGGGTTGTCTCCCTGACAGCGTTTCTTTAAAGCCATTAAGCTAGGCATATAGTGCTCAAGTAATGAATCCACCCGGATCCCAAGGTATATCAAAGCCAATTTTAATTAACAATGATTTGTAATTTAGTAGTGAACACAAAGTAACATAAGTCATGCAACAACTAAGTCTAACTCTCTTCCTATGCATCGGCATGTCATAAAAGAACAATTCATGCACACCAAGTAAAGGCCAATGCATAGTATAAGCAGTTTCTTGCAATTCTATTGTGTTGGAAACATAGAGAGGTGGAGACATAGTTCCTCTCTCATAATGATTGCAAGTAGGAGCACCAAGCACATGCATATTATATCTATCAAAATCATCATGTGCAATGGAAACCCATCAATATAATCCTTAATAAGCACAAACTTCTCCAATATAGTGTAGTCGGGAGAATTCAAAAAGATAATAGGACTATCATGTGTGGGTGCAATAGCAACAATTTCATGTTTAACAAAAGGAACTATAGCAAGTTCATCTCCATAAGCATAATTCATATTGGCATCTTGGCCACAAGCATAGCAAGCATCATCAAAAAGGGATATTTCAAACAAATTCAAGGGATCATAGCAATCATCATAGCAATCATCCTTCTGTAAGCACGAAGGGGAATTAAACAATGTATGAGTTGAAGAGTTACTCTCATTAGAAGGTGGGCACGGGTGATCAATCCGCTCTTCCTCCTTTTGTTCTTCGCTCTCCTCATCATCTTTTTCATCCAATGAGCTCACAGTTTCATCAATTTCTTCTTCCATAGCTTCCTGCAAAATATTAGTCTCTTCTTGGACAGCGAAGACTTTCTCAATAAATGCATTAATATTGTAATTGTATTCATAATTTTCATAGCAATATCTAAGTATAGCAAAAATTTCAGGCCTATAAACACCATCATCATCAAAAGCTTCATACTTTTCAAACAAAGATTCAATTTCATAAGCAGCCTTAAAAGCAACAAATTCTTCTATTTGTTCAGCATCATAGTAATCATATCTACCATTAGCATAAGAAGCTAAGGTTTCAATATCATTAAATTTGCATGAAAAGGGAAGGTGCGGAGCCTTCATCCTAGAGCAACAATTATAATCATATCTCAAGCATAGAACCCGAGCATACCAACGCAACATATTAATTTGATCCCATAATAGTTTCCATTTTTGTGTAAAGCGATAATCCCTAAAGTATTCACGTTGATCCAACGTGTCTCCTGTTATAAAGTTGAATGGAGTTTTCTCAGGATTACCAAAGTAGTACATAATATCTCTCACATAATGAGAATCGAGGGTTTTAGGAGTTACCCCATCTTCATGAGTAGCAAGTACACCCAATTTTTTTTGTATTTCGTGTTTCATATCCATAACTAAAGATAGATAAGAACTTAGAAAAACAAATAAAAATTACTTAGTGATAAAGAAAACAAGCACACATGAGAATATTCACCCCACGCTATGACTCCCCGGCAACGGCGCCGGAAAAAGGTCTTGATAACCCGCAAGTATATGGGATTGTTGTAGCCTCTTTCAATAAGTAAGAGTGTCGAACCCAACGAGGAGCTAAAGGTAGAACAAATACTCTCTCAAGTCCTATCTGCCACTGATACGAATCTACGCACGCTTGACGTTCGCTTTACCTAGAACAAGTATGAAACTAGAAGTACTTTGTTGGTGTTGTTGGATAGACTTGCAAGATAATAAAGAACACGTAAATAAAAACTAGGGGCTGTTTAGATAAAGATGCAAATAAGTAAATATAGAGAGTGTGGAAAAGTGGTGGTCGGAGTTGTGAAATTGTCCCTAAGCAATTGACTACGTTACTAAACCAGTAATCACTATTGCAATTCTATTTGAGGGAGAGGCATAAGCTAACATACTTTCTCTACTTGGATCATATGCACTTATGATTGGAACTCTATCAAGCATCCGCAAATACTAAAGATTCATTAAGGTAAAACCCAACCATAGCATTAAAGTATCAAGTCCCCTTTATCCCATACGCAAACAACCTACTTACTCGGGTCTGTGCTTCTGTCACTCACGCCACCCACCATAAGCAAATCATAAACATATTGCAAACCCTACAGCGGGAATCCCTCACGCTTGCGCGACATGGAGGGCACCATAGGACAGCACCAATAATAAAACATGCAACTCAAACCAATCATAGCAATTCATCAATCACCGATAGGACAATGGAAATCTACTCAGACATCATAGGATGGCAACACATCATTGGAAAATAATATGAAGCATAAAGCACCATGTTCAAGTAGAGGGTACAACGGGTTGCGGGAGAGTGGGCCGCTGGATATAGATGGGGGAAGGTGATGGAGATGTTGGTGAAGATGACGGCGGTGTTGGTGAAGATCGCGGTGATGATAATGGCCCCCGGCGGCGTTCCGGCGCCACCGGAAGCAAGGGGGTGAGAACCCCCCCTTCTTCTTCTTATTCCTTGACCTCCTCCCTAAATGGGAGAAGGGTTTCCCCTCTGGTCCTTGGCTCCCATGGCGTGGGAGGGGCGAGAGCCCCTCCGAGATTGGATATATCTCTCTATTTCTGTGTTCTCTGATTCTGCCCCTTCACCGTTTCTTTTATATCCGGAGATCCGTAACTCTGATTGGGGCGAATCTTTCGCCCAGATCTTTCTCATAAAATTAAGTTTCTTGCGGCAAAATAAGAGCGTCAACCGCCTTAGGGGGGCCAGGAGAGTCCAGGGCGCGCCTGCCTCCCTGGGGTACGCCCCCCTATCTCCTGACCCCCTCGGGCACCGTCTCGCGTTGATTTTACTTCCCAAAAATCATAAATATTCCAAAAATAATCTCCGTCCGTTTTTATCCCATTTGGACTCCGTTTGATATGGGTTTTCTGCGAAACATAAAACATGCAACAGGCAGGAACTGGCACTGGGTACTGGATCAATATGTTAAGTTGCCAAGAGTATATGAAAGTTGAATAATATTGGCATGGAACAATAAAAAATTATAGATACGACAGAGACGTATCAACAATACGCCTGGACACACTTTCCTGGGTCATGCCCGGCCTCGGCCAAACAATATGCCGCAACCCGGCCTAGGCTTAATAGAGAGGTCAGCACGCTGGTCTACATCCTAAGCGCGTAGGGGTCACGGGCCCATCGCCCTTTGCACTCCTGCATCTTGTGTACGCGGCCGGTGAGCAGACCTAGCTACCTCCTTAAAAAGGCAGGTGCTCACACAATCCAACTCGGCGCGCGCCGCTCAGTCGTTGACGTCTAATAAGCTTCGGCTAATGTATATGACGCAGAACGCACATACTATGCCCACGTGATGGTTAGTGCTATCAAGCCATAGGCCCCTCGGATCAAATATCCAAATCGTAGTGGATTAGGAACGCGCGGTAACAAGCAGAGACTCACGAAAGATGTGACCCCGTCGCCCCATCTTGATGACTTGCGGCAAGGGCTAAGAATGCCCGGCCACACCTCATAGTTATCTCACAGGCACCTTCCAGGTCCACCCTACCCACATCACTCGTAATTAAGCTCGTGCGGGTACCCCTCAGGCCCGACCCGTCTTTAGTAACATGGTTCAGTGTAAAGTCATAGTAACCAAAGTAACCGTGTGTCTAACACCAAGGGGAACCCTGAGGAACCACCCTCGATGGATTCCACTCGATGTAATCATCAAGGTGAACATAAGAGGAACCACCGTCGAGGTTCGCACTTGAGGGGTTGCATGACAGAGTCATATCGGAAGTGGTAAAGGCGGAATCACCCTCGATGACCATGACCGAATAGCTACACTACAGAGATCTCATTAGGAGTGATGTGAGAGGTACCACCCTCGGCACTCGATGGTAACTCTACAGAGTCGAGCAACAAAAGGGGTGTGATGTGATCTGAGGTGTCGGGCTCTGGTCGTTGATCACGTTGATCGAGTCGTCGATGATGAAGTAAGGGCAACAAGGACAAGATGGGGGTCACTGATGGATCACTAACCAACCTATACTAAGCAGTTTAGGATAAGCAGGTAAGGTACAACAACAGATACAAAAGCAGGCTATGCATCAGAATAGGAGCAAACAATTACAGTAGCAAAATCTAATGCAAGCATGAGAGAGTGGAATGGGAGATATCGGGATGATCAAAGGGGGGGCTTGCCTGGAAGCTCCGCTGAAAGCGAAGAAGGGTCGTCATCGACGTAGTCGATCACAGGGGCAACATCAGTCTCGGGGTCTACCGGAGAGAAGAGGGGGAAGAAACAATAAATATAAAGCAAACAAAGTATCATAAAGCATAACATGGTAATATGCGGTGTTAGGGGTGAACTAAAGCAGTGCTAGACGTTGCAGACGGAAAGGGAAAACATCTGAGGATGAATTCCCGGCGTTAGGCGGATTTCGAACAGGTGAAAGAGAGGGGACGGTTCCATGTTCAGCATGCTAGGGGCATGTGACAGATGAACGGGCCGTGCATTCGGATTCGTCTAGAAATTCTGAGCAACTTTCATGTACAAAACATTTTCATCGGAGCTACGGTTTACTTTCTATGATTTTCCAAAGTTTAAACAATATTTTGCAATTGTTATTACTTAACTTAAAACAAAAAGAACAAAAATATGATGCCAGCCTGATGTCATCACAACGTCAGCGGCCAACCCGGCCAGTCCAGGTCAATCCTGACGGCTGGGTCCCACCTGTCATAGACAGTGGGTTAAACAGAGTTAAAAATAATCTAAACATAGTTAGTTAAACTACTAGCCCACCTGTCAGTGTCTAACTAGGTTAACTAAATTATCTTAAATAATTTTGTTTATTAGGGGGTGTGGGCCCCATCTGTCAGTTGCATGGGCCTATCCAAACAACATGGTGGACCGGGTTAACAGGCCGGCCGGGCCCCCGAGGCCCATGGGTCAGTGACCCAGGGAGTGGCCCCAGGACGGCTACGCTGGCGGCAACCTCCAGGACGGCGGCACAGCTCGGCCAGGGTCAGAAACGGCCATCGAGGACCGTTTGAACGGCTGCGAGCACCTACAGGTGCAGGTTGCGGCGCGCATCTAGTTGGGGCATCAATGGGTTCGAGGGCTGGCCGGAGCGGCGCCGGCGACAAGCAGGGGTGGCGCCGGTGTTTGGGAGCGCGTCGGGAAAAGCCTACGGGGCACCAAATCGGCCGTGGCTGGTCGCGTTCGAACGCGGCTATCAAGCCACGTCGAGCGGTGGCACTGGCTCGAGCTGAGTTGGCCAGAGGCGGCCGCTACGACTACAGCAGGCGGTGGTGGAGCTTGGTCCTTGACGGGGACGGCTCTAGGGGGTACGGCGAGCTGCGCCGAGGGGCTTGTTGGCCTCCTAGGAAACTCAGGAGCGATGTGTGCGTCACGGGCGCGAGCGGGGCTAGCGATGGCTGCGGCGGCGACATGAACGATGGCAGCGAGCTCGTGGTTGAGAGGCAAGGCGAACCTCGGGCAACAAAACAAAAGGGAAAGGAGAGAAACAGACGGCTGCTCATAGCGGTGACGGGGAGCTGCTTGGGGGGCGTGGGACGCGGTGACGGCGACGGAGTCAACATCGAACTCCGGCGGATGCATAGGAGGAAGTTGCTCCGATCCCTCTGCGGTAGTGGCTCCCAGGTCGCGCTGGTGGTCGGGGTCACAGTAGTGGACGTCGTCGGTGCGGCTGGACATGGTGGCACGTCGAGGAGGGGCTGGTGGCTACGCGGGCAAGCAAGCGGAGGAGACGGCAGTGGCGGCCATGGCGGAGAGGAGAAGCAGCAACAGATGGGGGAAGGGGATCTGAGTAGGGAGGCGGAGAGGGAGTACAAGGGGAGTGGGGAGGGAGCCTAAGGTGTCAGGGCTGCCCTTATCCCCTCGTCGGCGACGTGGTAGTACGGGGCAGCGCGCCCGATCCGGTGGGGACGTGCCCCGGTCAGAGGAGCAGTGACGAAGGGGATTGAGGGAGTCCTGGACTAGGGGGTGTCCGGATAGCCGGACTATCATCATTGGCCGGACTCCAAGACTATGAAGATACAAGATTGAAGACTTCGTCCCGTGTCCGGATGGGATTTTCCTTGGCGTGGAAGGCAAGCTTGGCGTCTGGATATGTAGATATCCTACCATTGTAACCGACTCGTGTAACCCTAGCCCTCTCTGGTGTCTATATAAACCGGAGGGTTTTTAGTCCGTGGGACGAACAACCATTACAACAATCATACCATAGGCTAGCTTCTAGGTTTAGCCTCCTTGATCTCGTGGTAGATCCACTCTTGTACTACCCATATCATCAATATCAATCAAGCAGAGTAGGGTTTTACCTCCATCGAGAGGGCCCGAACACAGGTAAAAACATCATGTCCCTTGTCTCCTGTTACCATCCGCCTAGATGCACAGATTCGGGACCCCTACCCGAGATCCGCCGGTTTTGACACCGACATTGGTGCTTTCATTGAGGGTTCCTCCGTGTCGCCACCGATAGGCTTGATGGCTTCTTCAATCAACAACAACGCAGTCCAGGTGAGACTTTTCTCCCGGACAGATCTTCAGATTCGGGCGGCTTCGATGCGGGCAATTCGCAGCCATCTGGAGCAGATCGAAGCTACGCCCCTGGCCATCAGGTCAGGTTTGGAAGCCTAAACTTCACGGCAGACATCCGCGGAGACTTGATCTTCGATGGATTCGAGCCACAGCCGAGCGTGCCGCACTGTCACGACGGGCATGATTTAGCTCTGCTGCCGGACAGAACCTTGGAGGCCGCACACGAATCCGCTCCGACCCATAGTTCGGAGCCGACCACACAGATCAAGGATAGGTGGCTGGACACCGCCTCGGGAGCTGCAACTTCTACGGCGATGGAGCCGAATACTGACCTTGTCCCTTATAAAGCTCATGACTCCGAGGTGCCGGACTCCTTGCCGGACTCCGAACCTCCTGCGCCCCTACCAATCGAATCCGATTGGGCGCCGATCATGGAATTCACCACTGCGGACATCTTTCAGCACTCACCCTTTGGTGACATCCTAAATTCGCTAAAGCATCTCTCGTTATCAGGAGAGCCCTGGCCGGACTGCGGTCAGGATGGTTGGGATGCGGACGACAAAGAAATTCAAATCCCACCCACCACCCACTTTGTAGCCATTGTCGACGATCTAACCGACATGCTAGACTACGACTCCGAAGACATCGACGGCATGGACGACGATGCCGGAGACGACCAAGAACCAGCGCCTACGGGGCACTGGAAGACCAGCTCGTCATACGACATATACATGGTGGACACCCCAAAGGATGGGGATGGCGAAGAAGCAGCGGAGGCAGATTCCTCTAAGAAACAGCCCAAGCGCCGACGTCAGCGGCGCCGCTCTAAATCCCGCCACAGCAAGAATGGAGATTCCGACACCGGAGATAATAACACCCCAAAGAGTGCCGAAGACAACCCCCTCCAGCAAGATTCAGCACAGGAGGACGGAGAAGCCAGCCCTCAAGAGAGAGTGGCAGACGAGGAAATAGAGGATGACAATTACATGCCTCCCTCCGGAGACGAGGCAGGCCTCGACGACGACGAATTTGTCGTGCCCGAGGATCCCGTCGAACAAGAGCGTTTTTAACGCAGGCTAATGGCCACGGCGAACAGCCTAAAAAAGAAGCAGCAACAGCTTCGAGCTGATCAAGACTTGCTGGCTGACAGATGGACCGAGGTCCTCGCGGCTGAAGAGTATGAACTCGAACGCCCCTCCAAAAGCTACCCAAAACGCAAGTTGCTCCCCCGACTAGAGGAGGAAGCGTACAAACCTTCATCACCAGCAAGACTGTCGGGCAGACCGACCACCTCGTGGCCGCGACAGAGAGGCATCTAGGCCCTCCGCCAGAACCGTACCCCGGCACTGCTCGAAAAGTGCGAAGCCACTGGGGAATGCGCCGGACTTGCGGGATATATTGGAGGACAAGGCAAGACAATCCAGATCCATCTACGGATCACGTGGGCGCCCCATGACCCATGACGACTACCGTCGCGATGGATACAGCAACTCCGGCCGGGCCGAACACAGCAGACAACGCTCTCTTGAGCTACGTCGTGATATTGCTCAATATAGAGGCGCCGCACACCCACTATGCTTCACAGACGAAGTAATGGATCATCAAATCCATTACTTGGGGCTTCGCAAAATTTAAAATTATAGAATTCTATGGCTAAGTGAGAGTGTTCAAGCATTATAAGTCTGGTTGCCTTGTTCCTTGTGTTGAGTGCCTCCCTAGATGGACCCAAAAATGGGAACAAGAGTGCTCAAGTTTATCCCGAACACCCCAGCACTCGTGGCATGGGGGCTGAAGCCAACGACTTGCCATCTCTCAGATTTAATAAACGGCCGCACAGAAGGTAATATTTTAAATCAATAAGCGTTGCTTAGTGCATATGAAAAAAGTTTTCAGCGCACAGGATAACACATTGCGAGTTTACTCAATAATTACATCTTTGGGGCACTCATATGCAATCTTGCGGGCACCCTTCAGGACACTCTTATAGTACATCTCGGGCGTACGATACTCCTTGCCCGTTGGCGGCGCGTATGTTATAAGCTTCTCAGCATCCAGCCTGCCCCAGTGCACCTTTGCGCGGGCAAGGGCCCGACGGGCACCTTCAATGTAGGCAGAGCGCTTGATGACTTCCACCTAAGGACACGCATCCACAAGCCGCCGCACCATGCCGAAGTAGCTCCCAGGCATGGCCTCCTCAGGCCACAGCCGGACTATGAGGCCCTTCATGGCCTGCTCGGCCACCTTGTGGAGCTCGACCAGCTGCTTCAGCTGGTCGCTATGGGCACGGATGTCCGCCTCAAAGATACCGAGACCGTAAGACCTTCTCCATTGAGCTCCCCTCCTTGGCCCGGTAGAATGCGGCGGCATCGGACATGCTACGAGGCAGATCTGCAAATGCCCCTGGAGAGCTCCAAATTCGGGTAAGTAACAGGTAATTTACATTCACATGCTTGCTTTGCATGAAAAATGCCTTACCCGCCGCTATTTTCTTCACCGCCTCAATCTCCTGGAGGGCCTTATAGGCCTCGGCCTTAGATGCTTTGGCACTTTCAAGAGCCGAGGCAAGCTCGGACTCTCGAGTCTTTGAGTCGCGCTCCAAACTCTCATGCTTTTCCATGAGAGTCTGGAGCTCTTGCCGCACCTCCGCCACCCACGCCTCCTGCCTCTCTCGCTCCGCTCGTTCCGCGGCCGCATTGCATTCAGCCGCGGACACGGCCTCCTTCAGGGTCGCCACCTCATTCATGGCCCCTGCAGTACCCACGTTATCCTTGTTATTTCTATTGCAACCAAAATCCTTTTCTGTAAGGTACAAATTTAATGCGGTGTTACTCACCTTCTTTGTCCTCGAGCTGCTTCTTGGCAAGGCCGAGCTCGTGCTCGGACCGCCGAGGTCCTGCTTCAAAGCACCGACCTCCATGATCGGTCTGGCAGAGGTCGAGAGCGCAGCCTGCAAACCCATATTGACATAATTTTTAGCACTCCTGTGCATATCTTTTTTAGATCCTCGGTCCGGTTTTTCTTTCCGAACACCGAACCGAGCATCGGGGGCTACTGTCTATGTAGTATTACATTACATATTTTAAAACTTCTTACCTCAAAGCTTGTTAGAAGGCTGCTGCAGGCTTCGGTCAGCCCGCTCTTAGCGAGCTGAACCTTCTGAGTCACCGCACTCATGATAGTGCGGTGCTCTTCCTCGATGGAAGCACCGTTGAGCGCCTCCAACAACTTGTCCGGCGCCTCCGGTTGGACGGAGGCTGCCGGTGTCACGGTCTTGCCCTTCTTACGAAGGGGCCGCCTGCCGGACTCCGGAACCACTGCGGGTTCCGGCATGGAGTCCGACACAAAGTCCGGGAGGCTGCCTTGTGGCACCTCCGGAGCCTCCTCCTGATGGGTCCCCTCCTGGGATCCCACCTCGGCGTCCTCAACGTCGCGAGGGGTGGAGGCAGTCGGAATGGAATCTACATCCGATGGAGCCAGGGACCTGCTTGATGAAGCGGGAAGATCATCCTCGGCCGGACTACAGGTAGTGTGCGGCATTAGAAGGACACTACGTGACACAAAAGAGAAATTATAAATCATTCAGGAATGCAGATACTTACAATCTTGCCGGAGGCTTGGCCCTTGAGGGCCAATCTTCTTCACCAACGTTGGCGTTGGCGGAGCTGTCCGGAGGAAGGGTCCTTCCCCTCTTGGACCCTTCGGCCTCCCCTGTTGGGGAAGCCTTCCTCTTCCTCTCTCCCCCCTCTTGGGGAGAGTCTTCTTTCTCCTCCTCATCTTCGGGGGAGGAGTCCGCCTCGGAGCCATCGGACGATGAGTCCGATATCACCTGGCGCCAGGAACTCCTTCGGGTTCCCGTGGCCTTCTTCTTGGCCTTCTTCTCCGGCACCACGTAAAGGGCCGGAACCAGCAGCCCCGCCAAACGGGTGTCCACTGGGTCTTCGGGAAGGGGAGCTAGACAGTCTACCTGTCCGGACGTCCTCTGCCAGTCCTATCAAAGGCATTGGGAATTTTAAATCCCACATAGAGTCAAACTATGAAAGAAAATAAGTGTCCCATAGAGGATAACAAAGCTTACCTCGCCGGCCGGGCGCTTGGTGCTGAATCCGCGGTCCTCCGTCATGACGCTGGGCTTCTCCGCCTTGAACAGCACCTCCGTGCAGCTTCAGATGTCGTGGTCGAAGAGCCGCTCCAGGTCCGTGTCTGTGCCGGATCGAACTCCCACAAATTGAAGGCCCGCTGTTGGGAGGGGAGAATCCGGCGGACGAGCATGACCTGGATCACATTGACAAGCTTAAGCTTCTTGTTCACAGTGCAGAGACAGGATCGAGTCCTGTCGGCTCCTCTGAACTACCCCATAGCAAGCCCTTCTCTTTCCAGGAGGTGAGCTGCATGGGGGTACCAGATCTGAACTCGGGGGCCGCTGCCCATTTAGGGTCACGCGGCTCGGTGATGTAGAACCACCCCGATTGCCACCCCTTGACGGACTCCACGAAGGCCCCCTCGAGCCAGGTGACGTTGGGCATTTTTCCCACCATGGCGCCTCCGCACTCCGCTTGGACGCCCTTCACTACCTTCGGCTTGACATTGAAGGTCTTTAGCCACAAGCCGAAGTGGGGCCGGATGCAGAGGAAGGCCTCGCACACGACGATAAACGCCGAGATGTTGAGGATGAAATTTGGCGCCAGATCGTGGAAGTCTAGGCCGTAGTAGTACATGAGCCCCCGGACGAAGGGATGCAATAGGAAACCCAGTCCGCGGAGGAAGTGGGGAAGGAATATGACCCTCTCATGGGGCCTGGGGGTGGGGATGAGCTGCCCCTCGTCGGGTAGCCGGTGCGCGATGTCGCTGGACAGGTATCCGGCGCCGCGCAGTTTTTCGATGTGCCCCTCCGTAACGGAGGAGGCCATCCACTTGCCTCCCGCTCCGGACATGGCTGGAGAAGGTTGAGGCGAGGTGAGCGAACTTGGGCGCTGGAGCTCAAGTGCGCGGAGATGGATAAGCAATGGAGGAAGAAGGCGTAGGTAAAAGGGTGGATCCTTATCCCCTTATATATGGGTGGACGAAGACTATGCGTCCCCACCGGCCTGGTAAAACTCGCTTATCTCCCAAGCACCACCATCAATGGCGCGGTTGGGTTACCCACGTCCGTATTGATGGGAATCTCGGAATAAGGGGAACACGATCTCTGCTTCGACAAGACGTGCCAAGAAACCGCTTCGCTAAACGCGCTGAGATGGTATGATAAAAAACGATTCAAGTAAAGGCTTGGTGGTGGCATGATGTCATGCCACAAAATACGTCAGCAGATTGAACTTGTGCACATATTATTCTCTCTACGGTGGAATGTGGAATTTATTTTGCAGAGCCGGACACTATCCTGGTGTTCACAATCTTCTATGAATTATTCGGAGGAGGAACCCGCCTTGCAATGCCGAACAATATGCGCGCCGGACTCATCGTCATTGAAGCCTGGTTCAGGGGCTACTGAGGGAGTCCTGGACTAGGGGGTGTCCGGATAGACGAACTATCATCGTCGGCTGGACTCCAAGACTATGTAGATACAAGATTGAAGACTTTGTCCCGTGTCCGGATGGGATTTTCCTTGGCGTGGAAGGCAAGCTTGGCGATATGGATATGTAGATCTCCTACCATTGTAACCGACTCTGTGTAACCCTAGCCCTCTCCGGTGTCTATATAAACCGGAGGGTTTTTAGTCCGTAGGACGAACAACCATTACAACAATCATACCATAGGCTAGCTTCTAGGGTTTAGCGTCCTTGATCTCGTGGTAGATCCACTCTTATACTACCCATATCATCAATATCAATCAAGCAGGAGTAGGGTTTTACCTCCATCGAGAGGGCGGAACCTGGGTAAAAACATCGTGTCCCTTGTCTCCTGTTACCATCCGCCTAGACGCACAGTTCGGGACCCCCTACCCGAGATCCGCCGGTTTTGACACCGACAGGGATCGACCGCGCGGGGGGGGGGAAAGGTGGGTCGGCTTACTGGGGTGGGCCGAGGCCCAGGGGGGCAGGGGCTGAGGCCCTTCTCCCTCTTTTTTTCCTTTTTCTTTTTCTATAAATAACTTTTATTTTCTTTTTAAACTTCTATTTCAAATAGTTTAAGCCATTTAAACACCTTGAAAAAAAAGGTTGGTTTAGCACCAATATTAGTTATGGATTATTTGGCACAAGAAGAACATTTTAGTTTTCATGTTTGACAAGTTTGAACTTTTGACTTTAGCTTTGAATTTGAATTTCGAACCGGTTTCAAATTAACGCGAGTTTAACAATAGTAACAGTGGTGACATGGCACCATCGACAGGGGATTATTGTAGTATGATTCTCCAGGCATTACAAATCTCCTCCACTACAAGAAATCTCATCCTGAGATTTAAGTGGGGAAGTAAAGAGTAACTTCGGAAGAACTGACCCTTATAGGGTTAATTATCTGGTGGACAATTCACGTAGTGTGGTAGAAGTATCTCTCGAGTTTAAACTTAAGAAAACATCAAGAGCAAAGTAAGAAGGTACAATAAGATGTTTCAAGCGAATGAACAAACGATTGATACTTGAACAGCGTGTGAGAAGGGGGTCCAGAGTATCGGGTATAGATCATCTCTCGGAGGGTGGCTCGTGATAACTACAAAGCCAGGAGCATATGATACTTCGAACTCAGGGATATACAGGAGAGTCAGGTTTCGGTCGTGTGGAACTGTGAGGGGGTGTCGATCAAAAGTAGGGAGAACAATGACATCTTAATGGTCACGACATCAAGGTATGTCAGAGGATAGTCTGTCAGTTATGTTGGCAACAAAGTTGGTACCAAGGGCGTGGGACGAAGAGAACCATTTTCCTGCTCGTAAGACGAGGCATACCAATAGGCCAAGTTCTCGTCCATCGGTGGTCACCGGAACGTCATCAACAATAGTAACAGGGTCTTATTGACAGAGTTGTACACCGAGGTGCTTACTTAAGCAGGGATTTATCTCTGCTCAGACAAGTTAGATTACAAGTAAGGTGAAACAAAACAATGGAAAGGAATATGTGATTATTATAATAATCAGACCGATGGAAAGGAAAGGTGTTTATACCCAAGTATTAGAGTATAACTTTCCCAAGGAAAGGCAGAGCATGATATGGCTCCAAGTATTAAACCATTTAGAAAGAGGCAAGGAATTTATGAGGTTTACCCATACAACGGTGTTTGGATAATTGATCAAGAACAGCTAGCATTGCACTCCCAATGTTCTTGTTGATGATCGGAGTACCACACACATGCTTCGCGATAGTGTTGACATGGTCATCAGGGAAAGGTCAGACTTCAGATACACAAAGGATCCATCAGAATAACTTATAAAATAAGTCATACAATTTCAGCAAGAAAAAGATTATTTTGTGGCCGGCGGGCTCAGGAACAATTCATCGAGGGGGCAAGGATGGTATTTCTCATCATGAATTCGATTGGTATCCTGGAACAACATCAGAATGTTGCTGATGATCATGACACATTTATCGAGAGATTTCATGAAGATGTAATCGATCGGTGATGACATCAAGTCAAAGGAATGATGAAGCGAAAGGTTATTGCAACCATGGGTACAACACAAACTCAAAATCAAGCTTGTTGTTCGAGGCGAAAAAATGATAACACAAGGAAGATCGATGTAAGCTTAGCTCATTGTCGAAGATTGTGCTCCGGGAAGGACCAGGTAGCACAGTTAAAATTTAGCACGATAATGATATAGCCAATCGGGCTAGGACTAACTTGAAGGATTATTAAACTCGTAAGCAACAAAGATTACTTAGAGTTATAGAATCGGAGTGCGGAAACGATTCACTTATCGACGTTCTTGAGTGACTAATAAGTCAGAACCCGGGGGAAATCTGAATTCTGTGAGAAGCAACACTAGATGAATACTCATAGGAAGCAACACAGTTCTTTGATATCCTCGAGATATCGGAGGGTAATACTCGAAGGAAGATCAAAATAGAGGTTGCTGAGATTATCGATCATCAGAAGGCAAGTGCTTTAACTTGTCCACGAAACGGAATCAAAGAAGATCAATCATGGTCGGAACCACAGTTGCAAAGGACCAAATCCCATAAATAAGATGAACTTATACCAAGGAGATAATTAATTTTAAGAGAAGCTTCCATGATAAGATTTACATCGTGTCCATCGGCATGAAC
The DNA here is from genome assembly GCA_021437245.1 of Aegilops speltoides. Classification (NCBI taxonomy): domain Eukaryota; kingdom Viridiplantae; phylum Streptophyta; class Magnoliopsida; order Poales; family Poaceae; genus Aegilops; species Aegilops speltoides. The sequence continues at coordinate 118,960,818 of CM038146.1, read as the reverse complement.
ACAAAGTTGAAGGTCGACTCCCACTTCTTCAATGCATATCATTTCATTTACTTCTCGCTTTCGATGAAGTTGTAGTGTTGAAATGTTATCTAGCTAAACACTAGAAGAGTAAGACTCGTTAAAACTCTTGGTTCAAACTGATTAGGGGAGGCATAGGTTCAACCCATAGGGGCGTCTTAGGAACCTATTGCACAAACTGCAGAAGTAAAAAAACACAAGCTCGAAAGTAGAGCATGGTTGACAAAAGGAGAGGATACAATTTACCAAAGGAATTATGTATATGGGAAAGTACTTCACGAGAGGTTCTTTGAATATGAAGGACACTGTCGGATGATAATCCAATAATGGATCCGGTGATCCACAACGGAGTTGATGTGAGTATCTATATTCAATCAGAAGAAGAAAATAATGCAGAGGCATCAGATTTTGGAAATATCTGATAATTTCAAAGCTTAAAGGCAAAGGAATTATGATTTCCAAAATGTAGGATCAGAAGCAGACGCTCTGATCAAATGATGGGAAAGTTGAATAGAATTAGAATGACAATCAACCAAGGTCTGATTTGCCGAGAACCAGCTCCTGTTTAAAATATCGTCTGAGCCAAAAGTAAAATTTATAAGGGTCAATTGAAGACTGCGAGTAATTGCACACATGTTGAATCAAAGACTCAGAATAACAACTACAAAAGATTTTAATGAATATTGCTATACATATGGAATTAACCATAATGCAAGCAAGTAAAACTTTCCACAACAATAGGTTGCTGAGGATTTTCGGAAGATTGAATAGCGTTTCAAAGACATTGGTGAAACACATGAACAACTGGGGATAAACGAATTTTCGGTAAGTGTGAGGAATTATCCGTAAGGGATTTCAAGCGGTATGAACTGCAAGGCAGTGAGCTCAAAGGATTCTTGATACAATGGAGAGTATTTCAAGGCATCCTGTAATAACAAGAGTAACTAGGAATGAATGTATGAATGGCAAGTGTGTGAAGTTATTCATAAGAATATATAGGTGGTAGGGAATTGCAAAGGCTGGGGCACAAGGGTCTCGGAAGAACATCGAAGAGTATCTTCAAAGCTTCTGATGCACCAAGTGATCCTCTAAAATGAGGGGCTCTCTGGGAGAATTAGTTACGAGAACCTAGAGTTAGAGTTAGCAAAATCGTTTAACCCGAATAGGAGAGAGATCAGAGTTCCAGAGTAAAGACGAGGAATAAAATATCCTAATACCACCCAATGGCGACGTGGGCCCGTAAGCCACACAACCATGTTAGTAAAAGTTTTTCAATGACTCGACTCAACTTCGGCCAAGGAGTTGGAAAGGGGGATACCTACAAGCAGTCGGCTCTTATACCAACTTGTGACGCCCCCGATTCAATCGTACACTAATCAGACACACAAATGTGTACGATCAAGATTAGGGACTCACGGGAAGATATCACAACACAACTCTAGACACAAATTAAAATAACACAAGCTTTATATTACAAGCCAGGGGCCTCGAGGGCTCGAATACATCAACTTGAATACAAACGAGTCAGCGGAAGCAACAATATCTGAGTACAAACATAAGTTGAACAAGTTTGCCTTAAGAAGGCTAGCACAAAAGCAACATGATCGAAAAGGCAAGGCCTCCTGCATGGGAGCCTCCTAACTACTCTTGGTCATCGGTGGCCTCCATGTAGTAGTAGGCACCCTCGGGTTTGTAGTAATTGTCGGTGGTGGTATCTGGCTCCTGGACTCCATCATCTGGTTGCAACAACCAGAAAGAAGAAAGAAGGGGTAAAGGGGTAGCAAAGCAACCGTGAGTACTCAACCAAAGTACTCGCAAGCAAGGATCTACACTACTTATGCATTGGTATCAATGAAAGGGGGTAGTATCTGTGGACTAACTACAGAATGCCAGAATAAGAGGGGGAGAAGCTAGTCCTATCGAAGACTAGCATCTTCTAGAAACCACCGTCTAGCAGCAAGAGGAGGGAGTAGAGTAGTATAACATAAGTCATATTTATGTTGTTGTCAACGCCCCGGGATCCTTTCTGGACTCCCGGAGCCACATATCCATTTCATGCCTCAGCATCCAGTTCTAGTTGTTTAGGTCGGGATACAACTGCGAGTGTCCGTTACCATAGGACAGGCTATCGATAGATGTTTTCTTCCCTGCAGGGGTGCACCAACTTACCCACCACACTCAATTAACTCCGGCCAGACACACTTTCCTGGGTCATGCCCGACCTCGGCCAAACAATACGCCGCAACCCGACCTAGGTTAATAGAGAGGTCAGCACGCTGGTCTACATCCTAAGCGCGCAGGGGTCACGGGCCCATCGCCCTTTGCACTCCTGCATGTTGTGTACGCGGCCGGTGAGCAGACCTAGCTACCTCCTTAAAAAGGCAGGTGCTCACACAGTCCAACCCGGCGCGCGCCGCTTAGTCGCTGGCGTCTAATAAGCTTCGGCTAATGTATACGACGCAGAACGCCCATACTATGCCCACGTGATGGTTAGTGCTATCAGGCCATAGGCCCCTCGGATCAAATATCCAAATCATAGTGGATTAGGAACGCGCGGTAACAAGCAGAGACTCACGAAAGATGTGACCCCGTCGCCCCGTCTCGAGGACTTGCGGCAAGGGCTAAGAATGTCCGACCACACCTCGTAATTATCTCGCGGGCACCTTCCAGGTCCACCCGACCCACATCACTCGCAATTAAGCTCGTGCGGGTACCCCTCAGGGCCGACCCGTCTTTAGTAACATGGTTCAGTGTAAAGTCATAGTAACCAAAGTAACCGTGTGTCTAACACCAAGGGGAACGCTGAGGCACCACCCTCGATGGATTCCACTCGATGTAATCATCAAGGTGAATATAAGAGGAACCACCCTCGAGGTTCACACTTGAGGGGTTGCACGACAGACTCGTATCGGAAGTGGTTAAGGTGGAATCACCCTCGTTGACCACGACCGAATAGGTACACTACAGAGATGTCATCAGGAGTGATGTAAGAGGTACCACCCTCGGCACTCGATGGTAACTCTACAGAGTCGAGCAACAAAAGGGGTGTGATGTGATGTGAGGTGTCGGGCTCTGGTCGTCCATCACGTTGATCGAGGTATCGATGATGAAGCAGGGGCAACAAGGACAAGATGGGGGGTCACTGATGGACCACTAACCAATCTATACTAAGCAGTTTAGGATAAGCAGGTGAGGTACAACAGCAAATACAGAAGCAGACTATGCATCAGAATAGGACCAAACAATTATAGTAGCAAAATCTAATTAAAGCATGAGATAATGGAATGGGCGATATCGGGATGAACAAAGGGGGGGCTTGCCTGGAAGCTCTGCTGAAAGGGAAGAAGAGTCGTTGTCAACGTAGTCGATCACAGGGGCAGCATCAGTCTTGGGGTCTACCGGAGAGAAGAGGGGGAAGAAACAATAAATATAAAGCAAACAAAGCATCATAAAGCATAACATGGTAATATGTGGTGTTAGAGGTGAACTAACTTAGTGCTAGACGTTGCAGACGTTGCAGGCATATCATGACGACGTCAGCGGTCAACCCGGCCAGTCCAGGTCAATCCTGACGGCTGGGTCCCACCTGTCATAGACAGTGGGTTAAACAGAGTTAAAAATAATCTAAACATAGTTAGTTAAACTACTGGCCCACCCATCAGTGTCTAATTAGGTTAACTAAATTAGCTTAAATAATTTCGTTAATTAGGGGGTGTGGGCCCCATCTGTCAGTTGCATGGGCCAGTCCAGACAGCTTGGCGGACCGGGTCAACAGGCCAGCCAGGCCCCCAGGGCCCACAGGTCAGTGACCCAGGGGGTGGGCCCAGGCCGGCCACGTCGGCGGGCGGCGTTGACGCGCCGGCGGCGACCTCCAGGAGGGCGGCGCAGCTCGGCCACGGTCGAAAAACGGCCATCGGGGACCGTTTGGACGGCCGTGAGCACCTATAGGTGCAGGGGGCAGCGCACATCCATCTGGGGCATCAGTGGGTTCGAGGGCTGGCCGGAGTGGCGCTGGCAACGAGCAGGGGCGGCGCCGGTGTTCCGGGGCGCGTCGGGAAAAGCCTACGGGGCGCCAAATCGGCCGTGGCTGGTCGCTTTCGAACGCAGCTATCAAGCCACGTCGAGCAGTGGCACTGCCTCGACCTGAGTTAGCCGGAGGCGGCCGCTACGACTATCAGCAGGCGGTGGCGGAGCTTGGGCCTTGACGGGGATGGCTCTAGGGGGTACGACAAGCGGCGTCGAGGGGCTCGTTGGCCTCTTACGAAAGCTCAGGAGCGTTGTGTGCGTCGCGGGCGCGAGCGGGGCTAGCGATGGCTGCGGCGGCGACATGAACGTCGACAGCGAGCTCGCGGTTGAGCGGCAAGGCGAACCTCGGGCAACAAAAAAAAGGGGAAAGGAGGGAAATGGACGGCTGCTCATAGTGGTGACAGGGAGCTGCTCGGGGAGGCATGTGATGCAGTGACGGCAATGGAGTCGTCGTCGAACTCCGGCGGATGCAGAGGAGGAAGTTGCTCTGATCCCTCCGCGGTGATGGCTCCCGGGTCGCGTTGGTGGTCGGGGTCGCAGTAGTGGACGTCGTCGGTGCGACTGGACACAGTGGCACTTCGAGGAGGGGCCGGTGGCTACGCGGGCGAGCAAGCGGAGGAGATAGAAGTGGTGGCCATAGCGGAGAGAAGAAGCAACAGCACATGGGGGAAGGGGATCTAAGTGGGGAGGCGGAGAGGGAGTGCAAGGGGGAGTGGGCGAGTGGGGAGGGAGGTCGAGGCATCGAGGCTGCCCTTATCCTCTCGTCGGTGACGTGGCAGTACGGCGTGGCGCGCCCGGTCCGGCGGGGACGCGCCCCGGTCAGAGGAGCAGTGAGGGAGAGGATCGACCGCACGGGGGGGAGGTGGGCCGGCTTACTGGGGTGGGCCGAGGCCCAAGGGGGCAGGGGCTGAGGCCCTTCTCCCTCTTTTTTTCTTTTTGTCTTTTTATAAACAACCTTTATTTTCTTTTTAAACTCCCGTTTTAAATAGTTTAAGCCAATTAAACACCTTGAAAAAAAAGGTTGGTTCAGCACCAATATTAATTATGGATTATTTGGCACAAGAAGAACATTTTAGTTTTTATGTTTGACAAGTTTGAACTTTTGACTTTAGCTTTGAATTTGAATTTCGAACCGGTTTCGAATTAACGCGAGTTTAACAACAGTAACGGTGGTGACATGGCACCATCAACACGGGATTACTGTAGTATGATTCTCCGGGCGTTACAACGGTTAAATCCTAAGATGAAAGAAGTGGTAAGAAATGAAATACTAAAGCTTTTGGAGGCAGGTATAATTTATCCTATTGCTGATAGTAAGTGGGTAAGTCCCATTCATTGTGTCCCTAAAAAGGGAGGTATTACTGTTGTTCCTAATGATAAGAATGAATTGATCCCACAAAGAATTGTTACAGGTTATAGAATGGTGATTGATTTTCGCAAATTGGACAAATCCACTAGAAAAGATCATTACCCTCTACCTCTTATTGATCAAATGCTAGAAAGTCTATCAAAACATACACATTTTTGCTTTCTAGATGGTTATTCTGGTTTCTCTCAAATACCTGTATCAAAAGATGATCAGCCAAAGAACACTTCTACTTGCCCTTTCGGTACGTCTGCTTATAGACGTATGCCTTTTGGTTTATGCAATGCACCTGCTGTCAGGACCCCGACTCAATGTCACATCGATCTAGCCTGTAACACATCATATCACTTTGCGGCCTCACGCACGGTATCCCAACGGGTGCCACCTTACCTTGGCCCGGGACCGTTTGCGCCTTTTGGCACACGTATATGATAGTGTCGCTAGCAACCATATGATAAGGAGCCCGGGCTGACATGACTAGTCGTAAACCCAAAGTGGCACAGACTTACGAGGACAGCATCCATGACCCAAAGATCGAACGTGTCGGTCATCGACAAGTAAGTTCGGGCTGTAGCACTGGGCTAGCAGACTCCGTAAACCGGCTGAAGCGGGCTAACGGGACTCCGGTACTCAATGCGTGACATTTCCCGAAGGGACGGACACAGAACGAAGAAGGACACATGCCGCCAGCCTAAGTGTTAGGAGCAGTAGCAAGCTACCAAGGCTCAGTGGAGACACTAGGAGACATTTCCGTAAGAGAGGCTACTATAGATAAACAACTAGATAGTCGATCCCACACATACCAAGCATTTCAATCATACACACAATATGCTCGATATGTGCAAATACAACAAGGCATCACAACATGACTCTCGACACAAGTATTTTATTTAAAGGCTCAGAGAGCCATTCATATCATACACACAAGTACGGGTCACACGACCCACATACAAGTCATACAAGCATACAAGCCAACAGCGGAAGTGTTTTGTCCGAGTACGCATAACTAGTAAAATAAAAGAGGCTTGGTAAGCCTAGCTATACTACATGGTCCTTCACTTGCTCGGGATCACCACGGGCCTTAGTCTACTCATCGATGTCAGCGTCTCACGAAGAACCCGTCGGAAGGGTTTGTGGCATCTTGAAAAATGTAAATTAAAGCAACATGAGTACAAAGGTACTCAAAGAAGACTTACATCGATCCTACATACATGCACATTATCAAGAAGGGTTGGTGGAGTTATTGCAGCAAGCCAGCTTTGACTCATGGCTAAGCTATCCACGAGACACCAACTTGAAATGGTTTTATGACTCGAGTCCACTACTCATCACTTCAATACACCACCGAGGATCCAACCCCGTCTTCCTACGGAGGAGCCATCCTCGGCACTCACGCTATCTTGAGGCTTTTAGTAGTATCCATTTACTTGTCTATGAACTGTATAGGCAACCAAGTAGTCCTTTACATGACGCGCTATTCGAATAGATGATGTTAACCTGCAGGGTGTACTTCTTCATACACGCTCACCACTTATCGCCGTTTACACGACATGTACTCGGCAACCTTCAAGCGGAAGCCCAACGTGGGTGTCGGCCACGACCTACCTAGACACCTAAGTCTCTAGTCCGGGTTTATCGCCTATTTGGGTTCCATCTATGAGGAGTTCGGCCAAGTCTCGCTCACAGCCCCAAACGATGTGAACAGGGTTCCCGAGATACCAAGCGGGCATCCCGTACACCCGCCACGCGTACCTACCGCATCACAGCCCACCCCTACGGTCGGCGCTGTCCACGGCCTCGATGAGGCTACAAACACCGAAACTACTTGCAACTCTGGACCGAAGACTAGGGTGAATAAGAAGCGAGAGGGTCCATTGGTTTGGGCCCAATGCATGGTAGTAGCTGAATCTTAAATCACACATACAGATCTCGGCTTAAGGGCGGCCTCAATGAAACAACCCACCATGTACTCCTCCATGGCCTTTCATCGATACCTTTACCAAATCGTTTTCAACACCTTACTCTCGTACCGACTTGATCATTTCACTCTAGCCATCACCCAGATGAACCAGACCTGACACGACTCTAAGCATAGCAGGCATAGCAAGGTAGGAACAACACAATCATATGGCTCAATCAACTCCTACACATGCTAGTGGGTTTCATCTAGTTCTTGTGGCAATGACAGTCATGCAGAGGAAATGGGTTCAACTACCGCAGCACACAGCAGTTTGAATCGCGTTGTCTTAATGCAGTAAACGAGAGCAGGAGCAAGAACATGGGATTTTATCGATATGATCAAATGGTTGGTTGCTTGCCTGACAGGTCGTTGCACGGGTATTGCTCTTCGTCGGGGTTATCACGGTACTCCTCAGGGGCAGAACCTGCCGCAGAGAACACCAATACACAGCATTACCAAACAAGATGCAACAATATGATGCATGCAATGAGACATGGCAAAATGAGTGTGTTGGGCTAATGCAACTAAGATCAGATGAGTTTGAAGCACTTTGAACCAAAGATGCAATTTCCAAACTCTCATATGATCATTTAAAGTGCTTAAACTTGTTCTGCCATAAACAGCAAGTTAGCTTCTGTAAACATGCATGAAACCTGTACAGATGGAAAGATTGGATTTTTCTGATCATTTTCATATATAATTTGTCTCATTTGGAGCTATGGTTGATTTTATATGAATTTTTGAAGTTTGAAACAATTTACCGAATTTCTGTGTAAAAATAATTCCGATAATTTAAATACACAAGACCTTTGTGTCATGATGACGTCAGTGGTCAACGGGCTGGTCAGGTCAAACTGACCAGTGGGTCCCGCATGTCAGTGGGGTTAGTTTAGTTAGAATTTGATTAAAACTAAACTAGGTTAATTAGCAGGGCTGGGCCCACATGTCATAGACCCAGGGGGGTCAACCTGGGCCCACCCGTGGTCAAAACCAGGGTCAAACCCACCGGCGTTTAGCCGCCGGCGAGCCCGACGCGGCGGCGAAAGTGGTTTTTGCCTTTCCGGCGACCAAACGAGCGGCGGAAGGCATCTATGGGTTGCTGAGGGTGAGCCGCGTCTATTGGTGGTGGTGGTTGGGCTCGGGGTGGCCGGAGTTGGCGTCGGCGGCGACTCTGGCGGCCACCGGAGCTCGGGTGGAGTCGAACTCGTGCTGGGGTGTGCGGTGAAGTGCGGGAAGTGCGTGGTTAGCTCCATCGCGTCGTGGTGAACGCGATGGACACGGTGAAGTGACCGGAAGATGGCCGGGAGCACGTCGGCGACGAGGTCCGCGGCGGTGCGTGCGTGCGATCCTCGTGCGCTCGCTGTGGTGCACGGGAGCGAGAGAGAGAGAGTAGGGAAGGTAGCTGAGCTCACAGAGCTCACGTAGAGGCCACCGGCGGGGTCGGGGACGAGCTGAGGCGGCGACGGCGTTGAAGGGGATCTCTGGCGGCGGCGGACTCGGGCGAGGCTGGTGCGGCGTCTTCGGGGCACGCGAGCGCTCGGGGCTCGGCTAGCTCGAAGGAGTCGACGACGGCGGAGCTCCTGGACATGATGGCGCGGCGTGGGGTCGACGGAGAGCGCGGCTACGACGGTGGTGCGGCGACGGTGGCGTCGGCCATGGCGTGGGGGAGCGAGGGAGACGAACTGGAGAGGAACGGGGGCGTCTGGGGGGTGCGGGAGAGAGCGAGGGGTCGATCCCCGACGTGGCAAAGCGAGGGAAACGGCGAGACGGCAAGCAGGTGCGTGGCACCCATGGGTGCTCGCCGTCGAGCACCCTGCCTGCCTGCCTGGTCGGCAAGCAGCTCGCTGGCGCGGTGCTGGGCTGGGCCGGCCAGGTGGGCTGGCTAGTGGGCCGAGGCGCCTGTAAGTTTGCTTTTCTTTTTCTTTTCTATTTTTACGCAACTTTGTTGAGTTATTTAGAATACCGTAAAGGTTCTAAAATTCACCAAACTGCTCTGGTCCATTGTTGGAATATTACCAACATGAAACATTTTAGTTTGGGAATATTTGGACATTTGAAATATTTTATAAATTTTAAATGTCCAAATTCAAATAGTTATGATTTAATTCAAAGACCTTAGGATGACCTAGGAAATTGTGCATCACTTTTGGCGAGCTTCGAACCAAGACAAAATGATGGACATTTTAGAAGGGCATTTCAGGTTCATCGAAAATATTTTAGTAAACCCTAGTTTGTTTCAGAGGGGTGGGGTTACGGCAATCCCATTTCAGGTTTCTGTTGAAAAAATGGACATGATGCAACACTCTAATGCATGAACTAGCTAGGTGTGACAACTCACCCCACTCAAAAGAATCTCGCCCCGAGATTTAGGTTCCTCCCGAAAGAGGGCGGGTACTCAAGTCGAAGACGATCCTCCCTTTCCCAAGTAGCTTCCTTCTCGAATGGTGCGACCATTGAACCTTGAGAAACTTGATATTATGCCGTCGAGTGGTACGCTCGGCTTGATCGAGGATCTGAACGGGTATTCTCGATATGTGAGATTATCTTGAAGATCAAGCGTTTCGTGGTCCACTCCACGGATAGGATCCGAGAAGCAACGCCTGAGTTGAGAAACGTGGAAGACATCGTGGACTTTGGAGAGATGTGGAGGTAGTTCCAATCGGTAGGCAACTTCTCCTCGCTTGGCAAGAATGCGAAAGGGTCCAATGTAGCGAGGAGCTAATTTGCCTTTGATACCGAAGCGATGGGTTCCCTTCAAAGGAGTAACCCGAAGGTAAGCCTTCTCGTCAACCTCGTAAGTCATAGCCTTATGTTTTCGGTCATATTGACTCTTTTGACGAGATTGGGCTGTTTTCAACTTTTCACGAACGATGCGAACTTGCTCTTCTGCTTCCTGGATCATATCCGGGCCAAAGAATTGTCTTTCCCCGGTTTCTGACCAGTTAAGAGGTGTTCGACACCTTCGTCCATAGAGAACTTCAAAAGGTGCTTTACCCAAGCTAGATTGATAGCTGTTGTTATAAGCAAATTCGGCAAATGGAAGGCATTTCTCCCAATCCATTCCGAAAGAGATAACGGAAGCTCGAAGCATGTCTTCTAGGATTTGGTTGACACGTTCTACTTGACCACTTGATTGAGGGTGGAAAGCAGTGCTAAAGGAAAGATGGGTTCCCATAGCGTTTTGGAAACTTTCCCAAAATCGAGAGGTGAAGAGACTTCCTCGATCCGAGTTAATTTCCAATGGAACTCCATGAAGAGACACTATTCGAGAGATGTACAAGTCTGCTAGCTGACTAGCGGTTATACTCTCGCGAACAGGTAAGAAATGGGCTACTTTGGAGAGGCGGTCGATAACGACAAAGATAGCATTATTCCCTTTCTTGGTCCTGGGAAAACCAGTGATGAAATCCATACTGATTTTATCCCATTTCCATTCAGGAATAGCTAAGGGTTGAAGGGTGCCAGCAGGCCGTTGATGCTCTGCTTTTACACGACGACAAACGTCGCAGTTAGCAACAAATTGAGCAATGTCTCTCTTCATCCTAGTCCACCAGAACCTCTGGCGTAGGTCCTGATACATTTTAGTGCTACCGGGATGAATGGTGAGAGGAGATTCATGAGCTTCTTTAAGGATCAATCGCCGCAGGTTTCGTACTTTAGGAACCACTAGGCGGTTTCCGAAGTATATGACTCCTTGATCATCAACGGAGAAACAATCCGCAACTCCTTTCTTGATGTTTCCTTTGATGCGGGAGATTCCCGGATCTACCTTTTGGGCTTTGATGATCTGATCCGTAAGGGAAGGTTTCGCCACCAAGGTGGAAAGGAACCCTCGAGGAACAATGTGAAGGTTAAGCTTCCGAAATTCCTCGTGGAGAAGTGGTTGACTTTGTTGCAACATCAAGTTGTTGCAATAAGATTTACGACTTAGTGCATCAGCCATGACGTTGGCTTTTCCTGGGGTATAAGTTATCCCTAAATCGAAATCTGAGATCAACTCAACCCAACGTCTTTGCCTGAGATTCAAATCTGGTTGGGTGAATATGTACTTCAGACTTTGGTGATCGGTGAAGATTTATAACGATTACCAAGAAGGTAATGTCGCCAGGTTTTGAGTGCATGGACTACACCGCAAGCTCTAGATCATGAGTAGGATAGTTTTCCTCATGTGGGTGTAATTGCCGTGAAGCATAAGCAATTACGTGTCGATCTTGCATGAGAATACAGCCTAGCCCTTGTCGCGAGGCGCCGCAATAGATAACAAAGTCCTTAGAGAAATCTGGTGGTACCAAAGGGAGCGAAGTTAAACGTCTTTTCGCCTCGAAACTGTGCTCACATTGTGGAGTCCACTCGAACTTTTATCTTTCTTGAGGAGTTCAGTTAGAGGTTTAGCAACTTTGGAGAAGTTCTCGACAAAGCGGCGACAATAGCTCGCTAAGCCAAGGAAACTCGAACTTGCTTGACCGATTCGGTGGAGTCCAATTAAGGACGGCTTGAACTCGCTCGGGGTTGACAGCTATACCTTTACCGAAATTACATGTCCTAGATAGGTCACCGGCAGCCAAAATTCGCATTTAGAAAACTTGGCATAAAGGCGATGCTCTCGAAGTTTCATCAACACTAGCCTCGGATGTTCGGCATGTTCTTCCTCGTTCTTGGAGTAGATGAGGATATCATCAAGGTAGACCACGATTTAATTTATCCAGATACTCCATGAAGATTGAGTTCATTAAGGGAGAAAGTGGGTGGGCGTTGGTTAGACCAAAGGACATGACGGTGTACTCGTATTGGCGTAACGAGTAACAAAGGCCGTTTGGGAATGTCCCGTTTGGATTTTGATTTGATGGTAGCCTAACCTCAAATCCATCTTAGAGAAGACCGAGGATCCTGCGAGCTGATCATACGGATCGTTGATCCCGGGAGCGGATACTTGTTCTTAATTGTGACCAAGTTGACGGGTCGATAATCTACAACCATCCGTCCGTACCATCCTTCTTCTTGACGAAGAGGACGGGCAACCCCAAGGAGATGAACTAGGACGGATGAAACCCTTTTGCAAGGCCTCATCGAGTTGTTTCTTAAGTTCGCTAGTTCTAGGGGTGCCATCTTATAGGGTCTTCTAGAAATTGGGACAGTTCTGGAATGAGGTCTATCACGAACTCAACATCTCCGTCGGGGAACACACGGCAATTCTTCTGGAAAGACATCCGGAAAGTCACGGACTACCGGAACGTCTTCGAGGTCTGGCAATGGACTGGCATTAAGAGAATATAACTGGCGCTTGGATATTCGGGTCAAGACATTGACTATCTTTCCCGAGGGGTGCGTGAGTTGAACAGTCCTAGAGAAACAATCAATCTTGGCATGATGGGCTGACATCCAGTCCATACCCAAGATGATATTTATATCCGAAGATTTGAGAGCTATTAACGATGCAAGGAAAACAAGTCTGTCGACCTGAATTTCATTACCATGGCTTACTCTAGAGGTTTGCCATCTAGAACCCGGAGTAGAAATTTCCATGGTGGAAGGCATGTCACAGAATGCAGTGTTATGCAAACGTGCATAGTTTTCGGATATGAATGAATGAGATGCTCCAGTATCAAAAAGAACGGATGCCGGGTGGCAATTTACAAGAAGCGTACCGAGCACGACGTTGGGATCTTCTTGGGCCTCTTCAGCTGAGACACAATTAACATGGCCACGGGCAGTGGTGGCCGGCTTGGTATAGAACACCTTTCCTGCTGGCTTGCCACGGCCAACAGCTTTTGCAGGCTGGTTGGGGTTGGTCTGGGGACAATCACGCATGTAGTGGCCTGATTCCCCACACTTGAAGCACGCCACGGGCTGGCGCCAGAGGAGCGTTGTTGGTTGGCCCACCATAGGGCTTAGCTGGTGCATTCGCTGAAGCGGGCGAGGCGCTGAAAGGATGGCCTCGGTGTGAATCTGGGTGGCGTGGCAAGTATTAGGCACCACACACGGCGCTTCGTGGTCCAAAGACCGGATGAGGAACCCATATCACGGCCATGCTTGCGTGTTGCTTCAAATCAGTCGACCAGTTTCAGCTACCGATGGCTTTGTTAACAAGCTTCGGAAGGAGGTGCACTCATGCGACGGAGATCTCGGCGAAGTTCGGGCTAAGTCCCTTGCGGAACCTTGCCTGTTTCTTGGCGTCGATGGAGACCTCTTGATTGCATAGCGTGCGAGATTACGAACTCTCTCATGTGGCGCCCACGGAGAGCGGCCTTGGGTGAAACTGCAGAACTCCTCACGTTTACGATCCATGAGACCCTCCGAATGTGATGTTCACGGAAAGCCTCGCTGAATTCTGCCCATGTAGTGACATGGCCAATCGGGCGATAGCCATATAGTTCTCCCACGTAGATGGCGGGGCCTTCAAGATGATATGCAGCAAAGGTGACCTTGTCGACCTCGGCTACCATCTGCAGTAATGCAGCTTGTGAGTAATCTTTGCGGTTATCATCAGCGTCGAGAGGTTCGACGGAGTGGTGAAAGGTAGGAGGGTGTAACTTGATGAAGTCACTGAGCGACACCAAGTTATTTCTCTGATGATGGGCTGTGTTCTGTTCGATACGCTCCAGCAATCGGTTGGTCTCCGTTTGTTTCTCTCGGCCTCAAAGATAACCCGGCCAGAGAAGGAGGGTGAGGCAGGTTCGCTTCTCCAACTCCGCTGCCTTCAGCCTGCTCTGGCGGAGCAGGGTTATTGCGGGTGTTAACCATCCTAGGAAAACAAGACAAGATTTAGTCCAGGATGGCAAGATTCTGACATAGAATTGTAGGATGTAATGGATGACTTGGAATGCAAGATGATCATCCGTATGACATGGCGAATCTGTAAACGCTTCTTTATTCCATCGTCATACACACCATACAAGGTTTAGTACTAGACCAAACAAAGTACTACTACGGTGAAAGGAAGATTACATCTCATCGGAGGCATACCAAGCTCCTATACATTATTTTTCTTACACCTCCGGAATTAGTACACACTAAGTCGTATTCCACGAGTCACGCAGACGGTGGAAATACAACTATTACAATACTAGCGAGGCTACTACTAACTCGACGCGTCTCCGTAGTAGTTCTCATAGAAGTCCCCTCCGTAGCACGGAAGTTCAACATGATCGTCAGGAAGCAGACGGTCCCGGGAGCCTGTGGACCATAAGGGCAAGGGTGAGGTCTTGGACCCTGAACGGTGGCAAGCGTGGACCACGAGGTGGGGTGATGCCCCCACATCACGCCAGATCCATCATGTCCGCAGAGCAGCCCGACGGGATACAAATCTCTCATATCCATATATCCAGCTTGAACAATTTGGTGCAAAACGAGTCAAGGTGGCCCGGTGATCGCGACAGGCGTTGAAGAGCTCCATCCTCAAGGCCCGACTCTCTCGGTCCTTGTCCTCGAGCAGCTCAGCGGTAGTGCGGGTTAGTGAGCCCTCCCGACCGAATCAGCATAGATGGCTCGGAGATAACCAAACGCTCAGAAGTGAGCTCGGCATATCTGGGAAGTCGGTGTTGCGAAGCAGCCCATCTGGCTCGATAATGGTCATCATAGAATATGCAGCATCTTGCACCGCCATATCAATAGTAACACCAAGCCCATAAGAGCTGTGAAGGGCCTCGGTGGAACCAGGTAAGAGGGAAACACCGGACAAAGGCAGAGATCTGGCTTTGATTAAAGTCTCGACATCGCTCTTCAATTGTGTATTCGGGTACCAACGGTATCCCGCTCGATCATAACCCGAATTAGCATGGCTGTATGACCGGTCACACCAATGCATCTGGTCGACGAACCACTTGATTTTGGTCACGAGTGGCCATCTGGAAGCATAACCACAATGCAAAGACATTAGTATTTCTGGCGGAATTTGGACAGCATAACGACTGTAAATGCTCAAAAGGGTTTGAGACATTTCACAAGGAATTGCATAACCACTCAACAATATCATATCAAAGTTCTGGGTCCAATTTAGTAGCATAACAGGATAGTAAAACTGAACCAGGCTTGTAACCATCAAACTTATAAGGTACTACTGAGTAGTAACACGTGAACCTAATAGAGAGAAGAGATCCTAATCCTTAAACCCCGATGGAAGAATGGACTGACTCAGATCAGAATATCATGAGATAAAGGAGTAAAAAGAGCCTTACGTACCATCCCACAATCAATTCCCTACATATAACTAAAGCATTTCTAGACTCAACATCGACCAGTTTGGCTTGGAGAACCTACAGCAGTCCGCTCGATGCCAACGCTGTCGGGACCCGACTCAATGTCACATCGATCTAGCTCAGTAACACATCATATCACTTTGCGGCCTCACGCACGGTATCCCAACGGTGCCACCTTACCTTGGCCCGGGACCGTTTATGCCTTTTGGCACACGATATGATAGTGTCGCTAGCAACCATATGATAAGGAGCCCGGCTGACATGACTAGTCGTAAACCCAAAGTGGCACAGACTTACGAGGACAGCATCCATGACCAAAGATCGAACGTGTCGGTCATCGCAAGTAAGTTCGGGCTGTAGCTTTGGGCTAGCAGACTCGATAAACCGGGCAGAAGCGGCTAACAGGACTCCGGTACTCAATGCGTGACATTTCCCAAGGGATGTATACAGAACGAAGAAGGACACATGCCGGCCAGCCTAAGTGTTCCGGAGCAAGAGCAAGCTACCAAGGCTCAATGGAGACACTAGGAGACATTTCCGTAAGAGAGGCTACTATAGATAAACAACTAGATAGTCGATCCCACACATACCAAGCATTTCAATCATACACACAATATGCTCGATATGTGCAAATACAACAAGGCATCACAACATGACTCTCGACACAAGTATTTTATTTAAAGGCTCAGAGAGCCATTCATATCATACACACAAGTACGGGTCACACGACCCACATACAAGTCATACAAGCATACAAGCCAACAATGAAGTGTTTTGTCCGAGTACGCATAACTAGTAAAATAAAAGAGGCTTGGTAAGCCTAGCTATACTACATGGTCCTTCACTTGCTCAGATCACCACCGGGCCTTAGTCTACTCATCGATGTCAACGCTCACGAAGAACCCGTCGGAAGGGTTTGTGGCATCTTCGAAAAATGTAAATTAAAGCAACATGAGTACAAAGGTACTCAAAGAAGACTTACATCGATCCTACATACATGCACATTATCAAGAAGGGTTGGTGGAGTTATTGCAGCAAGCCAGCTTTGACTCATGGCTAAGCTATCCCACGAGACACCAACTTGAAATGGTTTTATGACTCGAGTCCACTACTCATCACTTCAATACACCACCGAGGATCCAACCCCGCCTTCCTACGGAGGAGCCATCCTCGGCACTCACGCTTATCTTGAGGCTTTTAGTAGTATCCATTTACTTGTCTATGAACCGTATAGGCAACCAAGTAGTCCTTTATCATGGACGCCGCTATTCAATAGATGATGTTAACCCTGCAGGGGTGTACTTCTTCATACACGCTCTCACCACTTATCGCCGTTTACACGACATGTACTCGGCAACCTTCAAGCGGAAGCCCAACATGGGTGTCGGCCACGACCTACCTAGACACCTAAGTCTCTAGTCCAGTTTATCGCCTATTTGGGTTCCATCTATGAGGAGTTCGGCCAAGTCTCGCCACAGCCCCAAACGATGTGAACAGGGTTCCCGAGATACCAAACGGCATCCGTACACCCGCCACGCACCTACCGTGATCACAGCCCACCCCTACGGTCAGGTGCTGTCCACGGCCTCGAAGAGGCTACAAACACGAAACTACTTGCAACTCCGGACCAAGACTAGGGTGAATAAGAAGCGAGAGGGTCCATTGGTTTCGGGCCCAATGCATGGTAGTAGCTGAATCTTAAATCACACATACAGATCTCAGTGCTTAAGGACGGCCTCAATGAAACAACCCACCATGTACTCCTCCATGGCCTTTCATCGATACCTTTACCAAATCGTTTTCAACACCTTACTCGCATCGACTTGATCATTTCACTCTAGCCATCACCCGGATGAACAGACACGACACGACTCTAAGCATAGCAGGCATAGCAAGGTAGGAACAACACAATCATATGGCTCAATCAACTCCTACACATGCTAGTGGGTTTCATCTAGTTCTCGTGGCAATGACAGGTCATGCAGAGGAAATGGGTTCAACTACCGCAGCACACAGCAGTTTGAATCGCGTTGTCTTAATGCAGTAAACGAGAGCAGGAGCAAGAACATGGGATTTTATCGATATGATCAAATGGTTGGTTGCTTGCCTGACAGGTCGTTGCACGGGTATTGCTCTTCGTCGGGGTTATCACGGTACTCCTCAGGGGCAGAACCTGCCGCAGAGAACACCGATACACAGCATTACCAAACAAGATGCAACAATATGATGCATGCAATGAGACATGGCAAAATGAGTGTGTTGGGCTAATGCAACTAAGATCAGATGAGCTTGAAGCACTTTGAACCAAAGATGCAATTTCCAAACTCTCATATGATCATTTAAAGTGCTTAAACTTGTTCTGCCATAAACAGCAAGTTAGCTTCTGTAAACATGCATGAAACCTGTACAGATGGAAAGATTGGATTTTTCTGATCATTTTTCATATATAATTTGTCTCATTTGGAGCTATGGTTGATTTTATATGAATTTTTGAAGTTTGAAACAATTTCTGGAATTTCCTGTGTAAAAATAATTCCAGTAATTTAAATACTGCGTCAGCACTGTGTCATGATGACGTCAGTGGTCAACGGGCTGGTCAGGTCAAACTGACCAGTGGGTCCCGCATGTCAGTGGGGTTAGTTTAGTTAGAATTTAATTAAAACTAAACTAGGTTAATTAGCGTATGGGCCCACATGTCATAGACCTGTGGGGTCAACTGGGCCCACCCGTGGTCAAAACCAGGTCAAACCCATCGGCGCTTAGCCGGCGAGCGACCAATGGCGGCGAAGTGGTTTTGCCTTTCGGCGACCAAACGAGCGGCGGAAGGCATCTATGGGTTCCGAGGTGAGCCGCGTCTATTGGTGGTGGTGGTTGGGCTCGGGGTGGCGGAGTTGGCGCCGGCGGCGACTCTGGCGCCACCGAGCTCGGGTGAGTCGAACTCGTCTTTGGGGTGTGCGGTGAAGTGCGGGAAGTGCGTGGTTAGCTCCATCGCGTCGTGGTGAACGCGATGGACACGGTGAAGTGACGGAAGATGGCCGGAGCACGCCGGCGGCGAGGTCCGTGGCGGTGCGCGCGGCGATCTCGTGGCGCTCGCTGTGGTGCACGGGAGCGCGAGAGAGAGAGAGGAAGGTAGCTGAGCTCACAGAGCTCACGAGAGGCCACCGCGGGTCGGGACGAGCTGAGGCGGCGACGGCGTTGAAGGGATCTCGGCGGCGGCGGACTCGGGCGAGGCTGGTGCGGCGTCTTCGGGGCACGCGAGCGCTCGGGGCTCGGCTAGCTCGAAGGAGTCGACGACGGCGGAGCTCCTGGACACGGTGGCGCGGCGTGGGGTCGACGGAGAGCGCGGCTACGACGGTGGTGCGGCGACGGTGGCGTCGGCCATGGCTGGGGAGCGAGGGAGACGAATCGAGAGGAACGGGGCGTCTGGGGTGCGGAGAGAGCGAGGGTCGATCCCGACGTGGCAAAGCGAGGGAAACGGCGAGACGGCGAAAGCAGGTGCGTGGCACCCATGCGGTGCTCGCCGTCGAGCACCACGCTCGCCTGCTCTGGTCGACAAGCAGCTCATTGGCCTTGATCTTTGGCTGGGCCGGCCAGTGGGCTGGCTAGTGGGCCGAGGCGCTGTAAGTTTGCTTCTGCTTTTTCTTTTCTATTTTACGCAACTTTGTTGAGTTATTTAGAATACCGAAAGGTTCTAAAATTCACCAAACTGCTCTGGTCCATTGTTGGAATATTACCAACATGAAACATTTTAGTTTAGAATATTTGGACATTTGAAATATTTTATAAATTTTAAATGTCCAAATTCAAATAGTTATGATTTAATTCAAAGACCTTAGGATGACCTAGGAAATTGTGCATCACTTTTGGCAGAGCTTCTGAACCAAGACAAAAATGATGGACATTTTAGAAGGGCATTTCAGGTTCATCGAAAATATTTTTAGTAAACCCTAGTTTGTTTCAGAGGGGGCTGGGGGTTCTGGCAATCCCATTTCAGGTTTCTGTTGAAAAAAAATGGACATGATGCAACACTCTAATGCATGAACTAGCTAGGGTGTGACACCTGCTACCTTTCAAAGATGTATGACTGCTATATTCTCTAACTTTTGTGAAAACATTGTTGAGGTTTTAATGGATGTTTTCTCCGTTTGCGGAACTTATTTTGATGATTGCTTAAGCAACCTTCATCGAGTTTTGCAGAGATGTGAAGAAACTAATGTAGTCTTGAATTGGGAGAAGTGCCACTTTATGGTTAATGAAGGTACTGTCTTGGGGCATAAAATTTCTAAAAGAGGTATTGAAGTTGATAAACAAAGTAGATGCCATTGAAAAGATGTCGTGTGCTAAAGATATCAAAGGTATAAGAGGTTTCCTTGGTCATGCTGAGGTTTATTAAAGACTTCTCTAAAATTTCTAGGCCTCTCACTAATATCTTGCAAAAATATGTTCCTTTTGTTTTTGATGATGATTGTGTAGAAGCATTTGAAATACTTCAGAAAGCCTTGATTTATGCACCTATTGTTCAACCACCTGATTGGAATTTACCCTTTGAAATTATGTGTGATGCCAGTGATTATGTTGTTGCTGCTGTTCTAGGACAAAGAGTGGATAAGAAATTAAATGTTATTCATTATGCTAGTAAAACTCTAGACAGTGCCCAGCAAAATTATGCTACTACTGAAAATGAATTTTTAGCAGTTTTTTTGCTTGTGATAAGTTTAGATATTATATTGTTGATTCCAAAGTAACTGTTCGCATTGATCATGCTACTATTAAATATCTTATGGAAAATAAAGATGCTAAACCTAGACTTATTAGATGGGTTCTCTTGTTACAAGAATTGATTTCCATATTATTGATAGAAAGGGAGCTGAGAACCCCGTTGCAGACAACTTGTCTCGGTTAGAAAATATTCTTGATGACCCACTGCCTATTGATGATAGCTCCTGATGAAAAATTAGCTGTCATAAATGCTTCTCATAATACTCCATGGTATGCTGATTATGCTAATTATATTGTTGCTAAATTTATACCACCTAGTTTCACATACCAGCAAAAAAAGTTTCTCTATGATTTAGGACAGTACTTTTGGGATGACCCACACCTTTATAGAAGGAGTAGATGGAGTTATTAGACATTGTGTACCTGAGCATGAACAGGAACAGATCGTACGCCAGTGTCACTTCGAGGCTTACAAAGGACACCACGCTGGAGATAGAACTGCACATAAGGTATTTCAATCTAGTTTTTATTGGCCTACTCTCTTCAAGGACTAGATCATAGAAGCACGCGTTGCCGCGCCCGTCTATCTTGAGAAAATAATGATAATTATGTATAGTAGTAAAATATAAAAGATAAAATGATATCTAACTTGTATGGGTTAAAAAAAGTGCTTTAGATGTGCTTTAGAGAATCTGACCTAGCAATACTTAGAGAACATCTAGATGTGCTTTAGCAAAACTGTAAATAAAAATGGTCGATATATGGGCAAACCATGTCTGGAGAATGTGGAGACCGACTCATAAAGTTTGAGGCTCCTGATTGTTAATCTTGTGGAGCAATCACGCAGATGGAGAATATTGTGTATCATTCCTCCAAGACAAGTTAAATGGTCAGCTATTTACCTACGATGTTTTTTTGCAGGTATTTACCTACGGTGTTGTACAAATTTATTGAGCAACAAAAATCTAAGGAATCATTTACCTCATGAGAGAAGACAAACAATTAGCTACTCATAGGCCGAGAAACACAAGAAATTATCTCAAAAATGAATATGTGTGATCCTAAATCAGAATATTTCCTCGCAGCTGTCACATTCTGTTCTTGCAAGATGACCACATAAGGAGGCACATGGCTGGTTCAAATGGTGGAATCCCAGGCAACCTTGACTGATGTGAAAATTTCATCCCAGTCGGGAGCCATCAGCGTGTCATGGCTACTGCGTGATGCACCTGCACAGGATTGCACAGAATCCATGACCTGACTTTGGCTACCCTCCATGTACTCTCGTCATCCATAGCCACGAATGCTTGACGCATCACTGTGAATGGAGAAGCCAGTCCGCAGAGAGAAGGGTCGTGAGAGATCAGCCATCTACCGCCATAGTTCCCAACACAAGATCCTCTTCCTTCTCCTCTCAGATTATCTCCATTGGCTTAGCTCCAAATAGGAAATCCGTACCACGCTGAGGCAGCCCTGCAGCATAATGCCGCAGATCGACGGCTCATCAAGGAGGGAGTAACACCGCCACATCGATAGAGGAGTAAGGACGACGACACGAAGGAACTGAGCGGAACTGTTCGTTCGGGGGCCTGGGTAACCTGGGCTGTTAGCGTGGGAGTGGGAATAATTGGGCCGGTCCAATTATGGATAGGAATAGGAGGTCGCTCCGCAGAGCAGCGGCCCGCGAGATGGCGCGCGACGCGTGCAGGCGAGGAATGACGCCCGAAATTGATCTGGATCGTATGTTCGATGATCGGGCGGCTGAAACTGTGAAATCGTAGCCCCGTAATACTGTTTCTCAATGCTCGTAAGTTTCTCTTGTCTTGTGATGAATGCTAGAGAATTGGTAATATTAGTAGACATCAGGAAATGCATATGAATTATTCACTTGTTATTGAACCATTTGATGTTTGGGGCTTTGATCATATGGGACCTTTTCCTTCCTCTAATGGGTATACACATATGTTAGTCATTGTTGATTACGTTACTAAGTGGGTAGAAGCTATTCCAACTTGTAGTGTTGATCATAACACCTCTATTAAGATGCTTAAAGAAGTAATTTTTCTGAGGTTTGGAGTCAGTAGATATTTAATGACTAATGGTGGTTCACATTTTCTTCATGGTGCTTTTCGTAAAATGCTCACTAAGTATGATGTTAACCATAGAATTGCATCTCCATACCATCCTTAGTCTAGTGGTCAAGTAGAATTGAGTAATAGAGAGATTAAATTGATTTTGTGAAAGATTGTTAATAGATATAGAAAGAATTGGTCCAAGAAACTTGATGATGCATTATGGGCTTATATAACTGCTTATAAAAATCCTATGGGTATGTCTCCATATAAAAAGGTTTATGAAAAGGCTTGTCGCTTACCTCTCGAACTAGAACATAAGGCATATTGGGCTATTAAAGAGCTCAATTATGATTTCAAACTTGCCAGTGAGAAGAGGTTATTTGACATTAGCTCGCTTGATGAATGGAAAACCCAAGCCTATGAGAATGCCAAGTTGTTTAAAGAAAAAGTTAAAATATGGCATGACAAAAGGATACAAAAGCATGAGTTTAATGTAGGTGATCACGTTTTGCTATAAAACTCTCGTTTAAGATTTTTTGTAGGAAAAATTCTATCTAAATGGGAAGGTCCTTACGTTATCGAGGAGGTCTATCGTTCCGGTGCCATAAAAATCAACAACGCCGAAGGCACAAATCCGAAGGTGGTAAACGGTCAAAGAATCAAACATTATATGCCAGGTAATCCCATAAATGTTGAGCCCAATATAATTGGCAGCGTAACACCAGAGGAGTACATAAGGGACACTTTCCAGAATGTTTCAGACTCCGAAAAGTAATAGGTATGTGGTACGGTAAGTAAACCCACTCCAAAACTGTTCTAATAGCAATTTTTCTCTGTTTTGGAATATTTAAAAATTTAGGAAAATTAAAATTAGTCCAAAAGAGACACGAGGAGACCACAAGGGTGGAGGGCGCGCCCTACCCCCGGGTGCACCCCCTGCATTGTGGCCACCTCGTGTGCCCCCCTCCCCCGGACTCTGTTTTCTTGCACAATACTTTGTTTGGTCGGTAAAAAATAATTATATAATCTCCCGAAGGTTTTGACCACCGTACCACGACAAAATCCTCTGTTTTTGTTTTGAGTTGTTTCTGCAGCAGATTTAGAGCAAGATGTCTTCTCAAGAGTTGGTCGGAGAGACGGGTATCTCACCGGACACCGGGCCCAAGACCATACAGCGAAGCTGACCAGTTCAGGCAATCAACGGAGGAAGAGATGGAGGCTGACTTGAAAAGGATGGATGCCATGGAGGAGGATCAAGAAGTTACCTCTCGTCTTCAAACTAGATTCATGCTGGAGGAACTTCAGAGCTCAGCAATACCAAAATCCGTCATTCCTCCCAATGCTAGATTTCTCTCTTATGAAGATATGAAAAAGAGTGTTGCTTTTTCTCCCATCGCTATGAAACATCCATGGGTGAATGGAGATCTAGCCGTCATGGGTAAACTCTGCAAGGAAGTAATGGATCTTAGGCAGCAAATTAATAAGCTCGAGGAAGAGAATCTCATCCTAAGAGGCATTATCGGCAAGAATATCACACCACTACCTCTGAAGAAAGAGACATAAATACCTGGATATTGGCACTCCCCTTGACAACTGCCAAGCTTGGGGGAGGTGCCCCGGTATCGTATCACCATCAAACCTCTACTTTTATCGTTTTTCTTAGTTCAATCATCTTGGTTATATCTTGATCAAGTAGAATAAAGTTTTGGTATGATCTAGCTTTGTGTTTTGTTTTGATCTCTATCTATGTAATCGAGTCCGTGAGTTATATATAATAAAGACTAATTTTGAGTTGAGGGCTTTGCCTTATTTCTATGATCTTGAGGGAATAAAAATAAATAAAAAG
The DNA here is from genome assembly GCA_021437245.1 of Aegilops speltoides. Lineage (NCBI taxonomy): Eukaryota > Viridiplantae > Streptophyta > Magnoliopsida > Poales > Poaceae > Aegilops > Aegilops speltoides. The sequence goes on along the minus strand of CM038146.1, from coordinate 118,936,613 downwards.
ATCATATATTGATCTTATGGAGAGTAATGACTTCACGTATAAAGAGTATGATGAATAAAAGTTGTTGAGAGTTGACAAACATAGTTTTGGTCATTGCTACAATTAATAGGAAGTGATAAAGAAAGAGAGGTTTTACATATAAATATATTGTCTTGGACATCTTTTTTGATTGTGAGCACTCATTAAAATATGACATGCTAAAAGTTTGATGTTGGACAAGGAAGACAACATAATAGGTTATGTTTTCTTATATCTGAATAGAAGTTATATTGTCATTGTCGGATTATGGGATCCGGAAACCCTTGAGAGGTTCGAACTTTGGGGTGCGTGCGGAGATCTCAACCTACCCAGCCTGCCTACTCGCGAACCTCCTAAGCCTAGCGCATCAAGCACAAAGAGACACAACCGTTTTATCCTGGTTCGGGCCACTGTTGTGGTGTAATACCCTACTCCAGCATTTTGGTGGATTTCCTCGAAGGGCTGAGGATGAACTAGTACAGTGGATGAACAAGCCTCAGGAGGTGAGGTGTTCTTGATCTGGTGTGGTGTATGCTAGCTCTACTCGTCTTGATCCCACCCCCTTCTATGGTGGTGGCTAGTCCTATTTATAGTGGCCTTGGTCCTCTTCCCAAATATGAGCGGGAAGGGATCCCACAACGACCGAATTTGAAAGGAGACAAGTAGTACAGTCTATCCGGACAAAAGTAGTCTTCGCCTGTGAAAAGCCTCTGGTCATGACGCTGCGGTGGGCTCGTCGATGACCTCCGTCCTGTCGTCCTGGCGTTCTTGGTCTCGTTGCACCAGAATGGAATCCTTTGGCTAGTTCCTCGGGACTCCGCGCCTGTGGCTTGCCTCCTTTGCACCGAAGAGGAAACCTGCGCTCTCCGCCCTCCTGGCGCCCGCCTAGCCTTGGTCATCATGGCTCACGTCAGCTGAGTCTCGTGAGGTACATTGCATAGAACCCTCCACCCCTCAGGATCTAGCTTGAGGAGGCCGATTCCTTCGGGGGTCTTAGCGTTGTCCGCCTCGCGAGGCTTGGCCCCTCGCGAGGGTCTTGTGTTGATGACAAGCCTGGGCCGTACCAGGCCATTGATGGAGCCACGTGGTGGGCCACAGACAGGCATGGCTGGATACCCCCGAATTCAGGACATCGACAGTCATGGATCCTCCAACATGTTGAGCTTGCCTTTCCCTCTCATGCAAGCCAAATTCTTTGCACCAAGTAGAGATACTACTTGTGCTTCCAAACACCCCTTAAACCAGTTTTGACATGAGAGTCCACCATACCTACCTATGGATTGAGTAAGATCCTTCAAGTAAGTTGTCATCGGTGCAAGCAATAAAAATTTCTCCCTAAATATGTATGATCTATTAGTGTGAAGAAAATAAGCTTTATACGAACTTGTGATATGGAAGAAATGAAAGCGATGGACTGCATAATAAAGTTCTTTATCACAAGCGACAATATAAAGTGACATTCTTTTGCATTAAGATTTTGTGCATCCAACCATAAAAGCGTATGACAACCTTTGCTTCCCTCTGCGTAGGGCCTATCTTTTACTTTTACCTTCTACACTTATACAAGAGTCATGGTGATCTTCACCTTTCCTTTTTACACCTTTTCTTTTGGCAAGCACTATGTGTTGGAGAGATCCATATATATATATATATATATATATATATATATATAGGGTGGGTCTATTATGATAACACCCCTTAAGACCTTATTCTGCACACCTAAACCTTATTCTGCTAACACCCTAACCCACCCGACCGACGCGCTCCACTCTCCCCGCATCTCCTCGTACCCACCCACCTTCTTCGTCCACATTCCCCACCCCCACACCACCGCACCAACCTCCCTCCCTTCCTCCACCACCGCACCACCTCCATCCCTTCCCCCACCCCACCAACCGGCGCCGGCCACCCTTCCCTGCCGGTTCCCCTTCCTCCGGTGCGCCACACCCCCTCACCTTCTCCCCGCCCCCCGGCGGCGGATCCGGGCCGGCTAGCCCCTCCCTCTCAGCTTCTTCTCCACGTCGCCCCAATCACCCCCCCCACCCGGCGACCTCCCATGCCAGATCCCCACGCCTCCCCACCTCCACCTTCTTCCCCACTCTCCTCCGCCGCCCCCACATGCCTCCCGGCCCCGGCCAACCCCAACCCCCCGCCGCCCCCACCATCCTCGTCGCGACTGGCGCGCCCCACAACGGCCGGCCGCCACGCCGTTCGCATCTACCTGGTGTTGGACCCGGGCGGTTCCGGCCTCGCCACGCAGCCAGGCGACCGAATCAAGTAGCAGATAGCCAGGCGACCGCCTCCACCCACGCATTTTCCTCCTCTCTGCAGGGCCACCGCGCCAGATCCGTCGATGCCGGACGGCCGTGCATCCCCTCCCCCCTCCCTTCGTTGATTTCTTCCTCACCGACAGGCCGCTCGATCTCCCCTGCTCTGGCGCCTGCAGCTCGTCCCCTGCATCATCTAACACGCCAAATCCGAGCCTCCCGCGCCAGTCTAGGCAAACGTCCGGCCATCCCTCTTCGTTGGCCATGGAACTGCAGCCACTGGCTTCGAGCATCCGCTCCTCCACCTCGATCTCCTGCTTGCCGGTGGGGTTCGGGTGTCCTCGCGTGTCCCTACGGTGAGTTCCCACCGATGAGCTGACGCTCTGATCCTTCTTCCACCTCCCCTCCTCGCGGGAGCAGTGCGACATGTGGCTGTTGCAGTGCACGGGCCCTCGAGGTGCAGTGCAGCGTGCGAGTAGCCTAGCTGTAGGAGGGCATGTGGTCATCCCCTTCTTCTCCTCACAACCCCTGCCCAATCCCTGCAGTTCCCGACATCCCAATGAAGCGTGAAGCAAGACGCCCGATGGTGCACCGCGGTCGGGCGCTTATTTGCTCCATGTTTATTTGCTGCAGTTAACTTTTGTTTTCTCGTTTTGCAGTGCAGATTGTATCGATGCAGTGCACACATGTACGAAGGAGAAAACAAGAATATAATCGTTTTTTCTTTCTGAAGTCCATTATATTGTTTGAGAAAACACAAATATGATGCTCGAGTGTGAGACGAGTTGTGTGTTAATTTCTGTTGAGAGGTTCACTTTTGTTCGTGGAGAGGTTCGCTTTAATTCCTTGGTGAAAAATGCTAAGAAAACAATGCACTTCGTTTTGTAAAATTTCCTAGACCAAGATGTAATTTTTTTAAAAACTGATGTAGTTCATATATTGATTTTTTTGGTGGTTTTGCTGTGTGAAAAACTAACGAGGTAGTTCACTACATACATGTTTTTCATTTGCTCTCTATATCCATGTTTTTCATTTTTTGGAAAGGTAATTTGTTGTGCACTCGGTAACGAAGGAGAAGAGTGCATCGATGTTCCTTTAAAAGAAGTTCATTTTGTTGTTTGAGAAAATGCAGAGTGGAAATGAGAGTAAAAAAATGGATGTGGATGAATGCTTGTGTGTAATGTGTAGCGTGCAAACAAAAAATGTAGTCCACTCGCGTCGTCCCCGTAGTGCATATTTCATTAACCAAACAAATGTATGCAGTGCACTAGGGGGAAACTAAACTCTAGAGAAAAAATAAAAGAGGAAACTACAGTGCACTCCGGTCTTAAAAGAAGTCCACTCCGAACGACTTTGAAGTAGACTTCAATTGGGAAAATGTATTTAAAAAATTTATGTTGTGTTTGTTGAAAAGACATTTAAACTAGTAAAAGAAAGTAATGAGGTTCACCCTCAAGAGTGTTGGGGTTCACTTCCCGTCCTCTATGCGGTCCACTCATTCATAATTTTTCTATAGAAAAGATAAAGAATCCATGCAGCTCGCTTAACCCATGTATGCAGTGCCGTTTTTCGTCTGAAGCAGTGTGATTTTATGTTGGATGAAGCTCACTCGTCGATTTGAGTGTCGCAAAAATGTTTTCGTGTGTTTAAGAATTCAGTCGACTACGTTAACACTTGCAGTGCCTTCGGTTTTCGAATGTCGTTCACTTTTGAGAGTGATGATGTTCACTTGCGCCCAACATGAAAGTGCGAAAAAATTAGTGCAACAACAAAGATTGTAATGAGGTTCACTTTGGTATATGTCGCGGTTCACTTGCCTCCTCTCTGCGGTCCACTCTCGTTCATAAAAAAATTGAAAAAAAGACAACAAAAACTTGTGCGAGAAAGTTTATGTTCGACAAAAATAAATCATGAAGTTCACTGGACTGTCTGTTGCAGTGCGGTTTTCAGTTTGAAGCAGTGCGTTCTTCTGTCCGACACGATTTTGGTGTCACGAAAAAACAGAGTGTCCGCTTTTTCTTAATTTTAAAACTGCTCTTAAACCGTAAGGAATTAGAGAGTGTGTTCTACATGAAAAAGTTGCGTCTCGTCGATATCTTTCCAACGGCATATCATTTGAATCATTTCGACAACCGGTTTGTAGAAATTTCAAAAAAAAATGGCCGCTGCCACTCGACCTCCGCCGCACGATTTTCAAAATTAACTTAAAACCGTAAGGAATCTCAAAACCATTCCTACATATGAAAGTTGCGCCTCGTTCATAGCTTTCCAACGGCGTATCACACGCCTCGTTTCGACAAACGGTTCAAAAACTAGAGCGAAAACAGTACCGAAAATTTGAAAAAATTTGAAAAACAGAATTCCGCGATTTAGTAAATTTGAAACTGCTCTTAAACCATAATGAATTAGAGAAAGATTTATATATGAAAAAGATGCGCCTCAATGATATCTATCCAACGGCGTATCATTTGCTTCATTCCGACAAGCGGTTTAGGAAAAAACGCGAAAAAACGCTCGCTGCCACTCGTCATCCGCCGCACTATTTTCAAAACTGCTCTTAAACCGTGTGGAATCTCGAAAAGTGTTCAACATGTAGAAGTTGCGCCTAATCTATAGCTTTTCAATGGTATATTACACGCCTCATTCTGATAAACGGTTAAAAAGTTAGAGCGAAAACAATACCGAAAAAACACCGCGTGCAGTTTTTTTCGACACGAAGTTCACTAGTCTCTATTGCAGTGCTCGTCGTCAAAATGATGCAGTGCGCTTTTGTTGAGCGTGCAGTGCCGAAGTGGTGTGCAGGACAATTTTTTCCTACTACCGGGTGTAGTTACTCCCACTTTTGTTTCATACGTTCTAGGTAGTATCTATTATGTCGAAGAATATGTACGCGTAGTATGTAGTATGTAAGAATGTTTAGGTAGTATATATACTATTTTTTAGGTAGTATGTAGTATATTTTGAGTATACTCTTTTATACATACAAATATATACGTATTTCACAAATATTATAAAAACATGGGCTCAAATGCAATTTTTCACATAACTCGCTTTGGAGTATCTTAGATATAGTATGTGAACATACTAAAAATAATAAAGTAAAGTATATACTACCACATGGTAGTATATCGAGAAATGGGTGTAACTACACCCGTAGTAGGATGTATTTTCTATATATATATATATATATATATATATATATATATATATATATATATATATATATATATATATATACATACATACATTCCACATGGATTTAGGTTATCATAAAGTTTTATTGTTGACATCACCCTTGAGGTAAAAAGTTGGGAGGCGAAACTATGAGCCCCTATCTTTCTCTGTGACCGGTTGAAACTTTGTACCCATAAGTATCGCGTGAGTGTTAGCAATTGTGAAAGACTAAATGATAGTTGAGTATGTGGACTTGCTGAAAAGCTCTTATATTGACTCTTTTTGATGTTATGATAAATTGCAATTGCTTCAATGGCTGAGACCATAGTTTGTTAGTTTTCAATGAAGTTTCTGATTCATACTTTACCTTGTGAATGAATTGTTACTTTAGCATAACAAATTATATCACAATATATGTTGCTGTTCTAAAGATGATCATGATGCCCTCATGTCCGTATTTTATTTTATCGACACCTCTATCTCTAAACATGTGGACATATTTTTCGATATCGGCTTTCGCTTGAGGACAAGCGAGGTCTAAGCTTGGGGAGTTGATACGTCCATTTAGCATCATGCTTTTATATTGATATTTATTGTATTATGGGCTGTTATTACACTTTATATCACAATACTTATGCCTATTCTCTCTTACTTTATAAGGTTTACATGAAGAGGGAGAATGCCGGCAGCTGGAATTTTGGACTGGAAAAGGACGAAATATTAGAGACATATTCTGCACAACTCCAAAAGTCCTGAAACTTCACGAAGAGTTGTTTTGGAATAAAAAAATATTGGGCGAAGAAAGCACCAGAGGGTTGCCACCTGCCATCCATAAGGGTGGAGGGCGCGCCCTCCGGTCTTGTGGCCCCCTGGTAGGCCCCCAACGCCCATATTCTGCTATATGGTGTGTTTTGACCTGGAAAAAAAATCAGAAGGAAGCTTTCGGGATGAAGCGCCGCCATCTCAAGGCGGAACCTGGGGAGAACCGACATAGGGCTCCGGCAGAGCTGTTCTGCCGGGGAAACATCCCTCCAGGAGGGGGAAATCGAATCCATCGTCATCACCAACAATCCTCTCATCGAGAGGGACTCAATCTACATCAACATCTTCACAACACCATCTCCTCTCAAACCCTAGTTCATCTCTTGTATCCGATATTTGTCTCAAAACCTCAGATTGGTACCTATGGGTTGCTAGTAGTGTTGATTACTCCTTGTAGTTGATGCTAGTTGGTTTATTCGGTGGAAGATCATATGTTCAGATCCTTAATGATAATTAATACTCCTCGGATTATGAACATGAATATGCTTTGTGAGTAGTTACGTTTGTTCCTGAGGACACGGGAGAAGTCTTGTTTTAAGTAATCATGTGCATTTGGTATTCATTCGATATTTTGATGAGATGTATGTTGTCTTTCCTCTAGTGGTGTTATATGAATGGCGAGTACATGACACTTCACCATGATTTGGACCTAGGGGAAGGCATTGGGAAGTAATAAGTAGATGATGGGTTGCTAGAGTGACAGAAGCTTAAACCCTAGTTTATGTGTTGCTTCATAAGGGGCTGATTTGGATCCATAAGTTTCATCCTATGGTTAGGTTTACCTTAATTTTTCTTTCATAGTTGTGGATGCTTGCGAGAGGAGTTAATCATAAGTGGGAGGCTTGTCCAAGGAAGGGTAGCACCCAAGTAACGGTCCACCCACATATCAAATTATCAAAGTAACAAACGCGAATCATATGAGCATGATGAAAACTAACTTGAAAATAATTCCCATGTGCCCTCCGGAGCGCTTTGCTTTATATAAGAGTTCGCCCAGGCTTGTCCTTTGCTACAAAAAGGATTGGGCCACCTTGCTGCACCTTGTTTACTCTTGTTAGTTGTTACCCATTACGAATTATCTCATCATACAACTATCTGTCACCAATAATTTCAGTGGTTGTAGAGAATACCTTGCTGAAAACCGCTTGTCATTTCCTTTTGCTCCTCATTGGGTTCGACACTCTTACTTATCGAAAGGACTATGATAGATCCCCTATACTTGTGGGTCATCACAAGGCATACATAAAGTGTTCTAAAATCCATCCAACATAACTAAACCTCAAAGAGCAAGACTCAATTCATCACAAGATGGTAGAAAGGGACAAACACCATATGATCCAACTATAGTAGCAAAGCTCGTGGTACATCAAGATCATGCCAAATCAAGAACATGACAGTGAGAGAGATATCAAACACATAGCAACTGGTACATACCCTCAGCCCCGAGGGTGAACTACTCTCTCCTCGTCATGGAGACCGCCAGGATGATGAAGATGGCCTGTAGTGATGGTTTCCCCCTCCGGCAGGGTGCCAAAACGGGCTCCCGATTGTTTTTTCGTGGCTATAGAGGCTTGCAACAGCGGAACTTGCGATCTAGGTTTCTTTCTAGAGGTTTATATATTTATAAGAATTTTTGGCGTCAGAAACAAGTTAAGGAGGTGCCCGAGGGGCCCACAAGCCCTCAGGGCGCGCCCAGGGGGTAGGGCGTGCCCCTGGCTTGTGGACTCCTCCAGTGCTTCGGGGGTCTCTTTTGGTCCATAAAAAATCACCGTCAATTTTCAACTCATTTGGACTCCGTTTGATATTCCTTTTCTGTGAAACTCAAAAAGAAGGGAAAAAACAGAAACTGGCACTGGGCTCTAGATTAATAGGTTAGTCCCAAAAATAATATAAAATAGCATATTAATGCATATAATACATCCAAAATAGATAATATAATAGCATGGAACAATCAAAAATTATAGATAAGTTGCAGATGTATTAGGGCTACTGGGTCAGGATTTATGTTCGATTATCAAAACCAATCACAAACCTGCATATTGGTCGATAGTAGATGGGTGATTCCCTCAAGTCCGGTTCGGGCGGCTCCGAGGTAGGCATCCACCAAAATAAGTGCATTGAACTCCTATTCGGAAAACACTGGATGACGCAGTGACTCCTTCCGCCGATCACACTTTCGACTTCGGAATTGGTAACCGAGACATCCCCATGGTCCTCTGGAGGCTGGTCTGCAGCAGGAGCCTCTGCATTGACCCTGGCCCGTGCTGAAGATCTCAGTTCGGAATTACCCCCTGGCACCTCCTTGACGTCTTCAGACGGTGGCGGCGGTACACTTCTTCTGCAAGTCTAAGCAAAGATTATGAGTACTAGTAGCGGCAACAATAATGATCGAACTATAAGCTCAAATATATCACCTTTTGGTCGGGGATGCGGTTGGTGTAGCTCCTGTGGCTGCCATGCGCTTGGGAGCTCTACCATGGATTGGTGCCAACGCAGTCGGCGCCACTCTCGTTGGTGTTCAGCATGTGGTGCGGCAGCCCTTGAGAGTAGAAGTCGGCATACTCAGAATGACGTGAGGCGAACACCCTTTTCGGGAAGAGGCCTTCTTGCTACTTACAGCGGAAGAGGGGAGGGTCCCAGAGTGATTGGCCAGAAGGGCCACCTTAGAGCCGTCAAGACTCTCCTGGTAAAAGACCCCGTCCTCAAAATCGATTGACGTATGTGGATCATCATGGAAACCTAGGTCATCATCACGAGAATGGCTCTTTGGTTGTGGAGAGGGGCAGCTGATGGTCTCGACCCAATGCCTCCAATTCTGTTCGAAAAAATGGAAGATCCGATCAGTAGATACAGACGTAACATCCGGACTATGAAAATGAAAGTCGAACTTACCCATTCAATGGGGTTATAGCTCGAATAGCCGTCCCTATTCCTTAGGTGGGCAACCTGTTCTTCTTATCCTTTGAAGAGATCGGCCAGTATGGCTGCCATTGCTGCCTGGTTGTCAGGTGATACGTCTTCACCGTATCTATAATCTTTGATTGTTCCATGCTATTATATTATCATTCTTGGATGTTTTACAATCATTTTATAATCATTTTATATCATTTTTTTGGTGCTAACCTATTGACATAGTGCCAAGTGCTAGTTGTTGTTTTCTGCTTGTTTTTTACACGGCAGGAAATCAATACCAAACGGAGTCCAATCTCAGCGAAACTTTTTTGTGGATTTTTTCTAGACCAGAAGACACATGTTGGGCGAAAGAAGTACCAGAGGGGTGCTCCGAGGGGAGCACAACTATTGGGGTATTTATAGAGCAAAGAGGTGGCGTGGGAGGCCCAGAGGTGGGCACACCCACTTGGGCGTGCACTCGGGGCCGTGCACGCCCAAGTGGGTTGTGCCCACCTCGGTGGCCTCCCACGCAACCTCTTTGCTCTATAAATACCCCAATATTCTAGAAACCCTAGGGGAGTCGACGAAAATCAATTACAACCACCGCAAGTTCTAGAAATACCAGATACAATCTAAACACCATCATAGAGGGGTTCATCATCCTCATTGGTGCCTATCCGATGATGCGTGAGTAGTTCATTGTAGACCTATGGGTCCGTAGTTAGTAGCTAGATGGCTTGCTCTCTCTCTCTCTCTCTCTCTCTCTCTCTCTCTCTCTTGATTCTCAATACAATGGTCTCTTGGAGATCCATATGACGTAACTTTTTTTGTGGTGTGTTTGTTGGGATCCGATGAACTTTGAGTTTATGATCAGGTCTATGTTTTTATCCATGAAAGTTATTTGAGTCTTCTTTGATCTATTATATGCATGATTGCTTATAGCCTCATATTTCTTCTCCGATATTTGGGTTTTGTTTGGCCAACTTGATCTATTTATCTTGCAGTGGGAAGAGGTGCTTTGTGATGGGTTTGATCTTACGGTGCTTGATCCCAGTGACAAAAGGGGAACCGACACATATGTATCGTTGCTATTAAGGATAACAAGTGGGGTCTATTTCTACATAAATAGATCTTGTCTACATCAGGTCATCGTTCTTATTGCATTACTCTGTTTTTTCATGAACTTAATACACTAGATGCATGCTGGATATATAGCAGTCGATGTGTGGAGTAATAGTAGTAGATGCAGGCAGGAGTCGGTCTCCTAATCTTGGACGTGATGCCTATATAATGATCATTGCCTGGATATCGTCATGATTATTTGAAGTTCTATTAATTGCCCAATAGTTATTTGTTTTCCCACCGTTTGCTATTTTTCTCCAGAGAAGCCACTAGTGAAACCTAAGGCCTCCGGGTCTCTTCTTTAATATATTCGCCTGCACGATCTATTTTTATTTGCTTTTATTTTCAGCTCTATTAAACCAAAAATACAAAAAAATACTTTACTGCACTTTATTTTATTTGCAATCTATTTATCCAATCTATTACAACTTTCTCCCGTCCACTTGCCAATTTCTGTCGCCGTTACCCGAAAGGGATTGACAACCCCTTTAACACGTCGGGTTGAGAGTATTTGTTATTTGTGTGCAGGAGTTGTTTACGTTGTGTTGCATGGTTCTACTACTGGTTCGATATCCTTGGTCTCATCACTGAGGGAAATACCTACCGTCACTGTGTTGCATCATCCCTTCCTCTTTGGGGAAATACCGACATAATTCTAGCAGACATCATCAGGCCCCTTCCATTTGTAACGGGTCGCGTCGCTTGTCCCATTATAATGCCACAGGGGATGCATCCTTTGTTGAAGAAGTTGTACGCATCGAGTAATGGTGGCGGCCATCACGTCAATGATGGTTAACTTACTCTGAGCTAGCAGCCTCACCTTAGCGGTCAAACGATGTACTTCGGCACTCTCCTCTTCAGAGGGGTTTTTTGGCCACCAATTAAACCGCTTCTTTAAAGAAGCATCTGAATATTCGGATAGATCCCTCCGTGTCGGCTCGAATAGGGGGACGTCTTCAATATAAAGCCACTCCGAGGTCTACTCTTCGGAATCCTTCTTTTGGGGTACCAACGGGGTACCCCATCCTGGTTATGCGCCATACTTCAGCTCCGCCTACTTCAGAGATTCTCCCTCCCCAGGTACGGGGACGAGGCAGAAATACATTCTCCATAATTCGAAATGGGCCTCGCAGCCCTGAAACATCTCGCAAAGGGCGACGAAGCCCGAGATATGCAGAATGGACCCAGGGGTGAGGTGATGGACCTGGATCCCGTAGAACTCTAGCAAACCCCTTAGGAAAGGGTGAATGGGAAAGCCCGGACCTCATAAGAGGAAGGGCACAAAACATACCCTCTCTTCATTACGTGGAGCAAGGAAGTTCTCTACAAGGGCTTCGCCATTCACGAAAGTTAATCCGGGACGAGTGGATACGAGATCTAAAGCAGGAAGATATCCTTGCGTCTCGAGTCTGCTAAGTTGAAGATGGGACACTGAGAAGCTTGCCCAGTCGGCCGAGAGATGGCCATGGGGGCATGAGGAGGAGTTTGGGGCGCTTGCCATTTTTCTAGAATTTTCTGGTATTTTGGCTTCTTGATTTGGGGATGGAATGGTCTACCCATCACGCTCCTGGCCTGTTAAATATGTGCTTCCCCATGTCCCATGAGGGGCGTTTTTGTAAATGATTACCAGACCGCCCACCTCCTTCTAGCGCACGGAAATCAAGGGGTGTCATTAAACCAGTGCGAAGAATTGGTGTTGTGGGCCCTATGACGCCTCGACGAACCGGGAAAGTAATCAGGACCGAGCTATGGTCAGCCGAACATGGAACGGGAGAAGAACTCGTCCCGCAAGACGGATACTTCGGGCACACAAAGACTCCAGGGATCGTGAGACACCAACGTTGGAGGCTAGTTAAAACTGGTTAAATACTTCCTCCATTCCTTATACAAGGCCATAAACTTATATTACAAGTACCAAGGTAAAATTTAATAATTGCTTTGCAAGTCAGCTTTTTTTCGTTAACTAGAATCATTAATAAGCTCGCATGCATGTAAGGAGGGAATGAGAAAGAAGTAGCATAGTGTCATTATGACTACATGCATTCAAGTGTTAAACAAGTTGATGGTATAAGGAAACATCATTAATTTTTGCCTAGATTTTTTTTGCATGGTAATATGTGTCTCATTCATATCATAAAAATCAAGGTACAACTCACGTAAAGACCGACATGACAAAACTGAAAAAACAATAGGATGTATGAGCTTTACACCAACGCCCGTCACCTGCCTCCGACACCACCACAATAGTCACCGAAAGAAAAATAATAATGGACCACCTCCTGACCCGAGCTTGACGCGGCTCCATCGCTGATATGCAGCTTTGGGACCTCCAAGGTGGCTCACCAAAAGTGAAGCCATTATCGTTGAACGAATCAGACCGGAGCAACACCCCGGACATGCCATCAAACTCCAGATTTGGCACCCCACCATGGCTAAGACACTGAAGGAGAAAACCATACCTGCCATCCATCAACCACAAACCCAGCACACGCTCCGTCTTCCAGATGTCGTCGATGCAGACCACAATCTGCATCCGCTCCTGAACTACCTCCCAAGCCCCGCACAACATTGGAGCAAACACCGCCGCTATGGCGGAGCCCGAGGACACGGGTCCACCAGGAGGATGCCGCCACTGCCACACCATCCTTGCTTAAACAGACTGATTTCCAAATCCGTCCCTAACCATAGGACCGATTGCCTCGTTATGGACATATCTGAATCTTCTTTAATCAGCGCCTCAATCGCCGCTGCCGAAACAAAGATGATGAACAGGCGAAAAACCTAAGCTACTAGGGCCTAACCTAATGCTACACGATCCACACACGTAGATCCGGCGATCCCCCTCACTACCCACCATCGAGGTAGAGAGACTCTCCTGGCGGCGGCTAGAGCTTTTAGGCGCCTATGACATACGGGGCCCGCCCCCCCTCTTTTTTTTGGAAAAAGAACGATAAAAAATGTGTACTAAAATGTAATTATAACTAAAATAATAAAAATTAATTAACTTAATTAATCTTGTTAATTATCCTAATTAACTATTTAACTAATTAAACTGTTAGTTAGTTATGAGTCTATGATAGGATGGACCCACCTATCAGTTTGACTGGTCAACAGGTCAACGTTGACTACTGACATCACTCTGACCTCATGTTGATGTCATAACCCTATTTTCCATTTATTTTAATCTGTTATTCCAAAATAATTTTAAAAACTTTATAAAATCATAGAAAATAAACCATAGCTCGGATTAAAATACTTTGTACATGAAAGTTGCTCAGAACGACGAGACGAATCCGAATACGCGGTCCGTTTGCCCGCCACATGTCCCTATCATAGCAAACGACGAACCTTTCCCTCCGGTTCATCTGTCTAACAACGTTCAAACCGGAAAGCTTTCCGGATGTTTCTTCGCCAAGACGCTTAGCATGCGCTCAACACCTCTAGCCCCGCCATCGCCTTGTTATGCTTATGTTTGCATGTATTTACTGTTTCTTCCCCCTCTTCTTCTCCGGTAGACCTCGAGACCGCTGCTGATGCCCCTGTGATCGAATACGTCGACGACGACCCTCCTTCTTGTCTGAGCAACCAGGCAAGCCCCCCCTTTGATCATCCCGATATCGCCCATTCCATACTCTCATGCTTGCATTAGATTTTGCTACTGTTATTGTTTGCTCCTATTCTGATGCATAGCCTGCTTTTGTATCTGCTTTTGTTACCACCTACCTGCTTATCCTAAACTGCTTAGTATAGGTTGGCTAGTGATCCATCAGTGACCCCCACCTTGTCCTTGTTGCCCCTGCTTCATCATCGACGACTCGATCAACGTGATCGACGACCAGAGCCCGACACCTCACATCACATCATGCCCCTTTTTGTTGCTCGACTCTGTAGAGTTACCATCGAGTGACGAGGGTGGAACCTCATAGATCACTCTTGATGAGATCTCTGTAGTGCAGCTATTTGGTCATGGTCAACGAGGGTGGTTCCTATTTCACCATTCCCGATACGGCTGTCGTGCAACACCTCAAGTGTGAACCTCGAGGGTGGATCCTCTTATGTTCACCTTGATGATTACATCGAGTGGAATCCACCGGGGGTGATTCCTCGGGTTTTCCCCTTGATGTTTGGGCAAACGGTTACAAACTTTACTTGAGACCTTGGTGAAAGTCGGGCGGGCCCGGAGAGCACCCGCAAGATAATGACGTGGCACGGCCGGACATTCTGGTCCCTTGTCGTAAGTCCACGAGACGAGGTCACTTTGATCGTGAGTCTCTGCTCGTCTCTGCAAGCTAATAATACACTATGGTTTGGGTATTTGTTCTGAGTTGGCCTTTGGCCTTTACGCACCAACTACCACGTGAGAATAGTTATGGGCCTCGACGACGTAGTATCAGCTGAAGCTTTGTTAGACGCCCGGTTCAAGAAGGCGGCACGGCCGGGTCGGCACCATCCTCGTAGTGGTGGAGCTCGACCGCCCTGCGGCAACGATCCGAGTGCACAGGCGATGGGCCTGCACTCAAGTGCTTAGGATGTAGACCGGCGGGGACCTCTCTGCTGAGCCTAGGTAGGGCTACGACGTGTTGATTTTCCGAGGCCGGGCATTGACCCAGAAAAGTGTGTCCGGCGAGAGTAATCAAGCGTGTTGGAAAACGTGGTGCACCCCTGCAGGGAAGATTATCTATTAATAGCCGTGTCCACGGTAACGGACGTTCAGACTTATATCTTGATCTTATACAACTACAAATGGATACTTGGGATATGTGGCTCCGAGATTGCTTTCTCGTGGGGAGTCGAGGAAGGATCTCTGGGCATTAATGTTACAACATGTTTGTTAATTAAACTGCTATTCTTTACTCTTCTACTTGCGGCAAGATGCTTGGAGCTGCTTGAAGATGCTAGTCTTCGATAGGCTAGGCCTTCCCTCTATTATGGCTTTCTGCAGTCCAGTCCACAGACACTAACCTTCCATTTGATATCACTGCATACTTAGTATAGATCTGATGCTTGCGAGTACTTTGGATGAGTACTCACGGTTGCTTTGCTACCCCTTTTCCCCCTTCTTTCTTCTTTCCGGTTGATGCAACCAGATGGTGGATCCATGGAGCCAGATGCCACCGCCAATGGATACTGCTACGTGGAGACCGCCGACGACCAGGAGTAGTTAGGAGGTCCCAGGCAGGAGGCCTTACCTCTTCGATCGTTGATGTTTGTGCTAGCCTTCTTAAGGCATCCTTGTTTAACTTATGTCTGTAATCAGATATTGTTGCTTCCGCTGATTCTCTTGTGTATCGAGCTATGTATTCGAGCCCTCGAGGCCCCTGGCTTGTAATATAAAGCTTGTATTATTTTATTTGTTTCTAGAGTTGTGTTGTGATATCTTCCCGTGAGTCCCTGATCTTGATCGTACACATTTGCGTGTATAATTAGTGTACGAGTGGATCGGGGGCGTCCCAACCCGTCACGCTCCTGGCATGTTTAATATGTGCGTCCCCATGTCCCATGAGGGGTTTTTGTAAAAGATTACCGGACCTCCAGCCTCCTTCTAGCGCACGGAAATCGAGGGGTGTCATTAACCCGATGCGAAGAATTGGTGTTGTGGGCCCTACGACGCCTCGACTATCCGCGAAAGTTATCAGGACCGAGCTATGGTTAGTCGAACATTGGACGGGAGAAGAACTCGTCCCGCAAGACGGAGACTTCGGGTACACAAAGACTCCAGGGATCGTGAGGCACCGGCGTTGGAGGCTAGTTAAAACTGGTTAAATACTTCCTCCATTCCTTATACAAGGCCATAAATTCATATTACAAGTACCAAGGTAAAATTTAATAATTGCTTTGCAAGTCAACTTTTTTTCGTTAACCGGAATCATTAATAAGCCCGCATGCATGTAAGGAGGGAATGAGAAAGAAGTAGCATAGTGTCATTATGACTACATGCATTCAAGTGTTAAACAAGTTGATGGTATAAGGAAACATCATTAATTTTTGCCTAGATTTTTTTTGCATGGTAATATGTGTCTCATTCATATCATAAAAATCAAGGTACAACTCACGTAAAGACCGACATGACAAAACTGAAAAAACAACAGGACGTCTGAGCTTTACACCAACGCCCGTCACTTGCCTCCGACACAACCACAGCAGTCACCGAAGGGAAAAAATAACGGACCACCTCCTGACCCAAGCTTGACGCGGCTCCATCGCTGATATGCAGCTTTGGGACCTCCAAGGAGGCTTACCAAAAGTGAAGCCATTGCTGTTGAACGAATCAGACAGGAGTAACACCCCGGACATGCCATCAAACTCCAGATTGGGCACCCCACCACGACTAAGACGCCAAAGAAGGAAACCATACCTGCCATCCATTAACCACGAACCCAGCACACGCTCCGTCTTCCAGATGTCGTCGATGCACAATCTGCATCCGCTCCTGAACTACCTCCCAAGCTCCGCAAAACGTTGGAGCAAACACCGTCGCAATGGCGGAGCCCGAGGACACGGGTCCACCGGGAGGATGCCGCCGCCACCACACCATCCTTGCTTAAACAGACTGATTTCCAACCATAGGACCGATTGCCTCGTTATGGACATATCTGAATCTTCTTTTATCAGCGCCTCAATCGCCGCCGTCGAAACGAAGATGATGTACAGCCGAAAAACCTAAGCTAATAGGGCCTAACCTAATGATACACGATCCACACACGTAGATCCAGCAATTCCCCTCACTACCGACCATCGAGGCAAAGAGACTCTCTTGGCGGCGGCTAGAGCTTTTAGTCGCCTGCTCTCGGAAAAGACGAAACTGCCTGCTGGCTGCGCCTTCTTTTATTTTTGTCTCGACTACTGTTAATGATGTTATGTAGATGCAAAATGTATTTTTTTTTTTTTACAGTGACTGACTGGAGGGAGTATCTAACCTCGGCGAAAAGGGTGGCAAATCCCAATCCGGCCGTCTCCGCCGGTGGTACCAACTCCGAGCAGATCTCCCCTCTTCCTTCGATTCGTGGTCGAATTCGATTCCGGCCGTCTCCGCCGGTGGTACCAACTCCGAGCAGATCTCCCCTCTTCCTTCGATTCGTGGTCGAATTCGATTCCGGAGCGGCCTTTCAACGATCAGAATCCCTAAGGTAAGGAACTCGTCGCCGGATCTCCCCCGCCTGTATACATCCCCGTTTCTCTCTATCCTCATCCATCCCCAGTCGACTCGTCTGATCTGCAGATCGCTGCTAGCTTTGTTCGTTCCCACCTCCACTCCAGCAAATCAAATGGAGCCTCCGCGCACAAGCCTCAAGTCTGGATCTTGCGATGATCTGGAAAAGGGGCGCAGAAAAATGAAGGAGGAGTATGAGGCTGGACTTGCTGGACTTTTGGAGCTTGAGGCGCTCGAGCGCGAGATGCGCGAACTTGTCCCCGCAGCGACCAGCGCAATCGCGCTCCTGGCCACTCCAAGGGTGGGTGATACGAGGGAGACCTACTGCCATGTTTGCCATGATGATTTCGAGGAGGGGGACAAGCTGAGGGCGATGCCCTGCGCCCACTCTTTCCATCAGCGCTGTATCTTCAGGGTGCTCAGTGTTAACCGTCTGTGCCCAGTCTGCAGCTACGAACTTCCGGGGGACTACCTGGAGATGCCCTGAAACCGCTCATGAAAGATTGTTTCCTGTGATCCTTTCTTATGCAGCGTGATGTATAATTCATAATTATGCGCTGCTTTATCTATCCGTAGACTGTAGTGCAGATCAGCAACTATCTATCTGTAGTGCAGCAGATCAGCACTTTTGTGATCTCGTTGGAGAATATTGCTCCTACAACATTATTCGGTTTAACTCTGCTATTATGCTAAAACCTCATCAGGAGGCAATACATTTTCTATTTGTTCCAAATGCACCTATGCTTGAATCATACTGAACCTCACCCCCATCTTGTGATGGAAACCTCCGCCGTATTAGCCCGGTACATTCGGGTCATTTAGAGTTAATTCCCTGAGTAATAAGTAATTAAGGATAACAAGATGTAATCCATTTTCTTGTATTATGCTTCTTTTATCAGTTTTTTGAGATATCCCCAAACTAAGTTGTCCTACATGCATATTTTGTCCCGCTGATGTTCTCAGATATATGTTGTTCACCTGATTGTGATTGTCATCAGCAACTGCACTTTCATAAACCATTATGTTGTGTGATCGTTGAACACATAACCTGGTTTGGCAGCAACCTATATAATGTTACAACATTTAGGAAGTTCCTTTCTGCATGGACACTGTACCAGAAGTTAGTGGCCTTTGTTTGGATTGGATCAATCAATTTATCGCAAGCATTGCTTGCAATGAAAAGTCGAAGTTCTGACTAAAGATATAACAAAATTTAGGTGTTTGTTAGCTATCTCAGAATTGAAGAATATGTGCAGCTAACTAGTTTATGTGCTAACCGGATGCAATTAAACATATCACATTTGTACTTTTTATTTAGGGCATATCACATTTGTACTTGAGCTACCCAAATCATCTTATCTTGCAAGTGTTAGACCAGAGCACGTATGCACTCAAGCCTATGCCATCTCTTATTGATTATCTATACAGCATCAGCTACTGTGTTTGTGAAATTTTGTATACAACATCAGCTAATGTACTTGATGTTCTGCCGTCGGCTGTTCTCGAAGCCTGCACTGGAGATATCTGGTGCAGAAAACCTTCCATTTGCATCAATTGAAACCCATAAATCGATTTGAAATATTTAAAACAAGGCTATGGAATATTTGTCAGAAAATAAATTACCATATGGCCCTAAATAAATGTTAAAACTTTTGTAAATATTCCTAAAGGAACTTAGAGCATGTGTGGTTTTTGAACAAATTGAAAATGGAAAGGAAAAACATAAATAAAAGGAATAAAAGAAAAAGAAAATCCTAAGCCTGCATAGCCTGGCCTAGCAGCGCTCGCAACACACTTAAAATGCCGAACCGGTACACGCCCGTATAATCATGGCCACCCGGTCCAGATCACACGGCCAGCGCGGGCGCCCGAGTCCCCCTCTCTCTCTTTTCTCTCTCTTGCTGGCAAGCCCAGACCCACCTGTTAGCAGCCAGGAGCTGAACAATCCTGGATTGTTCGCCATAGTGGATCTTGCTGGACAGTCGTGCCGACACACCCTCCATCCTCTTGCGAGTTGATGAGATCGAACGAACGCTGGTGAAGGTGGTGCAAGCCGGCGGCGATCTCGAATAGCCACCAGCAGGGTGTGTGCTATGCCATTCAAAAGAAGTGGCACTGCCGTGACTGCAGAGAATCGAGAAAAATAGAAACACGATGAGCCCGCAATAGTTGAAGCAAAACTCATATAGAGGATTGGATTCAAAGATCTGACACTTCTCCAAAAGGATGCACTTGTAGTAACGATTGTCGGGCCTTTTTACCCAGTGCATATGTCGCTGAGCACTTTCGGGCCGCATTGAGGGCATGGGATCAAGGGGAGAAGATCCATCTTCCCAGCTTGGGATTTGAAAGAGAAAGAGGCTGACATGGATGCCAATGAAGGATTAGTAGGAGAAGAAGGGGATCCGGGGAGGGAAAAGTGTGTGCGGGTAGGTGAGATAAGGAACTAAATGAATTACGGCATACAACTTGTGACCCCGCTCGAGCTGGATCATGATTCCGGTCCAGGAAAAATTGCCAACGGTGAGACCGTACAAGACCATTTTTGGTCACATCAGTAATTGACAATGGACAAACGGCAGAGGCACTCTTCAATATTGATGCCACCAAACTAAATACATCACGCAATACAACTATGTGCACTAATACCGAGGTAGACCAACAACTTAGATAATGATACCATATGGTAGTATGATTGTAACACCCCCAAAATTTTAAGCCATGTTTTTAAGTAAAATTTTGACAGAAATAAAATTTTGTATTACATTAGGTCTTGTATTAATTTCAAAACCTTTCCATTTTTCTGTTTTTGAAAATTCCTTCCCTCCATATAGAAACTTTTGAAAATATTATGGGTTTTGAAAGTTTTCCTGAACCCTTTCATTTGACTTTTAAAATCTAGTAGGAAATATTTACATAATAAATTTGTCCCAAAATAATTATTTTATTAACATTTCAAACTCTAGAATGCCCCTGTTGCACTAAGACTATTTTAAATAATACTTTTAAAATTACACAAAAAAATTGAGAGGTCCTCTGATGCCTATAGATCACTTATGCAAAAAACCACCTTGGTCATTTGAAAAGTTTGAGCAAAACATCATTTTTCCTTGCTCAAATAATTCTCAAACTTCTCCATATTATTGTCCTCCCAACAAACCTCCTAAGTTCAGGAGATCAACTCCAATTGCATCTTTTAAGTCCATCCAATAGTTCCCTGGAGTTTTGGGTCAGAACTGAATTATCTCAAAACTTGCATTAGAAACTTGTTTCCCCTGCCAAACCAACCTTACCATAATATCTATCATCCAAAAAGACCCCATCCTGCCAAGTTTCACTTAGAGAAGAATTTTCTAAATAGACCTTGCATTATGTCAAACACCTTGTGTGCATGAAAGAAATTTTGCAACTTTCTAAACTGTATTGGAAACTTACTCATCTAGCTAAACCAGCATGCCCAATATCCTTACCATCTTTTTAATCATCACCCTGCCAAACTTTAGCTTGATTGGACCACTGTAGCCCACCCAAGCATTCAGTCGAGCACATGGTGTGCGTGCCCAGAGCGCACGTATTGCAGCCGCTGGCATTGAGCTGTTGCCGCCCTCCTGTTGGTTCCCTCGCTCCTCCTAGACCTCCTCGGGATCACCAGATCAACCCCACCGCTTGCCGACACCTCCCCTCGTCTCCGAGCTCCGGCCACGCATCGTCCGCCGTCGTTCAACATGCCATCATCTCGGACACGCCCCCGTCCAAGATGTGTGGCTCGTCTCCGAACCAGCCACCGAGCTCCTCCATCACTACAATCCGTCACCATCCTCACCTACCACACTGGTGTAACACCCCTATGTAATGAGCCACCGTAACCCTCTCTGTTTAAGCTAAATCATTTTGCTAAATAGTGCTTGATCAATATCTCATTTCAACTTCCACTTTGAATTCAAATTCAAATCATAAGTGAAATAAAGAAATTCACAAACATGAAAACAAAAATGTTCAAAGTGTTGCAAATAATCAATGGATAAATGTCATGGTGGAACCAACATTTTCTAAAGTGGTTAAGTGCCCTAAATCAATTAAAACAAGGGCCAAAACAATAATTTAAAATGCTTTTTAAAGAATAAAAGTTTGCAAACTAATTTACTTAAGTGTCAAACTTTTTGTGGCAGTGACTTAAGTAACAACACTATTTATGGTGCTAGTTTAATATTTTATAAAACTAATTTGTTATAAAAAGAAATAGAAAACAGAACGATAAAAGTAAAACAAAATTTTAAAAAGAAAAAGGAAAAAGGGCCCCCCCCCATGCTGAAGGAAATATGCCCTAGAGGCAATAATAAAGTTATTATTTATTTTCTTATATCATGATAAATGTTTATTATTCATGCTAGAATTGTATTAACCGGAAACATGATACATGTGTGAATACATAGACAAACTTAATGTCACTAGTATGCCTCTACTTGACTAGCTCATTAATCAAAGATGGTTATGTTTCCTAACCATAGACATGAGTTGTCATTTGATTAACGGGATCACATCATTAGGAGAATGATGTGATTAACATGACCCATTCCGTTAGCTTAGCACTTGATCGTTTAGTATGTTGCTATTGCTTTCTTCATGACTTATACATGTTACTACAACTATGAGATTATGCAACTCCTGCTTACGGAGGAACACTTTGTGTGCTACCAAACATCACAACGTAATCGGGTGATTATAAAGGAGCTCTACAGTGTCTCCAAAGCTACATGTTGAGTTGGCGATTTCGAGATTAGGTTTTGTCACTCCGATTGTCGGAGAGGTATCTCTGGCCCTCTCGGTAATGCACATCACTATAAGCCTTGCAAGCAATGTAGCTAATGAGTTAGTTACGGAATGATGCATTACGTAACGAGTAAAGAGACTTGCGTAACGAGATTGAACTAGGTATTGGGATACCGACGATCGAATCTCGCAAGTAACATACCGATGACAAAGGAACAACGTATGTTGTTATGCGGTTCGACCGATAAAGATCTTCATAGAATATGTAGGAGCCAATATGAGCATCCGTGTTCCGCTATTGGTTATTGACCGAAACATGTCTCGGTCATGTCTACATAGTTCTCGAACCCGTAGGGTCCGCACGCTTAAGGTTTCGTTGACAGTTTTATTATGAGTTTATGAGTTCTGATGTACCGAAGGTTGTTCGGAGTCCCGGATGTGATCACGGACATGACGAGGAGTCTCAAAATGGCCGATACATAAAGATCGATATATGACTATATTTGGACACTGGAAAGGTTTCGGGTGAGATTGGGACAATACCGGAGCTCCGGGAGGTTATCGGACCCCCCCGGGAGGTATATGGGCCTTATTGGGCCTTAGTGGAAAGGAGGAAAGGAGCAAGGAGGGGCGCCCCCAAGCCCAATCCGACCTGGGAGGGGGCGCCCCTTCCTTCCTCCCTCCTTCCTCTTCCTTCCCTCCCCCTCTCCTAATAGGAAAGGGGGAGTCCTACTCCCGGTGGGAGTTGGACTCCCCCCCTAGGGCGCGCCACCCCCCTTGGCCGGCCCCCTCCTCCACTCCTTTATATACGGGGGAGGGGGCACCCCATAGACACAACAATTGATCTCTTGATCTCTTAGCCATGTGCGGTGCCCCCCTCCACCATAGTCCTCCTCGATAATATTGTAGCGGTGCTTAGGCGAAGCCCTGCAACGGTAGAACATCAAGATCGTCACCACGCCGTCGTGCTGATGGAACTCTCCCTCGACACTCGGCTGGATCGGAGTTTGAGGGACGTCATCGAGCTGAACGTGTGCTAGAACTCGGAGGTGCCGTAGTTTCGGTGCTTGATCGGTCGGGCCATGAAGACGTACGACTACACCAACCGCGTTGTTCCAACACTTCCGCTTTCGGTCTACGAGGGTATGTAGACATCACTCTCCCCTCTTGTTGCTATGCATCACCATGATCTTGCGTGTTCGTAGGAATTTTTTTGAAATTACTACGTTCCCCAACACATGCCCCATGGGCCTTAGCCCACCACGGCATACCCAGGCAGGCCGGCCCACCTACTCTCCCTCCTCCTCCTATTCATCCGACCCACACCGCTACAAGGGCGCGGTCGCCCCTGACCACCTCGCTGACGACACCCAAGGGAATAAGCGCCACGCCCCCCCTCGGCGCCTCGAGCCCCTCCTCTGCCACCCCACTCACTCTCCTCTCTTCCCCCTCGCCCTCTCAGCCTCCCCCCCTCCTCAGATCCGTCGGACCCGAGCACCACCGCCGCCCTGGCCATGTCGTAGCCGCGGCCACCGTCAACCCCATGCCCCGCCATCACATCCACGGGCTCCGTCGTCCTCCCCTACGTCCTCCACGCCGACGAGTTAGAGCCGGGGACCACTACAATGCCGCCTCCAACCTTTCTTCCTCCTCGGGCCCTGCCGTCGTCATCTTCAACTCCGGCACCCTCTGTAGCTACTAAGCGCCCCACCGGCCACTGTGTGCCACCCGGTGATCCTCCGCATCCTTCTTTTCACCGCGGATCCGTGCCCGTTGCCCTTCTCACCGTAGGAGCCGAAGCTCGCCGCCGTTGCCTTGCTCCACTGTCACGGCCGCAGCCGTCGCAGTCCTCATCCGAGAATAGCAGCATGCTCCTGGTGCTCCCAGGAGCCCGGCAAGCCCATCCGCTCGTCCTCCTGAGCCCTCTAGCCACCTGCTCGACCTCACCCGAGCTCCGACGCCTGCCGTAGTCGACACTGGTGCCGTTTGCGAGACACCCCCGGTCCGGCCACCTCCACGGTTCGACGCGGCTCGACGTCCGCGTCCTAACGCACCACCACACGGGCCAAATGGTGCCCTGTAGACGAATCTCGCCGCTAGCCCGAGCCCTCTGCCACATTTTTGGTCGCCGGTTGCCACTGACCTGTCCTGACATATGGGCCACCCTGGGCCACTGATCAGTGAGTCCCAGGGGCCAGTTGACTAGGTTGACCTAGTCAGCTGTGCTGATTGGGCGGCCCCAGCCACTGATAAGTGGGGCCCACCCCCTAGTTAACTAAAAACTAATTAAAGTAATTAATTTAAACTAATGTTACACTGACTGGTGGGCCAGTAACTTACTTAGTAATTTTAGATTAAAATAAAATCCTATTAAATATTACCGTCAATGACAGGTGGGTCCCTTGTCTAGTTTGACCAGTCAACTACTGACTGGGCAGTTGACTGGCCCCACCTTTCAGCCTCTGTGTACATTGTTGGGTACACTTCTGTGTACCCGTAGCAATTTAACCATTTATTTTCGAATTAATAATAATTTCAGAAAATGCTTAAATCTTTAAAATCATATAAAATAATCTATATGTCAGATGAAAATAATTTATGTATGAAAGTTGCTCAGAAAAATATAACGAATCCAAATACGCAACTCGTTCATCTGTCACGTGCCTCTAGCATGATGAACATGGATCCTTTCCCTCAGATTCATCTGTCCAGAAAATGCCAACCA
Organism: Aegilops speltoides; assembly: GCA_021437245.1. Taxonomy (NCBI): domain Eukaryota; kingdom Viridiplantae; phylum Streptophyta; class Magnoliopsida; order Poales; family Poaceae; genus Aegilops; species Aegilops speltoides. The sequence goes on along the minus strand of CM038146.1, from coordinate 118,911,673 downwards.
TCGGGAAACCATTCCCAAATGTTTTCCCGCTTTGTCTATATCGTGTAGCACTGTGTTAGGTCACCCCTAGCATTGCATATTGCCATGTCATGCATCGTGATGCATTTGTTTGCTTTATATTTATTGTTTCTTCCCCCTCTTCTCTCTGGTAGACCCCGAGACTGACGCTCCTCACGAGATCGACTACACTCCTGACGACTAGTCCTTTTCAGCAGAGCTTCCGGGCAAGCAAAACCCCCTTGATCATTCCTATATCGCCCATTCCATTCTCTCTCATGTCGGCATTAGATTTTGCTATTGTATTTCATTGCTCCTATTCTGATGCATAGCCTGCTTTTGTAACCTGTTATTGTTACCTACCTATTTATCCTATATGCTTAGTATAGGGTGGTTAGTGATCCACTAGTGACCCCTCACCTTGTCCCAGTCGCCCCGCTTTATCTTCGATGACTCGATCAACGTGATCGATGTCCAGAGCCAGACACATCACCTCACACCCCCTTACTTGTACGACTTTGCAGAGTTACTATCAAGTGCCGAGGGTGATACCTCGTATAGCACTTATGATAAGATCTCTGCAGTGTAGCTAATCGGTCGTGGTCTACGGAGGGTGATTCCTCCTTCACCACTCCCGATAACGACTCTATCATGCAGCACCTCAAGTGTGGGCCATCGAGGGTGATTCCTCCAAGTTCACCTTGACGGTTACCTCAAGTGTGAACCATCGAGGGTGATTCCTGCAAGTTCACCTTGACGGTTACATCAAGTGGAATCCATTGAGGGTGATTCCTCGGATTCCCCCTTGGTGTTATAGACACACGGTTACTTTGACTTCACCCCAGAACCATGATGAAGTCGGGTCGGCCCCGAGGGGTACTCGCGAGAGAAATGTGAAGTCGGGTTGACCGTGAGAGTACCCGCGAGTGATGTGGAGTCGAGTTGACCAGGAGGGTACCCACGAGATAATCACGCGGCATGGTCGGACATTCTTAGCCCTTGCCGTAAGTCCGTGAGATAGGGCGATGGGACCATAGATCGTGGATCATTGATTGTCTCCGTGCGCTCCCAAGACACTAGCGGGTTTGGATATTTGATCTGAGTAGGCCTTTGGCCTTTTCGCAAGTGCACCACCATGCGAGAATAAGTATGGGCTCTCTGTGTCGTACGTTTCTTCCGAAAGCCTACAGACATCACAGTTGAGTGGCATGCGCCCGGGTGGTCCGCATAAGCACCTACTTTGTATAAAGGGGTGGCCAGGACTGATCCCGGCCGTCCTGGCAACGCGCAAGATTGAAAAGGAAGAAAGGACCATGGCTCCTTCACATTTAGGATGTAGATCGACTTGTGACCTCTTTGGGAAGCCTAGGTAGGACTACAGCGTGTTGATCAGCCGATGCCGGGCATGACCCAAAAAAGTGTGTCCGGCCAAAGCTAATCGAGCGTGTTGGGTAAGTTAGTGCACCCCTGCAGAAAAGTTAATCTATTCGAATAGCCGTGTCCACGGTAACGGACGCTCGGAGTTGTATCCCGATCTATACACCTAGAACTGGATATTAGAGACATGAGATGGATTTGATGGCTTCGGGATTGCTTTCTTGTAGGGAGTCGAGGAAGAATCTCTGGGCGTGGATACTACAACATACTTATTACTTATGTTATGATACTCTACTCTCTTATGTTGCTGCAAGATGCTAGTCTTCGATAGGCTAGGCCTTCCCCTCTATCCTGGCAATTCTACAGTATAGTCCATAGTATAGCTCTTTCCCATTGATACCGATGCATACTTCATATAGATTTGATGTAAGTCTTGCGAGTACTTTGGATGAGTACTCACAGTTTCTTTGCTACCTTTTCCCCCTACTTTCTTCTTTCTAGATGTTGCGATCAAATGATGGAACCTAGGAGCCAGTTGATCCTATCGACTACTACTACTACCCCGACGGATCCTACTACTACGTGGAGACCGCCGACGACCAGGAGTAGTTAGGAAGCTCCCAGGCAGGAGGCCTGATACGTCTCCAACGTATCTATAATTTTTTATTATTCCATGTTATTAAAGTATCAATGTTGGATGTTTTATATACATTTACTAGCAACTTTTTTTTGAGACTAACCTATTGACATAGTGCCCAGTGTCAGTTGCTGTTTTTTGCTTGTTTTTTACTTTGCAGAATATCAATGCCACGAAGTCCAATTGCCACGAAACTTTTTGGAGATTTTTTTTCTGGTGATAAGAGACCTTGGAAGCTTCTGGAGTGGACGAGAGAAGGCCCATGGGGCCCACTAGACACCAGGGCGTGCCAGGGGCCTCTAGTGCGCCTTGATGGGTAGTGGGGCCTATAGGAAGCTTCTTGACCTACCTCTGCCTCTATAAATACTCTAAAATCCCGAAAACCCTAGGGGAGTCGACGAAATACTTTTTCCACCGCCGCAAGTTCCAGAACCGCGAGATCCAATCTCGAGGCCTTTTCCAGCACTCTGCCGGAGGGGGCAACAACCATAGAGGGGTTCTTCATCATCCTTGCTGCCCCTCCGATGATGTGAGTAGTTTACCACACACCTACGGGTCCGTAGTTAGTAGCTAGATGGCTTCTTCTCTCTTTTTAATCTTCAATACAATGTTCTTCTCGATGTTCTTGGAGGTCTATTTGATGTAGCTCTTTTTTGTGGTGTGTGATACGTCTCCAACGTATCTACTTTTCCAAACACTTTTGCCCTTGTTTTGGACTCTAACTTGCATGATTTGAATGAAACTAACCCGGACTGACGTTGTTTTCAGCAGAATTGCCATGATGTTGTTTTATGTGTAGAAAAGAAAAGTTCTCGGAATGTCCTGAAAATCCATGGAGGCACTTTTTGGAATTAATAAGAATTTCTGGGCGAAAGAAATAGACCAGGGGGCCCACGGCCTGTCCATGAGACAGGGGGCGCCCCCCCATAGGGCGCGCCCCCTATCTCGTGGGCCCCCTGGACCTCCACCGACCTCAACTCCAACTCTATATATTCACGTTCAGGGAGAAAAAAAACCAAAGAGAAAGTTTCATCGTGTTTTATGACACGGAGCTGCCGCCAAGCCCTAATCTCTCTCGGGAGGGCTGATCTGGAGTCCGTTCGGGGCTCCGGAGAGGAGGATTCATTGCCGTCGTCATCATCAACCATCCTCCATCACCAATTTCATGATGCTCACCGCCGTGCGTGAGTAATTCCATCGTAGGCTTGCTGGACGGTGATGGGTTGGATGAGATTTACCATGTAATCAAGTTAGTTTTGCTAGGGTTTGATCCCTAGTATCCACTATGTTCTGAGATTGATGTTGCTATGACTTTGCTATGCTTAATGCTTGTCACTAGGGCCCGAGTGCCATGATTTCAGATCTGAACCTATTATGTTTTCATGAATATATGTGTGTTCTTGATCCTATCTTGCAAGTCTATAGTCACCTATTATGTGTTATGATCCGACAACCCCGAAGTGACAATAATCAGGATACTTCTCGGTGATGACCGTAGTTTGAGGAGTTCATGTATTCACTATGTGCTAATGCTTTGTTCTGGTTCTCTATTAAAAGGAGGCCTTAATATCCCTTAGTTTCTGCTAGGATCCCGCTGCCACGGGAGGGTAGGACAAAAGATGTCATGCAAGTTCTTTTCCATAAGCACGTATGACTATTTACGGAATACATGCCTACATTACATTGCTGAATTGGAGCTAGTTCTATGTCACCCTATGTTATAGCTATTACATGAGAATCACATCCGGCATAATTATCCATCACCGATCCATTGCCTACGAGCTTTTCACATATTGTTCTTCACTTATTTACTTTTCCGTTGCTACTGTTACAACTACTACAAAAACCCAAAAACTATTATCTTTACTTTTACTACCATTACCTTTATTATCATACCACTTTTGCTACTAAATACTTTGCTGCAGATACTAAGTTATCCAGGTGTGGTTGAATTGACAACTCAACTGCTAATACTCAAGAATATTCTTTGGCTCCCCTTGTGTCGAATTAATAAATTTGGGTTGAATACTTTACCCTCGAAAGCTGTTGTGATCCCCTGCACTTGTGGGTTATCAAGACTAATTTACGGGCATTGTTGGGGAGCATAGCTCTATTCTCTGAGTCACTTGGGATTTATATCTGTTGATCACTATGAAGAACTTGAAAGACGACAGAACTACGATTTTGCCCTCAACTACGAGCGGAGGTAAGGAACTGCCATCTAGCTCTGCACTAGATTGCCCTTCCATTATTAGTAAGCTTGCGACACCTAAACCTGCTACTGCTATGAATTCTGATATGTCGCATGTTATTGATGATGCCACTTCTGCTATGCATGATGAAACTACTTCTGTGTGTGATACTACTTTGCCATTAGGTGAATTTCTTGATGAACAACTTGCTAGAGTTAGGGGGAATGAAAATATTGAAGATGCTATTATTGATAGTGATGATGAAGGTTCTCCCAATGATTATGAATTACCTGTTGTTCCTAAGGGTTATGTTATGAATGAAGAAGCTGCTAGGGAAATCTTTGCTTGCAATGATAGATATGATCTTAAGAAATTATTAGCTAAATGGAAGCAGCAGTCTCTTAATGCTAGAATGAAACCCGACCCTGCTTTTCCTACTTCACCTATCTATGTTACTGATAAGGATTATGAATTCTCTGTTGATCCTGAGATTATTACTTTAGTTGAATCTGATCCTTTTTATGGCCTTGAATCTGAAACTGCTGTGGCACATCTTACCAAGTTGAAGGATATGGCCACCCTGTTTACTAATGATGAGAAGTCTCACTATTTTTATATCCTTAAGATATTTCCGTTCTCATTAAAGGGTGATGCTAAGACTTGGTATAATTCTCTTGCTCCTGGTTGTGTGCGTAGTCCCCAGGATATGATTTATTACTTCTCTGCTAAATATTCCCCTGCTCATAAGAAACAAGCTGCCTTGCGGGAAATATATAATTTTGTGCAAATCAAAGAAGTGAGTCTCCCACAAGCTTGAGGGAGGCTTCTCCGGTTACTTAATGCTTTGCCTAATAATCCTCTCAAGAAAAATGAAATACTTGATATCTTTTATAATGGACTAACCGATGCTTCCAAGGACTACTTGGACAGTTGTGCTGGTTGTGTTTTCAGGGAAAGAACAGTTGATGAAGCTGAAATATTATTGAATAATATGTTGACTAATGAAAATAATTGGACTCTTCCTGAGCCAATTCCTGAGGCAATTCCTGAACCAATTAAGCCAACTCCTGAGCCTATTCCTAAACCCACTCCAAAGAAGAGAGGTGTTTTATTTCTCAGTCCTGAAGATATGCAAGAGGCAAAGAAATCAATGAAGGAAAAAGGTATTAAAGCTGAAGATGTTAAGAATTTACCTCCTATTGAAGAAATACATGGTCTTAATATACCGCCTGTTAAAGAACCACATTGTCTTGATAACCCGACACAGGTAGTAAAGGTAAATTCTCTCTATAGATATGATAAAGTTGAAATCCACTCTACTAAATTTCATAGCCCATGCTTAGATGAATTTGATGACTTTATGGCTAGACATGAAAGTTTTAATGCTTATGTTGGTAGAGAGTTAAAGAATAATGCTTTCGAGATATGACGTGTGAGCAATAATATGGCTAGAGTTAAAGGTGAACTCCAACTCATTAGCAAATATGCTTCTATGGTTGCTACTCAAGCTGAGAAAGTACTTAAAGCTCAAAATGAATTGCTTGAGGAATTAAATAATAAAAATGACTTTGCTGTTAGAGTGGCTACTAGAACTGGTAGAATGACTCAGGAACCTTTGTATCCTGAAGGCCACCCTAAGAGAATCGAGCAAGATTCTCAGAGAAATAATTTAGAGGCACCTAGTTCTTCTAAAAAGAAGAAAAAGAAAAACGATAGGACTTTGCATGCTTCTAGTGGACCTACTGTAGACACACCTAAGAATCCCAATGATATTTCTATTTCTGATGCTAAAACTCAATCAGGTGATGAACATGAACCTAGTGATAATGTTGATGATAATGCTCATGTTGATGCTCAACCTAGCAAAAACAATGAAGTAGAGATTGAACCTTCTGTTGATCTTGATAACCCACAATCAAAGAATCAACGTTATGATAAGAGAGACTTTGTTGCTAGGAAGCACGGTAGAGAAAGAGAACCATGGGTTCAGAAACCCATGCCCTTTCCTCCTAAACCATCCAAGACAAAGGATGATGAGGATTTTGAGCGCTTTGCTGAAATGATTAGACCTATTTTCTTACGTATGCGTTTAACCGATATGCTCAAAGTAAATCCTTATGCTAAGTATATGAAGTATATCATCTCAAATAAAAGAAAGACACCGGAAGCTGAAATTTCCACCATGCTTGCTAATTACACTTTTAAGGGTGGAATACCAAAGAAACTTGGAGATCCGGGTGTACCAACTATACCATGCTCCATTAAAAGAAATTATGTTAGAACTGCTTTATGTGATCTTGGAGCCGGTGTTAGTGTTATGCTTCTCTCTTTACATCATAGACTTGAATTGAATAAGTTGACACCTACTGAAATATCTTTGCAAATGGCTGATAAATCAACTGCTATACCTGTCGGTATTTGTGAGGATCTGCCTGTTGTGGTTGCAAATGTCACTATCTTAACGGACTTTGTTATTCTTGATATTCCCGAGGACGGTAGTATGTCTATTATCCTTGGTTGAGAACGCCTTCTAAAAGGGTTCTCAAAAATTCGAGATAGATCTAATTATACTTTTTTTTACTTATTTCTGCATTAATAGAGCAGACGAGTAAAAAAATAAACCTAGACCTTTTCTTAATACTGCAGGGGCTGTTATTGATTGCAACAAAGGCACTGTCACTTTTCATGTTAATGGTAATGAGCATACGGTACACTTTCCGAGGAAACAATCTCAAGTTCATAGCATCAGTTCTATTGCAAATGTTCCAACTATTATTATTGGAGGTTTTGAATTTCCTCTCCCTACTGTCAAGAAAAAATATGATATTCTTATTGTTGGGGATTTTCATATCCCCGTTGAGGTAACTTAGTGTTATTCGAAATTTCTCCGGTTCCATGTTATTCAGAATGAGTTTGTTAACAAGACTTGATCAACCTTGTTAGTGGATTCATTTTGATGATCATGAGATGGATGAAACTAGAAGACACAACCTTCTGTACCCTCTTTTTTACTTTCTGTTATTTAGAATAAATAAAGCAAAAATAGTATTATCTGTCTATTATCTGAATTATCCGTGCATTAAAAAATATCCCGAAAATAAAAGTGCTCCAAATGCCCTGCAAATTTAGTATGATTTTTTATGGAATATTTGAGGATTTTAGGCACTGAAAACACTGCAGGAGGGGCAAGCACCAGACCAAGAGAGTGGAGGGCGCGCCCCCCATAGGGCGCGCCCCCTGTCTCGTGGGCCCCTGGTGCCCCCCTCCACTTATGCCAGCACCCACACACTTCATCTTCTACCCCAAAAAATCCCGATCCAGCTTAAGCACGAGTTCTAGCTTGTTTTGCTGTGATTTTCAATCTCCTTGCTCAAAGCTCAATTCACAAAACTGCTTTGGGAGATTGCTTGGTATGTGACTCCTCCACTGGTCCAATTAGTTTTTGTTCTAGTACTTTATTCATTGCAAATTTTTGCTGCATAGGTGACCATGTCCTTGAGCTTGCATGTTAAATTTATGAGGTCCCAAGCAATTTTTATGCATGATATAGGCTCTAGGTACTTGTAGGAGTAGTTGCTACCAATCTTGTTTTGTTTTATTCACTTCTATTTTGAAGTTACTAAAATTTCAGAAATTTTCAGAAAATGTTAAGGAAACTTTTGAGGGGCTCTTCTAGCCAAAGCTCTCAGGAAAAACAAGCCAAAGAGAAGGAAAAAGCCAAGTATAATCTTCCTCGCTTAGCGGAAGTACGGTCGTGTGAATGGCCATGTGAGGATTTCTTGAAAGAAGCTGGAATTCATGAAGATTTTTATTCTTTGATCGAGACTGCAGGCCTCACCGGTTTCATCAACGACCGGATCGATCAGTTTCTCTTACTCACCAATACTTTCGTGCAAAACTTTTATTATTATCCTAAGAAGTCACTGCCTGCAGTATCATTTCATTTATATGATGAATTCAGAGAAATGTCTTTACGTAATTTTTGCGCGGTGTGTAGGATACCTTATGAGAGAGAATTAGAGGAACCCCATCGTGAAGTTGTGGGTGTCTTTGTTAATACTATAGTTGTAGAGGAGCCAAAGAAGGGCTCTGAGGCAAAAGTCTCTAGCATACACTTTCCTGTTTTATGCTACTTTGCCATATTTGCTAGTAGATGCTTGATTGGTCGTGGAAATAGTGGAAACTTGAGCGTTCCTGATATTATCATTCTTCAACATGCCTTGCTTGGAGACAATACTTTTAGTATGGGTGTCGTCGTTGCTAAACGGCTAACCCTGAATCGCACAAAAGGCCCCATATTTGGAGGTATCTATGTTGCACGTCTTGCGAAACATTTTCAGATACCCATTAGGCACCATGAGAAGGAGGAGATAAAATTGCCCCCTCACATTTTAGATTACAAGAGCATGGTAGCACACAAGTTTATTGTTGACAACGAAGAAAAGATGCTCTTGTATAAACTTAGATTCAATAAGAAACACTTTGAGATTATTATTTTGCCTGCGCCTTGTTGTTTGATTTGCTTGCAGAAAATTTTCTTGTCACACCGGAAGCGGTGAATAATCATCGAGCCCAAGCTTTTACTCCAGAACCTGAACCTGAGCCGGAACCTGAATTGGACCCTTATCGTGCATCATCTGTCCAGTGGGATCCGGAGATGACCAGCCAGTGGTATCCTGATTACACCTCCCAGTACACCGGGGAGAGTAGCGGCGGTCCTTGGTATTAGACCAACTTAGGCCAAAAGCCTAAGCTTGGGGGAGTACATATTTCTCACCGACTTTACATTCATGTTCACACACTAGTCGTCGGTGCTTATACTCTTTCACTGCATTATCCATACTAGTTTAAATTTCTTTTTTCTAGTTTTCTTCTTGTGTGTTTGATAAACCTTTAGAAAAAAACCAAAAAAATTAGTTAGTTTAATTTTCATGCTTGTAGTAGAATTAAAATGAAAACCCAAAAAGATTTCTAGTTCTTCTTCTTACTTGTTGGGAGCTTTCCCATGTAAATAGTTTTATTTTCTTTTCTTTCCTTTGGGGGTCGAGAAGACCATATTGAAAATGTTTAATGGCTCTCATATGCATGATTGTTTATTTAACTTAGAGCCCATATTACTTGTCTTCTCTCTTGAGTTGAATGCTTGCAGATTCCAGCTTAGTCCAATGTACATGCACTATTATTATTATACACATCGTTCGGTCGTGCAAGTGAAAGGCAATAATGACGATATATGATGGACTAATTGAGATGAGAAAAGCTGGTATGAACTCGACCTTTCTTGTTTTTGTAAATATGATGAGTTCATCGTTTCTGAGTCAGCTTATTATGAAGTAAACGTATTTGCAATGACATTTAGAGATTATAGTTGCTCGTGCCATGCTTGATTAGCTATGAGTTATAATGGTTTACCTTGTGTGCCAACATGCTATTAGAATGATTATGATGTGGTATGATGGGATGGTATCCTCCTTTGAATGAATTGAGTGACTCGACTTGGCACATGTTCACGCATGTAGTTGAATCAAATCAACATAGCCTTCATGATATTTATGTTCATGGTGGATTGTATCCTACTCATGCTTGTACTCGGTGTGAATTAATTTTAATGCATATTTATGACTGTTGTCGCTCTCTCAGTTGGTCGCTTCCCAGTCTTTTGCTAGCCTTCACCTGCACTAAGCGGGAACACTGCTTGTGCATCCAAACTCCTTAAACCCCAAAGTTGTTCCATATGAGTCCACCATACCTTCCTATATGCGGTATTTACCTGCCGTTCCAAGTAAATTTGTATGTGCCAAACTCCAAACCTTCAAATGAAATTCTGTTTTGTATGCTCGAGCAGCTCATGTTTCAACTAGGGCTGCCTATATCTTCCATGCTAGGTGGGTTATTCTCAAGAGGAGTGGACTTCGCTCCTCATTCACGAGAAAGGGCCGGTAACCGGGATGCCCAGTCCCATGATCCAAAAAGATCAAAGAAAATCAAAATAATTAAACAAAACTCCCCCAGGACTGTTGTTAGTTGGAGGCACTCATTGTTTCGAGCAAGCCATGGATTGATGCTTGTTGGTGGTTGGGGGAGTATAAACCTTTACCATTCTGTTTGGGAACTGCCTATAATGCATGTAGTATGGAAGATACAGCCATCTCATAGTTGTTGCGTTGATAGCGAAAGTATGCCGCTCAAAATGTTATTCAATCTCTATTTTAAAATCGAGCTCTGGCACCTCGACAAATCCCTGCTTCCCTCTACGAAGGGCCTATCTATTTACTTTTATGTTGAGTCATCACCCTTCTTATTAAAAGCACCATTTGAGAGCACACTGTCATTTGCATTCATTACTATTGGTTTATATTGGGTATGACTTGACTGGATCTTTTTTACCATGAATTACAATGTTTAGTCAGTCCTTGATCTTTAAAGGTGCTCTGCATTTATGTTTTGCGGTCTCAGAAAGGGCTAGCGAGATACCATTTTGTTATATCATGTTATGATTATTTTGAGAAAGTGTTGTCATCCGAGTTTTATTATTATGGCTCGCTAGCTGATTAGCTATTCATATGAGTAATTGTGAGACCTAAATGTTATTGTGAGTATGGTTAGTTCATAATATTTGCTGAAACATGAATGCTGGCTTTTCATGTTTACAACAACAAGAGCAAACATAGTTTGTAAAAGTTTTTCTTTATCACTTTCAGTTTATCAACTGAATTGCTTGAGGACAAGCAAAGGTTTAAGCTTGGGGGAGTTGATACGTCTCCAATGTATCTACTTTTTCAAACACTTTTGCCCTTGTTTTGGACTCTAACTTGCATGATTTGAATGAAACTAACTCGGACTGACGCTGTTTTCAGCAGAACTGCCATGATGTTATTTTATGTGTAAAAAAGAAAAGTTCTCGGAATGTCCTGAAAATCCATGGAAGCACTTTTTGGAATTAATAAGAATTTCTGGGCGAAAGATATACACTAGGGGGCCCACGGCCTGTCCACGAGACATGCCCCCCCTATAGGGCATGCCCCCTATCTCGAGGGCCCCCTGGACCTCCACCGACCTCAACTCCAACTCTATATATTCACGTTTGGGGAGAAAAAAAATCAGAGAGAAAGTTTCATCGCGTTTTACGACACGGAGCCGCCGCCAAACCCTAATCTCTCTCGGGAGGGCTGATCTGGAGTCCGTTCGGGGCTCCAGAGAGGGGGATTCGTCGTCGTCGTCATCATCAACCATCCTCCATCACCAATTTCATGATGCTCACCGCCGTGCGTGAGTAATTCCATCGTAGGCTTGCTAGACGGTGATGGGTTGGATGAGATTTACCATGTAATCAAGTTAGTTTTGTTAGGGTTTGATCCCTAGTATCCACTATGTTTTGAGATTGATGTTGATATGACTTTGCTATGCTTAATGCTTGTCATTAGGACCCGGGTGCCATGATTTCAGATCTGAACCTATTATGTTTTCATGAATATATGTGTGTTCTTGATCCTATCTTGCAAGTCTATAGTCACCTATTATGTGTTATAATCCGACAACCCCGAAGTGACAATAATCGGGATACTTCTCGATGATGACCGTAGTTTGAGGAGTTCATGTATTCACTATGTGCTAATGCTTTGTTCCGGTTCTCCATTAAAAGGAGGCCTTAATATCCCTTAGTTTCCGCTAGGACCCCGCTGCCACGGGAGGGTCGGACAAAAGATGTCATGCAAGTTCTTTTCCATAAGCACGTATGACTATTTTCGGAATACATACCTATATTACATTGATGAATTGGAGCTAGTTCTATGTCACCCTATGTTATAGCTATTACATGAAGAATCGCATCCGGCATAATTATCCATCACTGATCCATTGCCTACGAGCTTTTCACATATTGTTCTTCGCTTATTTACTTTTCCGTTGCTACTGTTACAACTACTACAAAAACCCAAAAACTATTATCTTTACTTTTACTACCATTACCTTTATTATCATACCACTTTTGCTACTAAATACTTTGCTGCAGATACTAAGTTATCCAGGTGTGATTGAATTGACAACTCAACTGCTAATACTCAAGAATATTCTTTGGCTCCCTTGTGTCGAATCAATAAATTTGGGTTGAATACTTTACCCTCGAAAGCTGTTGCGATCCCCTACACTTATGGGTTATCAGTGTGTTTGTTGGGATCCGATGAATTGTGAGTTTATGGTCAGATCTATCCATGGATATTAATTGAGTCTTCTCTGAACTATTTTATGCATGATTGTTATAGCTTCGTATTTCTTCTCCGATTTATTGCTTTGGTTTGGCCAACTAGATTGATTTATCTTGCCATGGGAAGAGGTGCTTTGTGATGGTTTCGATCTTGCGGTGCTTATCTGTGTCAAAATCGGCGGATCTCGAGTAGGGGTCCCGAGCTGTGATATTGAATAAATGGGGAACAAGAGACGAAGGAGACGATGTTTACCTAGGTTCGGGCCCTCTCGAAGTGGTAAAACCCTACGTCCTGCTTGATTATATTGAAGTGTATAGGATGATTACAGAGTCGATCTACCACAAGGTCAAATGAACTAAACCCTAGGTGAGTAGGATGATGATTCTTCTCCTAGCCTCCACGGACTAAACCCTCCGGCTTATATAGACACTAGGGGTACTAGGGTTACACATAGTCGGTTACAAGAAAGAGATAAACATGTTGATTCTCCTATCTTGACTTGGAGGACACGCCAAGGCTTCAAAGGTTTCCTGTCTGGACATGGAGCCGCCTTATAGCTCGGCCTTCTAGTAGTTGCAGGGCGGCCCACGTGCCGGCCCATGAGAGATAGGCTGGCAGCCCGAGGATCCCTTAGTTCAGGACTCCCTCAGTAGCCCCCGAACTAGAGCACGCACAAATGGGCCGGCGCAATTTGCAAGCTTTGAACAAAACAAAAAATAAGATAGTAATCATGGGGATCGAACTCCAAACCTCAGGCTGGATAATAGCGAGCCTAGCCACCACGCTAGCGACCGCAAACGACCAAAAAGCAGCACTAAATTTAAAGTCCAATTACAATAGAAGTTCCTTTTTTCAACATTTATTTTAAGAAAATGTGAACAAAATTTATTCAAAAATTCAAACAAATGTTTAAAAGTTGTGATTTTTTTAGAAATTCTAATAATAGCATGACATTTTTCAAAACATAAAGTGAACAAAATTCAAAAATTCAAACAAATTTTTCAAAAAGGTGAACATTTTTTAAATTGTAAAAACGAATTCGAATTCAGAGCAAGCCAAACGGGTCAGACCGGCCAGGCCCGCCGTAAATGTGCCTGGCACGGCACAGCCCACCAGGGCACGATTAATAGATGGGTCATGCCGGCAAAACATGGTGACTTTTATTGGGTTGGTCACATATTTCTTATTGTTTACATTTGTAGCTCACCTTTATAACTGTATCTAAGGCAAAACATGGTGACTTTTTAAAAAAAAAACATGATGACGTTGAGCATGCATCATTACAGTAACTAGACTTCACTCCCTACTACCCTATGTTGCATCTGACAAACGGAGAACCTCGACTCAACAACACCCTGTGCTGCCACATGAGTTTAGTGAGCTAGCGCCCAAGGATATGTTGCAGATCCACTACACGGGATGCCGCAGTGGCACACACAATTGGGGGCACCTATGTATCAGTTACCCTTTTCTTCTTCCTCCGACCAACCATTTTTCAGGTAAGAAAGAACTCAGAGCAAGATCTCTCCCTTGCCTGATTTCTCCCCGCTCTCCCCTAGCATGCACCCAACAGCAGGCGAGGTCCTGTTCAAACGCCGTGTCCAGCCATGTCGTCCCCTCCTTCGGCTCGGTAGCCATCTAATCCAAGCGGTAGCGAAAACGAAAAGGTAGCCTCGTCTTCGCCTTCGCCGGCTAGCCACTTTGTCCTCACCTCCGGCTAGGTCCTGGCTCGGTCTCGCCGGGAGCGCCATGACCGACTGCATCGCCCCCATCTCGACTGAATAATCCAAGTGTGTTTTTCAAGCAAGTGATATATTTACCTGATCAGTCCATTTCAAAAATAAATAAATATATGATCAGATGTAACACCTGCACCCATCAGGTTAAGGTCCTTGCGGCCTTGTGGGATTTGAACCACCTAGGCATGTTGTGATCGCCCGAGTGCAGCGGCGCACACGCTGGCCCTTCACACAGGCAGCAACAATGCCGTTTCCCCGGACAGCAACGCTAGAGACTATCTCTCCAAGCATCAATAATCATTCAAAGCTCTCATGTTTGAGACTGGAAATAATCCTTTGCTGCTATAGAACGATTAATAATTGTATAAATACAACACAAACAGGTAAATTTGACTATACGCCATACAAATGATAATGATAAATTTCCCTCAATTTCAAAACATCCAGGGAACAAACTTTAGAAGGTGCTACGAAGTCTTGCTGAGTTTCCATATGGAGAAGAAAACATGCCACAAGGTTTGAATTCAAATGTTGTGACTCAATCTTCAATAACTGTTGACTGTTATATAACTGTATAACTTTCCTGTAGGAAAACTGTCATCTGCTTATGGCCTCTACCTTGCACATGTTCCCAGGTCTCGACTAGTCCATTCACCTGCCAAAACAGAAGATCAACACAAGATGAGAAGAATTCACAGTCCCCATTCTGATCTGAATACTTGGATCAGTAATCATTAAAGATACTAAGAGCGTAAATACTTAGGTAGTTCGATGCGATGACACACGTTACGGTGGCATATAAAATATGGTTTATCCTAGCTAATTTTTATAAACTAGCTAAAAGTATTATTTCGGGGGCAATGCCAGCAACACTAGCATAAATGATATTCTGTTACACGCACTAGCTTTTTCCTGATATAGCATGGGGGAAGGGGTTTGAAGAAGCAACTGAGATCCCCTGTGCAAATTTCTGCACATCTCCACTATATCTTTTACATATGCTTCCTGATATAGCATGCGCAAGGGGTTTATAACTTTATATATGCTTTGCTGTTAGAACATAAATAGTGACGGTGTGGTTGTAAAGAACATATTTCCATTTGCCTGTGAAGGAAATGTGGTGTATCCCGGAACCCGTAAAATAAAGGCACAAAGAAAGGACAAGTAGTAAATACCATCAACCAGTTGAACGAGCAGGAGACTGGGATCAGTAAATCATTACAGCCAGTTATGATTTCTCCGCAGACGTCGGGACCTATTTAAAAAATACTGGGTTAGCCAACAATTACTTCCATATTGAGAATGAAGGCCAACTTACCAAGCTGGTAGAACTTCTCAGGTTAAAAGAAATGGAAAACAAAATATCCAGCCCAATCTAAATAGGAAATTTGTTAACACCAAACATACTGACACGCAGTTCTATGCAGAGAAGGAAGGAATGAAAAAATCATCCGCCAGAAGATCAATGATGTTGTGCAAGACGCGAACAGGTGAGCAACTGAGCATGGCTTTACAGAACAAATATATTGGTTATAAAAGTATACAAATAAAATTTTATCTCGAGACCAGATGTGAAGAAACTAAGACTCGGACCATTGGTTTCCAAAAAGAAACAGCAGACCAAAACTCCATGAAATTAAGGCATCAACTATCTGTTTAGGAACTCCAGACTACATTATTCAAGCATCCAGAAAACCACAAGTAGTAAAAAAAAGTTCGCCTAAGCTTATTTGGAGAACCTTTCAAAGTAAATCGGTAACCTTCCTAAAAAATAACCATATCACCAATGAAACTTTATTGAAGCATCCGCAGTTGAAATACTGGTGATGGTGAATGCTGGCTAGCTACTGCTTTTCATGAACATGTGAAATGTATTGCCAAGGAAAGCCTTTTGACAGCTGACTGTAAGACAGGAAAAAATATATATGATCCTTTCTTAGAATGCTACACCCTCTGTTCATTAATGCTCCCTCTGTATTAATTTAAACCGCCAAAACGTCTTATATTAATGAACAGCGGTAGCACTTCATAGCATTATGCTTCAATTACATTACTATAATGTTCAATTTCCCAAACATGGCAGCACAAATACACAATACCAAAAATGAGTTTTTTTTATGTAATTAATTTAGCAGGTCCAGCATTAAATAGCAGATGGGGTAACTACAGAAAACACACTGGTGGCAGAAAATCACTGAAGCAGCAGGTATACAAGCTTTAGGAAAGAGGGATACTGAAAATTAGATTGGATGAACTCATTACCTTGTAGTTACATGATCTTCAACTACTTTATGTTCGTCTTCAGTGAACATGAACCACATGTCTTTGTTCTTCGTTCTATTTTCTTCATCGAATTCTGATATAAACATGGTATTGCTAGTCACTATACATTGCTAATGAGTAAAATGAAAACTAACCTCGTAATAGTTACAAACCTTGACGCATTATGCTTATATTGTAATTACAATAGCTACCCAGCTTCCAATATTTTACTCCTTTGTCTTCCATAACAGGAGTGGTCCTATGAACACGTTTCAGCATCTCCAATTCTGGCACAATTGGGAAGTACAAGAAGAAAATTAATACAGAACAGCTATATACCTTTATTTTTCTGAACAAAGCTTGGACTTTTTAAACATCACATGACAAAACAGAAGGATAAGAAAGGCACCCTAACTCAAACGAGACTCAGACCCAAGTGGTGATGCACACGTCTACACCACCCACCAACTGAATTAGGCTAAATTTGGTTGTAGTAAAATAAACAACCAGTGTATGCTTGAAATGCTAAGAGAATAAAATAAACATTTTCAGTTAGTTCACGTTCTGGTAAACTACCCGGCCAGTCTAAGACTTCACATTATGCAAATTATGATTACAAAAATAAACCAAAAGTTGCAAGTAGAGGATAAATTAGTTGAAAAAGAAAACCTTAGACACTCGGATTATGCTTATTTTGCATACTAAATGTTGTCAATGAAAGATTATGTGAGCTTCAAAGTAAAGGGTTCCTCATGGTAAACCTTATTACCTACAAATAGGGATTAATTACTTTAGTTCTGATTTAAGACCGACTTTTGTATCAAATTAAAGGAAAAATATCGTGATACCAAATTCTCAGTTTGAATTTTTGATGTGTATCTCATATCGACCACCCTTTAAGTAGGACAAGTTATGACCAGACCTGGCTTTAGGAGTATTTGCTGTAAACCTCAAGCAGCCCATAGTCCACACCTTCTTTAAGCTCTAACACCAATTGTACAACTTCATGCTAGCACCAGCTAGATTCACCATAGCAACCCTCTATTTAACCTAGACTAGATTCCAAGTGAATACTAATGCAAAAAGATTATTCCATAGTGACATGGCAAAGACAAGGAGTGATATGGCACGGAGAACAAAGAGGAAGAAGTTTGGTAGGACAAAGAGTGTGTATAAAGAAGTTCATGCAACATTATTGGGCAGCCAAGGAAGATACTGGACTCAAATATAAGTGGACAGAACTAACTAAACGAATATGACCAAGTGTTGATTATATTGCTTCTCTTGCATGCAACGTGCACCACATTTCTCCCACTAGCAAGACAACTTATCGTGGTGTTGTAATTCGCCAGCAACCAGGCTTGACCTCGGCAGAATGACTCATCTTATCTGAGGCATAAGCCCTTCTAGTGGTGGTCCACCAACATTCAGTATGAGGCAGCAAATGTGAGTAATGTCCATAAGCTCAGGCAAATCTGACTTGAATGGCTGCAGGATGAGCAACCCGGTGGTTAACAACAACGGTGACGCCAAAATAACAACATCGGCGACACGAGGAAATTCCCAATGATGTTGTGTGGCTATCTATGTTGATAAGAACAACTTGGATCCTGCTGATGTTGGCAGCATGTCAATGTATGTCTAAGGGCCCAGTGATGTGTGTCGTGTTCTTCTCAACAGGCTCACATGAAGAACACATCGATGTTTGTGGATTCCTAGTGCATGCCAACGAATGTTGAGTTGTCAATGGTTACTTGTCACCCATAATAAACAAGTTGCTCCGTTCACGCTTTGATAATTAAATTTTAGTGTGAGCTGAGTCATGGTCACAGCAATTGCGCATTGATAAGACAAAGACAATGGCTCTGATGACAAGTTGCCACATCCTCGTTGCTTGATCTTGGAAATTAAGTTGGCAACGCAAGACATAGCTTAGGGTGGCGATGATAGGAGATCAAAGAGGAAAGGGGATTTGTAGAATAGAGAGGATGCGTAGGGATGACAACACCCACGGTAGAGATGAGACAAAAATTATTGCCTTGTGCCCCCAATATAGCAAGTCCAATCTTATAAAAATCGCACAAACATGGAACCTAATTTCATTGTAACTGATTGATAAGGTAGTAACTTAAGATATAACCAAAAGAAGTGACCAAACCTAATAATTGATATTCGTATTAACTCCCCTTCAAAACGCATGCACTGATCACAATCTCCAGCCTTGGAAAGACAACACATTCTAATGTTGTAGTTTAGGAAAGCTATTAGTGATTGTCTCCATTGTCAGGTTTATCCAAACAAGCACATATGCTTACAAATGACTTCAACGGAGAGGTATATGTTTTCCCGTATGATGGATGAGCCATTTACCTATGGTACACCATCTCATTTAATATGCCTTGGTGAATTGTGTTAAGCTTCATGCACTAGCCAACGCCTTGGTGAAAAGGTCTAGGCAATCCACATACACACTAAAACAGCCCCTCTCACGTGTGGTGCGGCATGTCAACACATGAATAGGCTCCGAGGCACAGCTCAAGAGGCTTATACGCGGACACAGAGTGGGCAGCAGCAATTTTTGGATAAATTGCGAAAGCCAGGACTTGAAGTCAAGACCTTAGGCTCTGATACCATGTTAAGCTTCATGCACTAGCCAACGTAACCACAAGTCCAAACTTATGAAAAGGGCTAGCTAGGCAATCCACATTTACACCATGTTAAGCTTCATGCACTAGCTAACACAGCAAAAAGTCCGAAATGATGGAAAGGGCTAGGAAATCCACATATACACTTCAACACCCCCTCTCACGTGTGGCGCGGGATGTCAACACATGAATAGACTCAGAGATATGGCTCAAGCGGCCTATACGTGGATACAGAAGGGGCATCAACATTTTTTGGATAAATTGCGAAAGCCGGGACTTGAAATCGAGACCTTTGGCTCTAATACCATGTTAAGCTTCATGCACTAGCCAACGAAACCAAAAGTCTGAACTTATGGAAAGGGCTAGTTAGGCAATCCAGATTTACACCATGTTAAGCTTCATGTACTAGCCAACACAACCAAAAGTCCGAACTGATGGAAAGGCCTAGGCAATCCACATATACACTTCAACAAATTGAATGGCTATCCTTTGAAACATTGATATCTCATAGAACTACAAAATCTCATATCACTTGTAAGTTCATCGGATTATAAAACTCCACGCCATGCCGATACGATATGCTAGTCTGATAACCAAGTGATGCACTTATTGTAAATAGAAGAGGGAAGCAATGGAATACTGCTCCTGAAATTAATTCTTAGTTGTAATATAGAGCAACCTTATTAGCTGACCTAGCATGTCGCTAGGATTGGCAAAAGCAAGACCATGACAGCATGCCCTTATACTAGTAGGGCCATTGTTGGCATCAAGTCTTGCTTTTATGAGGCTTGCCGAATCTTCTATTCCTCCATGGTTCCACGCTATTGCAATAACCGACCGTAACAATTTAGCACACTCTAGGGTGGGGATATCATCTTGGCATTGACATAGCATCCATGAGATCCAAAGCAAACACGAGGGTCATCATCCTAGTAAATTTTGCTAGGAGAATGCCTAGATGGTTTGGGTGACACCAAGAAAATATGGATTTTGTCAAGAGTAATAAGAGCATTACATAAGGCAAAGAGCCTCTTAAGACAAGGGTTTCACACCTAAAGTATCAGAGGGGAAAAGGACCCTAGAGGGTGGAAGATATCCCATGAAGTAGCCATCGTTGGCTCTCTTTATTGCCACCACCGTAGGAAGAAGTGAGTCATGTTACTACGAGTCGTCCTGGGTATGCTTCTTCTTTGAGGCCCGTCCTTTCTTCTTCTCTCAACTCTTCTCAGACTCTCTGGTACTCTTCGACAATAATTCTTCACCATTGTCTCCATGTCTCTGCCTCTATAGTGCATTTTTGCCTTTCCTTCTCCATCCTCTACAACTTCCGCTCTCCACCCCTCCCCTTTGACCTGCTTGGGTTAATATGGATTGCCATTTTGTGCTTACTATATACCCTAAATTTGTTGCCATATGAGGAATATTGAATTCACTATCACATGGATACTGTTCATCATGTGTATGTCCAACTAATCTTGCCTGTGTGCGTGTCTTAGGATCACCATGACTCTCGAATGTGCCATGAGGGATCTTTGGCTTAGTACATTCACCAAATAGTGATCTAAGTTTTCTAGCGGTGGTAGGCCAAAAATGGAAGTTGTCCAATGGTGAAAAGAGCAAGGCTTTCCACATCAAAATTGGTAGATTGGTGACACCTGTAGAACACTATGCGACATTCATATTTCTGTTATCGTCATTGTACGCATCCTTTTCACAGTTGCTTGTATTTTGGCAAGATAAAAAACAATGGGCCCGATGGTCTCTAACGTCTTCTTCTCGCCGCAAGGATAATGCCAGGTTGTTGTTGCATCTCAAAAACCTTACTCCGCCCCTCAAGTTGGATAACTAGCTTACATTGACTTTGAATTAGTTGATTAATGCCCATGCAAGTACATACCTTAAAGTCATAGCCAATGGCTTTAATATGAACCTGCTACACCCCTCCCACAAGGAATGCAAGTATTTCGAGTAAGGGGGAGTAGAACCTTACAATCGGGTGCCATAATGAAGATATTCACAACAAAGTGGAGGAGGAGAGAAAAAGAGGTGCCGAAAACGTCCTTCAAGTTGGTGCTCCCCAATAACGGTCTGCGTTACTCGGTTTCAGTGGTGCAGCGTCTTCGATCCTTGCGGAAGGGGATAGGGTTCCCCTTGGCGCAGCGAAAGTCGAGGACTCACGGAATTTCTTTGCAGTCAGTTGCTCTGCTCCCTTGCCGCTCTTCGTGTCATCTCGATGCTCTGCTGCCTCCTTCGGTGATTGTCCTTGGTACCTTTCTAGCTCCTTTTGGTTGTGTGTGGACAAGGCGGGTTGCCGACAAGGTATATTCCGAGTGTAGGTGGTAGTTCTAGGGCTACTTCGCGCTGCGAGGCTGGCATCCTTCTAGCTCTTGGGTGAGCAACTCTGAATCCCAACAGAGCAGTGCCTTCCGTTCCAAGGCAAGGAAGTAGGGTCCCTCTGCAATGATAGAGATGGAAGGTGTTTTGCTTCCTCCAGTCCCAAGGTGCTACATGGAGCATAATTCCCCTATGATGGTCGGTTATGTCTTGCTTAGCTGCTCCGACCATGATTTCTTCAATGCCAAGCGTGGAATGCTTCGTCTTTTGCAAGTTGTGTGTGCTCTGTTTTCCTTTTCATAGGTGCTTGTAATGGCTGTAGTTGTGCATGCTCTCCATAAACGGGAACACAAAGCACTATGTGGAAACAAGTTAGCCAACAAATATCAGTCATGATTTACCTGACTCAAAGGTTGGTCAAGTTCCATTTTAACATGAGTCTTAAAAAAACTTACATCCCATTGTTACAATATCATGGAGTACATATGTATAAATTAAGGTATCGACATATTACCATATGTTTCCTTTTGTGGTATCCTTTACTATCCATATCCATAAACCCTATTGTGGTACAAGTATCAGTTCCGCTCTTAAATTAATTTCACATGTATTAGTTAGTGCAAAATAACCTAGAATATCTTAGGCCTATATACTAATTAATTAATTAGTATATCCTTTCATGTCTCTACGCTAATCCAAGAAAAAGGTTAAATATTAAATCCTAATTACACGGTTAGTTATGTGACATATAATATAAGGCTAAGGCTGAAAAGACTTAACACCTATTCACCCAGAAAAAAAGAGGTTATCTTCTCTTGGATGGTTATGTCCACGTGTATTTGAAGCCACTGCCCTCTTTTAAAGATTTTGCCTCATGTTCTGTGGGACAAGGGGACACAATTCTTTTCTGGCAGGATAAACGGTCTGACTTGCCGTTGCTTCAGAAATTCCTTGAGTTACATTCTTTTGCTAGAAATGAAAAAGAATCTTGCAAAATTTTAGTGCAAGAAGGGATTGGGCTGATAACTTTCATAAGTCTTTGTCTAATCAAGCATATAATCATAAGTCCCAAGTATAATCCCAGTGGTTGATCAGAATAGTAAGGACAGATGGCAATGCAATGGAATTAATGACAAATTCTCCTTTATGAAAATGTATAAACACCTGATGGGAGATTTTGAGGCTCTAAAAGTTTTCAAATTAATCTGGAAGATTGTTTGTAGACTCAAGCATAAGATTTTTTTTGGTTAGCTATGCATAATAGAATTAACACAAGATCCTTGCTGAAACGAAAAGGCTTCATGATGACTGATCACTCTTGTCCTATATGTAATCATCAATGTGAAGAAACACGTATGCATCTGTTTTGGGATTGCAATTTTGCTCAAAGTTGCTGGAACACTCTCATTCCTGGAAGAAAAGTAGGTACTTCTGGTTATGAAGATACATTGTTGGCTCTTGAGGATCTACCAAATGCTATTAGTATGGAGATTGTCCTGGGATGCTTGAACATCTGGCTTCAGAGAAATGGAAGATATTCAGAAACTCCGGTCCAGCCATTCAGAATTTGAAGATATGCCCTTAAAGATGATTTGATTCTACTTTTGTTTCAAGGAGTGGTCCTCGGTAAACTTCTAGTACTATGATCATGATACCTAGAGCTGGGACTGGACAACTCTCTTTTATCAGTAGGCCTTTTGTAGTTTTCTTTCATTTTGCTCCCCCTATTTGTAACATACTCCCTCCGTCCTACATTAGTGCCAAAAAGCGTCTTACATTATGGGACGGAGGGAGTACTGTTTATATTAATGAAAATTATCGTAGATCGATTGTTCTACGGTCCAGGGTTTCAAAAGAATGTCCACATGCATAACACAATTGGGTTGGACTACTCAAACAATATGTTTATATAATACTTGCATTTATTTTTCAATTTGTTAACCTATAGTCAGTACGCATTCATGGATGGTAGGCAAACAATTTGATGTTAGTGAAAGTTAGACACTCCCTCCAGTCTTAATGTTGACCATTTCTTCTACTGCTCCCTCCGGTCTTAAGAAGATAGTGTTTTGAACGCTAGCACAATTACCACAATAGTACATATAATATTAGTTTCTATTTTTTTACAACTCCAAAACCTAATAAAATTGTTATATTGTGCTAGTATCTTTTACACAAATCTATATATATGGTTTTCTCACACTCAATCGAAACATTTTAGAAGATATTGGTGGTTAAAGTTTTAAAAGTTCTAAAACAGCTATGCCCAAAAAGTTACGTTTTTGTGGACTATGGGGAGTAATAAAACCTAATAAAGTACTTATATTACAAAGATATTTTCTAGAAAAAAATATATAGGTGCAGAATGGTATAATATAGACGACGTGAAATAATATAATAAACAAAAGTGAAAGATATCAAACAGATTGATAACTGCACAGATGAAGAAAGCTAAACAAATTGAGCGCAGGAAATGAAGATATATCAAGCCATACTGTCACAGACCATTCTGGGCAGCCTGCTTGACTTCTTCTGCTTCCTTTATTTGAGAAAGGATATCATTAGCTTCCTCATTGTTAGCACTATCTCCTCCTTGGATTGTTTTAGTCATGTCATCGTATCTTCTTTTTAGCTCCTTTTGCTATGAAACAAGACAAAAACGATGATCATTAATGTCAACCAAGCGACTTGACCACACAAAAAAAGGAACTTCCCAAGATAAGTACCTTTCTGGTTGCAGCTTTGATTTCTTGTGTGGCCACACATTTTCTATCTTTATTGTCAATGCAGGTCCTCAACTTTCTGAACGAAATTACAAGATAATTAATATGACAGTAGTGAAGTGAACTAGTCCAGCAAATATGGTAGCTTGTACTTACTCAGAGGACAATGCCTCATCACACAGACAATTCAGAACCTCCAGCTTACAAGAAAGGTTCAGACTTCTATATCCTGATACCCCCTGATTTAAGCACCGAAGGGTGAAATCTTCTGCATGGAATGTCAAAGAGATGTACTCGCCTACTTTCCTTATCCATTCATCTCCATGTCTTGGATACTTATCAAAAGGGCTAAGAAAAAAATAACCTCATTTACTCATTTATTAACTGCATGGGCAAAATGACAAGGGAATAGCAGTTTGTGAGTATACTTACTTAAGTTTGCAATTTTCTATGACAGACAGAAGATTTATGTGAACGTCAGCAACAACTGAAGACACCTCTTTGAGTTTAGTTAAGTGTCTGAGAGTTTCTTCTGGTTGCCCCTTCCCTATTTTGCAGATCTGCTTAAATCATTGGATACATTATTCTATTTATAATACAGAAGAAAAGGTCTCTTAAAGCAAGCAGGCAGCTAAGAACAGTTAAACATTTTCATTATGGAAACATATAACAAGTTTGGTGCCAGATTATAAAATAAAATGCAAATAAACTTTCTTTAGATTATAAATTGAGAAATCATAAACAATATGCCCCTCAAGTTGATGGTCTATTTTGTGTTAACAAGACAGAAGCAATAAGAAAACAATAGATTTTTTTTAGCTCGGCAACATTCTCAGACAACCTAACTGACCATAACTAGCTAACGCAAACCGAATTTAGAAATGAGTAGTAGATGCATCAATGATCCAATTCACACGAAATGATAAATAAAATATACCACTATTTGCTTTCTGTAATTACCTCGCCAAATGAGCGGCAGAACTCCAGAAATTGAATAGCAGCACCAACATCTTCAGACTGCAGCTCCATACCTGCAATGCAAGTCACGAGAGTACCCCTGGGTACAACTATTTCATCCTTGAGAGCATAATTACTCTCAGTTCGTACCAGGTTGACCTTCGGCCTCTTGGTAGCACGGACCATTCGCCCCGTCGGCGCCTCCCCTTTCCTAGTTCTGCCAAATAAAACCAGATAAAGAGATCTATCAACTAGAACAAAAATCTAAAATCCCTCATGGCAAGCATCAGCTTCAGATTACTTACTTGCACCTGCTGCAGTTGCAGTCATTCCTGCATTTGGGGCATTCCCAGGCCTCCTTCTTCAACACCTCATCCGCAATCAAAGGGTACCTGTTAAACAAAGAGAGCATCAACAAACAAACCCAAACAGAATTGCCTACCACAGGCTCTAAGAAAAAAAGCAGAGAGGAAATTATTTTACCTGTTACATATGCAACTCTTGCAGTATCTGAGAGGGCACTTGCCCCTCTTATTGGACCCCTTGCAATCTGCCGTGACCCCTGTTTTCCTCTGACGGCACTGAGGAATAGCAAAACAGAAAGAAAAAATGAAACAAAAGACCATTTCACTTTTTACAGAGACAGTAGGACTCTGCTGCATACTTTCTATAGATTTTGGTTTATATTACAAGCAGGAAAGGAAAAGAGCTGAGGGCTAAGAGGCCCCTAGAACGATATAACTTCCATATAGAAAGGTTCGGCAATCTCTGTTTTAGGCTGGAAATGCAGTTGATGCAGCTGGTTAGTATGTCGGGAGCTCCAATTTGGACAAAAATATTGCCAGCAGGCTCTAGCGAAAAGACATCTGAAAAATAAGTGGTCTCTGATCTCCATCACATCTTCTCCACGCATAACACAGAAGTAGTCCTCAATGAAGAAATTCCTTCAGCGAAGCATATCTCTGGTATTAAGTCTGTCTTGCAGGAGAAGCCAGAAGAAAACCTTGTGTTTCTTTTGACAGAAAGATCCGATATCGCCGTATCAGCTTCTTTTAGCAGATGATTTGTCGGGGCTTTTGAAGAAAGCAGTGAATGATGGGGAACTGACAGACATGAAGATCACCAGAACAGCTCCGGGAATTTCACATCTATTGTTTGCTGATGACAGTACCCTGTTCATCCAAGCAAAACAACAACAGGCTGAGGTTGTGAAGAATGTAATACATAAATTTGAGGGGTGCACTGGACAGTTGCCAACTTCACAAAAAAGCTCGCTCTTGTTCAGTAGCGCATGGCAGGTGGAAAGACAAGAGGAGGTGAAATCCACACTAGGAAAGGTGCATGTTTGAAGAGACATACCTAGGCAACGGCTCTCGTATTGGAATGAAAATTCATGTATGTGGCAACAAAGGAGGTGTTGATCCAATCAGTCGCGCAGGCTCTTCCAACATACACCATGAGTGTGTTTCAAGTTCACATAACGATTAAATGAAGGCCATTAGGCAGTTTTGGTGGGGAGAAGATGCAGGAAAAAGAGAGTGCATTGGGCATCGTGGGACAGTTCAATCAAACCGAAAATACGTGGAAGTATGGGATTTACAGACACAAAGTGCTTCAACCAGGCTCTGTTAGTTCGGCAGGCATGGAGGCTTATCGAGTCGGCGGAGGATTTATGTGCTCGGTTTTGTAAAGGTGAGGTACTACAACTAATAATGTCCTTGATACAGTTTTTACCGATGAAGCATCCCAAGCATGGAGAGGAATTGAGTTTGGTTTGAAACTGCTTAAAAAGGGGGATAGTTACGAGAATCGATAATCGTAATTCTATTTGAGTCTGGAGGGATAATTAGATCCCGAAGGAACCTTCACTGAAGATTCAGGGTAGCAGGAGACGTTCAAGGATACAACGTGTGGTCTCCTGTTGTCGGACGGTGACAGTGGAATGAACCTTTGATAAGGGAAGTTTTCTGGCCAGATGATGCTGAGTTGACCGTGAAGATTAAAGTATCAAGAGGAGACCTTGAGGACACCCATGTGTGGCACTTTGAGAGCAGTGGATAGGGTTGCCTACAACCTGAAGCATGCTGACCCGGCGATGGTGAGCAGCAGTAACAATCCTGATGGGGAGCAGTCCATGTGGTCGCTGATTTGGGAAGCGCCTGTGCCAAACAAAATTAGAGTTTTTGGCTGGAGACTGGCGTCAGACAATCTAGCCACTAAAAGAAACAAATGGTGAAGGTCCCTGGAAGCTGACAACATTTGTAACATATGTAGGTGTGCTTAAGAAAATGGTTTTCATGCCGTGGTGAACTGCACTAAAGCCCGTGCTTTGAGGGAGAAACTCCGAGTTGTGTGGAACATTCCCGATGAGTATGTCTTTCAGTATTCAGAACCATAGTGGCTCCTTCTGCTCCTCTCTAGAATCAGACCTGAGCAGCGCGGTCTCGTGCTTCTTATGCTGTGGTGTGCATGGCACCTAAGAGAATCTCCAACAGCAGTCCTAAACACGCAGCCATGCCCAGAAAACTTCTGTTTAGGTCACTTGGGGCAAAAAAACGCCTCCAATAGAAGCCCTATAGGTATATGGTGCCCAAAAATTTTTAGGCCCTGCCCAAAATATTGCTACAACTGATGCAAATATACATCACCACCAGCAGTTGCCCAAAAATCAATTCGGCTGCGGTAGGAACCCCAACAAGTGAAACTTCGCGCCGCCGACTCGCCTCCCACTGCGATCGCCGCCGGAGGCCGCCGCCGCCACTCCATCGGCCGCACCCAGCCCTGCCGGCCGAGACGTCTGCCGCGACCCCCTCCACCGCCGCCGATTCCAGCCTTTCCCCCACCATACACCGGCCGGAATGGTCGCAGCCGCACTACCGTCAGCCGCCGAGGTCGATTAGCAGCTGGGAGACCTCCAATCGATCAACGAGACCACCGCCGAGCCGCAGGTCCCTTTGGAGCTCTCAGCACCCGGGCGACGCGGCGCCATCGGAGTTGGCCGCACCCCCCGGCTCCCCTCCAGTCCCTGGTCCCTCCTGGCGCCTTTCCTAGGTGGCCTGGCAGGCATCTCTGCCCCAGCGAGCTACTGCAGACAAAATCGAGCTCGGTGCCCCGGCGACAACCGGATCCGCCTCCTGGCCTGCCTATCGTCGGATCCATATGAGAGCACCCAAGCTGAAACTTAGGGCACCAGTTTTAGGTCTGCTGGAAAAGCAGGAAAAAATTCTGGTGACCAAGAACCTTCTCTCTCCACACCTAAAACCAGTTTTAGGGCACCAAATTACTGGGCTGCTGCTGGAGATGCTCTAAGGGATGACGTTGTGCAAGGTCAGGGACGGAGCTTTGTCACAAGTTCAGGTCAACTTTCTTCAGAACTATGTGTACACCTTGTCGACAGAGATACCTCAGAGCAAGGACAGAAAGGACAAAAGTCCTCTTGTTGCGCCGGCCTGAAGAATGGAACAGAGTCGTCGAGAACTTCAGAACAGATGGGTGTTTCAAACAAGACAAGATCGACTAAGCCTCCCCCTGGAGGGCTGAGAGTGATTGTGGCTCTCCCCTGCTCATATCTTGGCATGCCTCTCCGATAAAATATTCAAACGTCAGGATTTCCCTGAATTGCAAAATACATTGCTGGTTGGAAGGCAAAATTGGTTTCTTCTGCTGGTGGGCAACCCTGGTGCGTTTTGTGCTCTCTGCTCTGCCTATATTTCAGCTGTTGGCGGTGGATCAGCCCAAATGGGTCATCAAGCAGATCGATAAGCTCAGAAGGGACTTCCTATGGGCTGAGTCTGATGCCATCAGCAGCGGGGAAGGGCCTGCTGTGTCGGTCCCAAGTTTGTATGCCCCTGAATCTGGGTGGACTTGACATTCCTGACTTGGCTGCTCAAGGGAAGGCCCTTAAACTTAAAGTTCTCTGGCCATGGCAAAACGCAATGGACGCAGACAAACCTTGGCATGGTCTACCCCTTCCATGTGACAAGGAGGTCAAAGGCCTGTTTGTTGCCAGAACTTCCATCACAGGAACTGGCCGTTCTTTGTCGTTCTGGAACGGTCACAGGTTAAATGGCCTCGCCCCATTTATTATTGCCTACCCAAAGCTATACAAGCATAGCTGGAAAAGCAACATCTCAGTTGCGGATGGCTTGACTGATAAAAGATGGATTACACACATAAAGAGGAACCCAGACTCTGAGGTCCTAATTGAACACATTGATTTCTGGCAAAAATCGTCTGCCTTCTCTCTGTCCGATGTGTTGGATAAGGAAGAATGGAAGTGTACTGAAAATAAGAAATATACTGCCAGCTCCGCCTACACTATTCAGTTTATTTGGAAAGTTGATTCTCCCCTCAAGAAGCTTATATGGCAAATCAAGCTCCCCACGAAGGTCAAATTCTTTTCGTGGCTGAATGTTCAAGGAAAATGCCTAACTGCGGATTATCTTGCTAAAAGGAAGAGATGGCCACATGACCCCATTTGCTCCCTTTGCACACGTGGCCATGAAGCACCGCCCCTATTTGTTCACTGTCCTCTCGCTGCAGGGATATGGGGTCTGTTCCTTGTGAGGTTAAATTTTCCCTTCCCTTTGATGCCAAATGGTAACACTGAAAGTTTGCTAAACTGGTGGGTTTTTTTTACAGGAAGAATTCCAGAGACACTGGGAAGCTGGTGGGGTGGTGGTCCAGTTAAAGGAGAGCTCGTCTTCTGAAGGACTAATCCTAGTGGATATACCAAGTCCTCTGAGGGCCTCTGCTACCACACTGTCTGGTGGATACCAAGACTTAATCCATCGATCCGTGTGTGGCTTTGCTGCCCTCGATGGTGAGGTGGCCCTCAAGTTACAAGTTATGGTTTTGTTCCCTGATTATTTTGACTCTGCGTGGCAAAACGGAAACCAAAGCAAGGTGACCCCAACACCGGGATGACACGGAGACATGTCGTGATCACTGCAACACCAGAACAGCATCCGATGGAGCAGCAACCTTCACTACTGCAGCACGCAGCAGCATTGAACGGTGGCTCCAAGTCCAGCACAGCCCAGCACTGTCCCGCTCGAGGTGCCACCTTTAATGGCGTCGACTAAATCACCTTTAATAGCTGACCGCATGCACAGCTGCTGGGAAAGCAATACACAACACACAACAGAAGGCACATAGTTTGCAAAACAAAACAAAAAAAGGCAGCAGAAGGAGCACTAGGACGCACAGCAACATGAATACAAACACCAGCCTAAAAGCATATATGTACTAGACTCCACGTGATAGGTACAGTTTTTATGAAACAAACACTGCAAAATTAGCAAGTGATGATGTGCCAGCACCATGTTTCTGAATATAAAGATCGACAAATATCCATATTATCGTTTTTAGAAGGACAAATATCCATACCTATGACAAGAGTAATTCAATGGCAGAAAATATCACATAAGCCAAATTTCAGTTTACTTGCTCCCACCATTACCTATTAATTAATATAATACTGTTTTGATAAGTAATATAACTAGAGCAATGTACGTTCCAAGTTGAATACTTATTTCCTAGGAGGTGTTATGTATGATTCATCAACTATCATCTCTGAACCGTATCTTCTTCAGAACCTAATTGTCAAAGTGGTGGAACCAAAATCACAGCTGCCCCTAATGCAAACACAAATTGAACTAAAAAGTACAGTACTAAGAAGCACCACACGGCATTTAAGTGGTTTTACCATCATCTTGTCTCATGCAACAGATTGCTGGGCGCAGTACCCCAAATGTAAAGATCGATACAAACATGAGGGATCATCCAAAGATTATGGCAGTTCCCTAGAAATAGGCAATATAATAGCACTAACCTAATGGAACGATGTCTATGATCCTCTAACAATTAGCATCGCATCCTCACTTTCAATATTCACAGGACAACCAATCATTCATGAGCAGTCACAAGAATTTATCTACCAAGTGCACTACAGACAAGATAAATACCACAGATATCTAGTACCAATTTGGAAGAATAATTAGTCTTCGAGTGAGGGATGGATGTCTGCCATAAAAGATTTGATACAAAATAAATCCCAGGATTAATTATAATGATTATAAGCATCCTAAGAGCAGGTATTATATGCAAACTAAGGTATCTGGAGCACAGGAGTAGCATGCACTCCAGTATCTAAGAAACTGGCATTGACAAAAGATACAGATGTTTTAAGTGCAAAAACAACTAAACAAACTAGTCAGATGTGAGTGGCCTGTGCTACATGTTACGGCCCAGCCCACTACTACCCCTGACCCTGAAGCCCCAGCAGCACCGGAACGAGCCCGTCACCTGCTCAAGCCCAGTACCCGTTTCCCGACCATTCGTGGGACACACTAGTCGCTAGCACTATCATCTCTGAACCTTATCTTCTTCAGAACCTAATTGTCAAAGTGGCCGAACCAATATCACAGCTGCCCCTAATGCAAACACGAATTGAACTAAAAAGTACAGTACTAAGAAGCACCACATTGCATTTAAGTGGTTTTACCATCATCGTGTTCCATGCAACAGATTGCTGGGAGCAGCACCCCAAATACAAACATGAGGGATCATCCAATGATTATGGCAGTTCCCTAGAAATAGGCAATATAATAGCACTAACCTAATGGAACGATGTAAAGAATCCTCTAATGATTAGTCCCTAAGAAAATGTATTACAAAAAAAAGTGAATGTATCACATCCTCACTTTCAATATTCATAGGACAACCAATCATCCATGAGCAGTCCCAAGAATTTATCTACCAATTGCACTACAGACAAGACAGATACCACAGATATCTAGTACCAATTTGGAAGAATAATTAGTCCTCCAGTGAGGGATGGATGGATGTCTGCCAGAAAAGATTTGACACAGAATAAATCCCAGGACTAATTATAATGATTATAAGCATCCTAAGAGAAGGTATTATATGCAAATTAAGATATCTGGAGCACGGTAGTAGCATGTACTCCAGTATCCAAGAAACTGGCATTGACATAAGAAGATACAGATGTTTCATGTGCAAAAACAATTAAACAAGCTAGTCAGATGTTAGTGGCCTGTGCTACATGTTACGGCCCAGTCCAGTACTAGTCGCCATCGCCTGCTCAAGCACAGTACTTATCGCTATGAAAGTTCTTCCTCTCAATCTGTATCGGATCTTGCGAATTCCTGAAGTAATCGTAGCGGGAGCGCAACACTACTACACTAGACGTCCATGATCTTGCATCTAGAGGATCAAATTAACGTACGAGGGGCTCACCTGGTGGCATGTCCACGCATCGACGGGGACGCTGAGGAAGTTCGCCTCCGGGGCAGCGCCAACCTCCTCGCCGGCGCCACTCGTCCCCGGGGCGACGCCATCCGAGGCGCCGCCGTCGCTCTCCTCAGCACCCACCTCGGAGCCGGCGCCGCTCCGCTCCGAGGGGACGCCGTTCGTAGACCAGCCTTTTGCCGGCGGAGGAGGACGGGCAACAATCCCAGCACCGGAGCTGCCATCATTACACTTGAACTTGCCATTCTTGAACTGGTTTGCCCATTATTTTCGAAGGAGTTGATGTAGTCCTTAGATCTAGCTTCAGATCTAGATCTAGATTCAAATCTAAATCTAGGGTTGTCGTTGAAGTCAAGAAATCCATCGTCATGCGCTTTAAGCCACAGATCTAGGGCGTCATCAGATCTAGTCTGAAGAGGCCGAGAAGGAGTCGCCGTTGCGAGGCGGCGCTCCTCCTCCTTGCACGAAGTCGGCGGTGAGCCCCAACTCTCATACTCGTGCTCTTCATGCTCCTTTTGAAACTTCGGACGAAACTCTGCTTGGTTGTGAACCGGATCTGATAGATCCTCTTTGTCGTCGTCGAAGCGACGCTTGCCATTAGCATCGTGCTTAGAGAACGGACCACATGAAGGATCCATCGCGACCACAACCACAAAAGAGAAGAAGAGACGTTTTTTGTTTGTTTGAGGAAAAGAGAAGAAGAGAAGTGGAGGTGAGAAGAAGAGTGTGACAACAAACCTAGATGTAGGAAACCCTAAATAGGGGGTCAAGATCACCCATATATACCCGATGAGGGTGCGCAACTTGGGGCCAGAGACAAGAGGGCCGAGAATGGGCTCTTAGGGATGGGCCAACTAAGAGCTAGAGAGAAGGGGACGAGACGGGCTGAACATGAACTTATTTTGAAAGGCCCACATATGCCTCCACGACTGGTGGATAACTCTTAGCGGACATGGCCCCAACCCAACTAGCATGTGGTTCACCACGGCAGCATTTGAAGGCCCACAATCCGCAAAGGCTGAATAGGAACCCCCAACTACAATACCGCCACCACCTCGCTCCGCCGCCGTCCCGCCAGATCCAAGTGGCGTGCGCGAGGAGTGAGATGACAATGAGCTTCCCAACACGGAGGAAGAGATAGGAGACTGCGGCAAGCTCAAAAGCAGATCCAGGATCCCATGCGAGATCGTCGCCTTGCATCGAAGCCGAAGAATAGCGAGTTGCAACCCCTAGATGCAAGCGCACAATGCTTCTTTGGACCACCATCCAGACCTCATGGAGCACCACCTCGGCCACTGTTACGTCCCAAACCAACCACGAAAGAACCCAGCATCCGCCCTCTCAAGGGCTCGGCATCCTACGCATCGTAATCACAGACCTGGGCCAAGGCCTGAAACCTGTTTCGCCGACCAAACTAGAAGACATGGGGGCGCCGAAGAGTAGGGAAGGAGAGACGAAACCATGATCGAAACTGGGGAAGATAGGGCAGCGTGCGAGTCGCCACGGGAGCCGCCACGACAGGAGAGCGGAACATACACCACTTCACTTCCACAGACACGGTTCTCAGGAGTCACTAACATGTACGAATCAAATGGGAAGATAAATCCAAATCATCAATTCTCCTCTCTTTCTAGTTGTAAAATGTTAACTCTAGAGCTACCATCACAACCCATAAATTACAAACGAAACTGCAATAAGCTCCTGTTGCACCATTTGGGCCTTCTTGTTTGACCACATACATGGCATGAACCAGAGAATAAGCCAGGGACCTACATGACGACGAGATACCCACAGGTCTCGTACTACCTCCAATGTAAATATAAGTCCTTTTAAAGATTACTAGATGTGAAGCAAAATGAATGAATCTACATTCCGTTTATATTCATCCATATGTAGTTCATATTTAAATATTTAAGAACTCTAAAAAGACTTATATTTAAAAACACAAGCTAGTTGAGCATCGATTGACATACTGACCTTATACTGTACTACTAGTCTACTACTACCTCTATACACTAATATAAGGAGTTTTTTCAGTTTAATTTGAACTGCAAAAACTTCAATAGCCATACTGAATCAGAGTAATACTAGGGGGCAGGGCAAGCCGTCGTGGCGCGTGGCGACAGGGAGGAGGAGCGGCACCGTGTCAAGCGTGCGAAACGCGGTCCGTGACTGCCGTCGCCGGCGGCCCTGTTCGCCGGCAAGGGACTCAGCGTGGATGACGCCAAGACCACCTCTAGTTGCCACGCCCCTGCTATATATACGCAACACAACACACCCTTCTTACATTAATTGAACTCTGCATGCGCACGGATCATATCAGTTAATCATCTCTGAATGAGACAATAACAGCGATGTAAGGTTGTCTCTTATCACCCATTAATTCTTCGTGTGTCGAGAGGGCATGGAGAAGGAGCACAAGGAACCGTTGTTTTCTCTGTCCTTAGAGCTTTCTCTGTCCTAAAGGAAAACTGTAATTTCTGAAAACTGCGACATCGAAACCGACACTTCTTTCAGACTTCAGTAAAATCTTCCAAATATTCAGCAAAGGAATATAATATGTATGTTGGCACTTTAATTGTTGCTTTCTGTGCCCGTCCTAAACCAGCTGGGCAGATTCTTTCAAGAAATCTGTACTTTTCTAAACACCGTAACAACACAGAACTAACCAAGCAGGCTACATCCAGAACGCTACTGGGGAAAATGACAAGCGCTCCTTGTACATTTGACAGGACCTGATGGCGCGTTCAAAGATTTGCAGCTCCCCTTTATGGCTGTATCTGAGGCGAAACGTGGTGACGTTGAGCACGCATTCAGCGGTGTAACCAGACCTCATCCCCTCGAGCACCACACACCCCACGAGGCAAAACCTGGCGCCGCCCATGCAGGTGAGGGTGGGCATCTCCACTTCCGTCCCCTTGCTCCAGAGCTTCTCGCTGGCCATCTTCCAGTCCAGCCGCGGCATCTTCATGTCGCCGGCAGGAGCAGGGGAGGCGACCTGGCAGGCGCCGACATAGCCATCCTCGTGAAGCCCAACCCAGGCGTCCAGGTAGCTGTCGAAGTGGCCTCTGTCCATGAAAGGCAGCGCCCAGTCCCCGTGGGCTGTCCACTCGGAGCGGCCGGTGTCGAATGACAAGGTACGGACGGACTGATGAACGCAGCCGAACATGGTGCAGGCAGACAAGAAGATGGTGCGTCCGTCCGGGTGCGCGGCATAGGAGCAGATCCTCTCGTACTGGGTGAACGGCGAGGGTGCGGTGCTTCTCCAGGACCAGTCCATGGTTGGGACCGAGGAGTGCAAATCATCATTGGTGGTGGAAGACAGCACCTCCACGGCTCGAGGCTCGTCCAAGAAGTACGCAAATGCATACATCGTATTGTCGTCGGCGGGCAAGAAGATTTTGTAGGCGTCTTGGAGCGCGTCCGGTACGGGAGGGCCGGTGATCAGCCCGGCGGTGTCGGTGTCATAGACGAGGGTGGCGGGGTGTTTGTTGCTGGCTGCGAGGATGTGGCTGCTGCCCAGGGCGGCGAACGCCATGCGGTGGATAGGATTGGGAGAGAGCAGACGGATGACAGGGGGTTCGTCGAGGAGGCTGCGGCGGTGATCGTCGGGGCTGTCCGCGTCGATCTTGCGGATGGTGAAGCCCTTGTCCCAGTCGTCCAGCACCAGGTAGAGGTGCTTCTCCTTGCGCTTCTGCCGCTTATACATCGTTGAGTCGTTCATAGATCCCATTTTTAGTTGCAGATGAGATAGTACGAAATTGGTGTTTTGGAA
Source organism: Aegilops speltoides (assembly GCA_021437245.1). Taxonomy (NCBI): domain Eukaryota; kingdom Viridiplantae; phylum Streptophyta; class Magnoliopsida; order Poales; family Poaceae; genus Aegilops; species Aegilops speltoides. The sequence continues at coordinate 118,875,559 of CM038146.1, read as the reverse complement.
TCGATGTGATCTGATCTTGCCTGCTAGTCGAAGGGGGAGGATGTATTTGTAGAGCAAGCCTGCTTGGGTGCTAGTTGTAATCAGAACCGGAGTCGACTCCGAAGTCGGCTATAGTTTGCAATAATCAATCAGCCGCTTCTCGCGACCCGGTTACATGTGCTTGATTCGGAGACCACCGGACCCTCTAAGCAGACCCAAGTTTAATGTAACTCCTGCCTATACTTTCTACAAAGTAGACAGGAACATTACCCAAAAAAGCTTTCGCCCCGCTTTATATATAAAGCAACATGGCCGAACCGATACAAGGTGATGAGGAAAATCCTCTTACAAAGCAGATCAAAGATAAAACTAGGCTACTGACAAGAAGAGAACTCGTGCTTCCAAGAGAGACTAAGAAGCCGCTAGGAACGCCTCTTGCCAGAGCCGAGGGGGCATCGAGAAAGAGGATCTGAGTTCGCCCGCCGATGTCGACGGACGTAACCGAAGGGTGCCTGAGCTCCACGGCAACGCCTTCAAGAGGGTGACGACGCCACACTCCGCCGTTGCTGCGACCGAAAGACGGTCGAGGGTTTTCACCCGAAGCCCTGACATGGAAGGAGAACCACAATGACGCCCCAAAGAGGGACATGACACCCACAGGCATCATCGTCGCTGGCACCGAAGCACGAAGCTTTCTCTCGGAGTCTCACCGTGCCACGCCGAGGTACCACGATCCAAGTCGCCGCCGGCAAATTTAACAAATTTGACCTATAGACGAAATTAAATCACAGAATGAACTGTCCGTAAAACTATTTCACGCGGCTGACCTTTTTGTGTGACGCCCGACACGAAGGTGCCACACTACACTGTGCAACGCCTCACAGATAGGCGCTACACGGCCAGCGTCGCACACATGTGATCAGAAAATTACTAAGTCGTGTGCAGCGCCTGAGAGCTAGGCGCCACACTATACAGTGCAGCGCCTAGCTCCTAGGCGTTGCACTAGTGCAGCGCCTAGCTCCCGGGCGTTGCACTGGTGCAGCGCCTGAGAGCTAGGCGCCACGGGTCAGCCGCGTGAAATAGTTTCACGGACAGTTCATTCTGTGATTTAATTTCGTCTATAGGTCAAATTTGTCAAATTTGCCTCCGCCGCCACCAAAACAGACCTCCACGACATGATCTGGGCGACACCGCTGCCGAAGCACCGCCACCACCAGGTTTCCTGCCGCCTCCCTCCTCGCCATCCACACGACCAAGGAGAAATGCCACCACCACCACTACGCTGCTTGCCACATAGCTAAACGCGCGGCCTTGCCATCCAGGGCCACCGCCCCAGCATCCGAGAGCCTCCACACTCAGCACCACCGCCGGTCAACACAGATTTCGCACAGCGAAGTAGATCCACCACGACCCTCACTGGCGCCCCCACTTACCCCCAAAGAGCAATGGAAGGGGAAAGCCAGCCGGCGATAGGAGCTCCAAACTACGCACGGAAGATGGCAGCCACGACCCCTGGTCACGGCCGCCCATCCGGCTCACTGGACCCCACCCTGCCCCACACTAGTGGAAAAACAGGCTTTCCGTCCAGCCCATAAGTCGCGAAGCTGTAGCAACCGCGACCAATGGGACCTTTAGTCGCGGTTCTGGAGGTGAACCGCGACCAAAGGCTGGGCCAGGCGCTCGGTGGCCGGTGGTGCACATGAGGGGCTTTAGTCGCGGTTGGCCAGAGACACCGCGACTAAAGGCCTCGGCACACTTTTAGTCACGGTTTGCCGTGCCAACCGCGACTAAAGCCCTCCCTATATATACCCATCCAGCAGCCAACACTTAGCCATTTGGAGCCATTCTCTTCACAAGTGGGTGTAGGTTTGCTTTTGGTTCCTCTTATGCACATAAGGTGTTTGATGAAATGCCCCAAGAGCATGAAACAAACATGACATGAAGTGTTGGAGCCACACTCTTCGATCGCGGTTAGCAACTTGATGAACCTTTGATGTGTCAATATGCATGTGTGTAGTTCATAACAAATGCATGATGGTTAATTATATATTTTATATTATAATAATGCAGATGAATCGGCAATGGATGTCGGTAACCGACTCTCTGGCGAGTTCACTACGGGTTTGAAAGATTTCCTCGTAGTGGCTAATGCGAACAAGCGGGGGTTTTGTTATCTGTCCATGTGTTATCTGTAAGAATGAGAAGGGTTACTCTTCCTCAAGAGTTGTTCACATGCATCCGCTTGAAGGGTTTCATGCCAAGCTATAATTGTTGGACCAAGCATGGAGAAAGAGGGTTATAATGGAAGAAGATGAAGAAGGGATGATTTCATCGATGAAAGCTATCTTGCTCATTTGGTGATACTTTCATGGAGGATCTTTGAAGGTGAAGGGAAGGTGAAGAAGAGGCACGTGATGATCCCGTTGATGATCTTGGTCGGACCATTGCCGATGCACGGAGACGCCGCTAAACCGAAAAGGAGAGGAGAATTTGGATCGCATGTTAGAGGATCACGAAAGGCGCTGTACCCGGATGCGATGATGGTCTGAAAAAAGCTGGGCTGCTAATGGATTTGCTGAAATGGAAGGCGAGGCGGTGTAGCTGACTCGGCATTTGAAAACTTGCTGAAAATGTTGAAGAATATGTTTCCAAAGGATAACGAGTTGCCCGCCAAGACGTCTGAAGCAAAGAAGGTTGTCCGCCCTCTAGGTTTAGAGGTTACAAGATACATGCATGCATCAACGATCGCATCCTCTACCGCGTGAATACGAGAATTTGAATGAATGCCCGGTATGCCTTGCATTGCGTTATAAGATCGAGGCGATGACCCCGGTGACGATGTTGAGGGCCGAAACCCGGAAGAGGGTTCCCGCCAAGGTGATGTGGTATGCTCCTATAATACCACGGTTGAAACGTCTGTTCATGAACAAAGAGCATGCCAAGTTGTTGCGATGGCACAAAGAGGAACGTAAGTCGGACGGGGAGTTGAGACACACCGCAGATGGAACGCAATGGAGAAAGATCGACGGATGGTTCAGAGATTTTGCGGTGACGCAAGGAACATAAGATTTGCTCTAAAGCACGGATGGCATGAATCCTTTTGGCGAGCGAGCTCCAGCCATAGCACTGCCCGTGACTCTATGCATCTACAACCTTCCTCCTTGGTTGTGCATGAAGCGGAAGTTCATTATGATGCCGGTGCTCATCCAAGGTCCGAAGCAACCCGCAACGACATCGATGTGTACCTAAGGCCATTAGTTGATGAACTTTTACAGCTGTGGGGTGGTGTCCGTGTGTGGGATGAGCACAAACAAGAGGAATTTGACCTACGAGCGTTGCTTTTCGTAACCATCAACGATTGGCCTGCTCTTAGTAACCTTCGGGACTGTCAAATAAGGGATACAATGCATGCACGCACCGCTACATGAGACCGAAAGTGTACATTTGCCAAATTGTAAGAAGAACGTGTACCTTGGGCATCGTCGATTTCTTCCGAAAATTCATCCGAAGAAAGAAAGGCAAGCATTACAACGGCAAGGCAGATCACCGGCGAAGCTGCGGAACGACCGGTGCCGAGGTATTTGATATGGTCAAGGATTTGAAAGTCATCTTTGGAAAGGTCTGGCGGACAATCAGTTCGAAGGGAGCCGACGGGCACGCAGCCATGTGGAAGAAGAAATCTATATTCGGGAGCTAGAATATTGGAAAGTCCTAGAAGTCCGCTCTGCAATCGGCGTGATGCACGTTACGAAGAATATTTGCGTGAACCTCCTAAGCTTCTTGGGCGTGTATGGGAAGACAAATGATACAAAGGAAGCACGGCAGACCAGAACGTTTGAAAGACCACGATGACCGCATCCGGAATGGTTTCAAGGTCGTGCCACTACGCTCGACCAAAGAAGAGAAGGCCATCTTTTTGAATGCCCGAGCAGTATGAAGGTCCCGTCTGGATTCTCGCCCAATATAAAGGGAATAATAAACATGGCGGAGAAAAAGTTCCAAAACTCAAGTCTCACGACCGCCACGTGATTATGACGCAATTGCTTCCGATTGCTTTGAGGGGCTCTGCCGGAAAATGTTCGAGTAGCCATTGTGAAGCTATGTGCATTCCTCAATGCAATCTCTCGAAGGTAATCAATCCGGAAGTTCTACCACGGTTCTGAACGATGTGATCCAATGTCTTGTCATTTGAGTTGGTGTTCCCGCCATCCTTCTTCAATATTATGACGCACCTCCTGGTTCACCTAGTCGAAGAGATTTCCGTTCTCGGTCCCTGTATTTCTACACAATATGTTCCCCTCGAGAGGTTCATGGGAGTATTAAAGAAATATGTTCAGTAACCGTGCTAGGCGAGAAGGAAGCATCGCCAAGGGCTATGGAAATGAGGAGGTAATTGAGTTTTGTGTTGACTTTGTTCCCGACCTTAAGCCGATTGGTCTTCCTCGATCGCGCACGAGGGGAGACTAAGTGGAAAAGGCACGATCGGAAGGAAATCAACGATATGTATGGACGGCCATTCTCGATGAAGCACACCACATTTGGTTGACCAATTCCAGCTTGGTGGCTCCGTACTTTGAGAAACACAAGAATATTTTACGCTCGGACAACCCGGGAAGCTGAATCTGGATTAGGAAGGCCCACATGGAGACTTTCGGCCGTTGGTTGAGAAAACATTTAATGAATGACAATGATGTTGTAGATCAGTTGTACATGTTGGCAAAGACACCATCTTCGACTATAACGACTTTCCAAGGGTACGAGATAAATGGGAATACATTTTACACGATCGCCCAAGATAAAAGAGCACCAACCAAAACAGTGGTGTCCGCTTTGATGCAGCAACCGAGAATGGGCAAAAGGTCACATATTATGGTTACATAGAGGAGATATGGGAACTTGACTATGGACCCTCCTTTAAGGTCCCTTTGTTCGGTGCAAATGGTTCAAGCTAACAGGAGGTGGGGTAAAGGTGGACCAGCAATACGGAATGACAATGGTGGATTTCAACAATCTTGGTTACCTTGACGAACCATTCGTCCTAGCGAAAGATGTCGCTCGGGTTTTCTATGTGAAGGACATGAGTAGCAAACCGAGGAAACGGAAAGATAAGAAAACGATCGATACATCATGCGATGATTCAAAGCGCCACATTGTTCTTTCGGGGAAAAGAAACATCGTGGGAGTGGAGGACAAGACAGACATGTCGGAAGATTATAATATGTTTGCTGAAATTCCGCCCTTCAAAGTGAACACCGACCCAAGCATTAAGTTAAATGATGAGGATGCTCCATGGATACGGCACAATCGTAAGCAAGCGAGGGACACAAGGGAAGAATTGATGTGTAATAATTTATTGTACCAAACTTTGTATTTGGTCGATGAACTGAATGATGTATCAAACCTTTTGTCAAACCTTCAAGGATTAGTTTTATTTTTCTGATTTTTTGATATATAATTGTATTTTTAAGATTTTAAAATGAATTAGTTTTATTTTTCGATTTTAAAAGGAAAAAGGAAGAAGAAGAAAGAAGGAAAAGGAAAAAAAACAGAAGAAAAAACAGAAGAAAAAGGAAAAACAGAAGAAAAAAAACAAACAAGTAAGAAAAAAGAAAAACAGAAGAAAAAAACAAATAGAAGAAAAACATAAGAAAAAAAAAAACAGAAGAAAAAGCAGAAGAAAAAAGGAAAAAGGAAGAAAGGAAGAAAAAAAGAAGAAAAACAAGAAAAGGAAGAAACAAGCAGAAGAAAAAAAAAGAAAAAAAGGAAGAAAAAAACAGAAGAAAAACAAGAATTTAAAATGAATTAGTTTTATTTTCTGATTTTTTGATATATAATTGTATTTTTAAGATTTTAATAACATAAATAAATAAGTAATTAGAAACTTTAATAGCAAAAATAATTATCATAAAGTAAAATAAATAAGTAATTAGAAACAAAATAAAATAAAATAAAATAAATAAGTTTTTTGTTGTAAGTAGAAACAAAACAAAATAAATAAAGCAAAAATGAAAACAATACAAATTAAACAGAAAACAATACAAATTAAAAAGAAAACAATACAAATTAAACAGAAAACAGGCCTTTAGTCGCGGTTGGCGACGAGACCCGCGACTAAAGGGTACCCTTTAGTCGCGGATGGCCAGACAAGCCGCGACTAAAGGTGGGCTGAGCGAAAAAAACCCTTTAGTCGCGGTGGGCGGAGCAACCCGCGACTAAAGGTACCCTTTAGTCGCGGTTCTCGCCGCCAACCGCGACTAAAGTGGGGCCTATAAATACTCGTCTTCTCCGATTCCCTTTGTTAAATCGCCTCGCCCTCGCCTCGGCGCTGGCTTGCGCCGACGCCGATCGACGCCGACGCCGACGCTGGCCAACGCCCGACGAAAGCCCCCCGCCTGACGCTGAAGCGCCGCCCGCCCGTCCCGATGGCGCCGCCTCCGCCCGTGCCTGCCTTGCCGCGCCCGTGCCCTGCGCCCTGCCCGCCGCCCGCCGCCCGCCCGCCGCCCGTGCCTGCGCCCTTGCCGCCGCCGCCCACGCCCGCCACGCCCACCCGCCTGGCAGCCGCCCCGCCTGCCCTCCAAGCGTGGCATCCAAGAAGAAGAAAGAAGAAGAAAGAAGAAGAAGAAGAAGAAGAAGAAGAAAGAAGAAGAAGAAAGAAAAGGAAAAGGAAGAAGAAGAAAGAAGAAGAAAGAAGAAGAAAGGAAAAGGAAGAAGAAGAAAGAAAAGAAAAGGAAAAAGGAAGAAGAAGAAAAGGAAAAGGAAAAGGAATTTTTTTTTTTTTTTTTTTTTGTTCTTTTAATTTTAACTAGTTAATTAGTTTAACAAAAGCGGTAAATAACTTAAAACCCTAAACCCCAAAAACAAAAAACAACAGAAAACCGCCAAAGAAAAACAAAAAGGAAAAGGAAGAAGAAGAAAGAAGAAGAAAGGAAAAGGAAGAAGAAGAAAGAAAAGAAAAGGAAAAGGAAGAAGAAGAAAAGGAAAAGGAAAAGGAATTTTTTTTTTTTTTTTTTTTGTTCTTTTAATTTTAACTAGTTTTAGTTTAACAAAAGCGGTAAATAACTTAAAACCCTAAACCCCAAAAACAAAAACAACAGAAAACCGGCCAAAGAAAAACAAAAAGGAAAAAGGAAGAAGAAGAAAGAAGAAGAAAGAAGAAGAAAGGAAAAAGGAAGAAGAAGAAAGAAAAAGAAAAAGGAAAAAGGAAGAAGAAGAAAAAGGAAAAAGGAAAAAGGAATTTTTTTTTTTTTCTTTTTTTTTGTTCTTTTTAATTTTAACTAGTTAATTAGTTTAACAAAAACGGTAACCCTAAACCCTAAACCCTAAACCCCGCCCCGTCTTGCGCTCTACCGCGACACCCTCTCCCACCCCTTCCTCGCCCCCTCCTTTTGCCACCGCCCTTTCGCCACCGCCACCGCCACCGCCCCCCTTCTTCACTTAATTAATTTGTTTTTACTACATGTTTTCAGGACTGACATAATGGCGGACGATAGAGTTGACCCGATTATGGACAACTATGATCCGGACGGTGAAGCACATATGTTCGGCATCATAAACGGCGATATTCAATATGTGCCGACCGGAGAAGAAGAAGATGATATCTCTTCTTATCTCGAACCTTGACGGTGAAGATGAAGGCGCCGTCGACAAGATGATCTTCAAGAAACGTCGATAAACCACGATCTTCAAATGGAAGTAACAACCGCCTCCGCGCCGAGGTATATATATACATTGAGCCTCTGGTGATACAAACTAAGCGATTTGAATAAATATGTGTGTACTAACGCGCGACTCTCTTTCTTATTTTAGCCCTCGGCGGATCGTCGAAACAATCGAGTACGTCGTCAAAGCGTGGCGCAACCAAGACGATGAAACCAGGAGAAACATGCACCATCCGGTTGTCGATCAGGCAACCGGCAGGGCTGGAGCCCCGCAAGAACGCCACCAAGTTTATCAGCCAATGCGGAGCCATTGTTAGAGACAACGTCTCGATCACCGTCGAGAGTGGAATGAGCCAAAGAAGGCACGAATTGATGGTTTCACTTTTGTCGATAAGAGAACAAAAAGATTGCTTCAAGAAGCTTATGGAACATTTCGTTCTACCTCCGGAATACAACAAATTCGATGAGGAGGGTAACAAGATTGAGGAAAACAAGGAGAGGAGGAGGCTAGTCAAACAGTTCGCTCTTCATAAGATGGCCGACGATTCGGAAATTCAAGCAAAATCTAGCCCGTGACTTTGTCAAGCAGAACAAGACTCCGGATTTCATAGGACAATATGAGAAGCGAAAGATGATTGGCCGAATTTGTGAAGCAAAAGAAATCGGAGCAGTTCATTCAAATATCGAAACAAAATAAGGAAAATGCGGCTAAGAAGGAGTACAATCATGTTATGGGGCCGGGAGGGTATCGCATTTGGGTGCCTAGGTTCGAGAAGATGGAGAACGAGTGAGGGCGCGAGAATCCGTCCAGTGCGGAGGATGGGACCCAAGGGCCAAAAGCTGGTGGTACGGGCATGGGGAACGCTCAACCCGGAGGCGGGGAGTGTGTTTACCAGGCAAATTAATTAAACCCACCCAAGCCCTTATTGGCGCAATGAAGGATGCTCAACAGGGAAGATCAAGTTCAACAGAGAGAACGACGCACCGACAAAAGCCCTCGGGAATCTCGAACACGGAGGGCGTGTACGAGGCATGGGGCACATTCCGTGGAAAATAGGGTTCCCCGAGCGATGACCCGTGACGATTCTGAAGCCGTAAGAGAAAGATGGATCGGGAAGCAGATGTTGTGACGCGGTTGGCATCGAAATGGAAGTGATGAAGAAAACCATGAGTGTACTAGTAGCGAAAGAGATTCAGCTCGGGTGCAGCATGAAGATCATCCAGCGGATCTCGAAGCCAGCAGCGGAGAAGCAGCGTGGCTTCCACGGAGGCCCCACCGGCTGGTGCAGATGCACCGACGATCGAAATTACTGCACGGAGCCTCTCGGTGGTCGAAATTACTGCACGGAGCCTCCTCGCTACCCGTGGGCGATATAAAGGAGATGAAAGAATGTCATCTGTATTATCCTATCGGGAACATGTCCATGAAGGTAGCCATCGGCAGTGCTTTACCATGTTTACTCGAGCACTCCACCACAACAACCCCATTAAAGATGGCTATGCTCGTGTCACGGTGGAGGACATAGTCCAAGGGTTTGAGGACACGGAGATTGAAATTGCTACACCGAAGGGAGAAAAGACTTGGAGATGTCAAGCGCCATTACATTCTATGGCAAAAGAAGTTTATCAAGTTTCCAGGCGAGGCGCCAAGGACAACAAGTCCACCCCCCTACGGTGGTGGTGGTGGCGGTGGCGGTGGTTGTGGTGGTGGTGGTGGTGGTGGCGGTTCACCTACACCTCCGTCACATCAGCCGACGCCGCCCCCCAGTCCACAACGTCCGGCGGGTGATCATCCGCCGCCCCCCAGTCCTCGTCCGGCGGGTGATCATACGCCGCCCCCCAGTCCTCGTCCGGCGGGTGATCATACGCCGCCCCCCAATCCACCTACGGCAAAGAAGCGATAGTCTGGATTATTAACCCGGACCCTTATGTACCTAAGACCACAAAGGTACCGGAGCCATCACTGAAGCCTCTCCCCACAAGGCCTTGGGAACGTAGTGCCGAGGAAGTCGACGCGGGCGCGGCTGCTGATTTGGAGAAATGGAAGGCGGACTACAAGAAGAAAAGAGAGCCCGAGCCCAAGCCAGTATTTTCTGATGAGCAAAAGAAGTGGGCTAAGTCATTTTTGAGCACACCGTCCCAAGCCGCGAAGAATCTGCCTAACGACTATGCACGTGAACTTCGCAGGCAGGCACTCATGTTCAAGGAGAACCAAGAGCGGGAGAAGGCCGAAAGTGAAAAAAGCGGGAAACAAGTTGCCCAGCTCGGGGAACAAAGTAAACAATCGATTGCCCCGCTTATAGTGGAAGATCCGGATGCCCCCGAGATCATACAAGCTGCGGCAGCACAGGGATTGACTGTAACGAGTGCCAGAGAACAAGCGGCCAACTTAGGTATTACTCTTCGTGAACTATTAGACCTTGATGAGTTGCCAGCGAAGGAGGTAGTAATTACATATGTCAAGAATGGGCCTCTCGTCGAGCTCTGCGAGAAAAGGATCTACGACCAAATGAAACGTCTGCTGAATTGGTACAAGGGTTACATAAAAATAAAAACGCCAAAGAATATATTTATGCGGAAGTTAGACATGAGCATCACTTCAAACATTACTATGTACAAGTTGAACTGAGTGAATTGTTCCAGCTTTTCAATCTGCGAGCTCGACAAATCTATCATCGGTTGCTACGTTACGTAAGTGATTTATTAATTTCTACCCCATCTCGTTCATATTGCCTGCACTATATATATGTCCTAACTATATTGTTGTGTCCTCTATTATACATGCAGAATGAAGATTAAGGAATGCGAGTAAGGAACATCCATGATGTTGGGTTCATTGACCCACACATCGTTAATGATATTGTGTTGAAGCATTACCCGACGACGTGGAGGCGCACTGTGGCGATTTCTTACAAAGCAGGAACTTAAAAGTGATATTCTATTTCCTTACCATTTTGGGTGAGTGTTTCATCTTGAGCACATTCTCTTTTGTTTACTCCATGCATGGTATGTGGCGGCTAATCGATGAGTTATGCATGACGTCTTGTGCATGTATCGTGTCCGCAGGTTCCTTTGGATTCTGCTAGTAATTAAAGTTAACACCTCACAATGTCTCGCCCACGACTCTCGAATAAGGATCCAAAGCAATGGGCCGACATGAGAAAAATGCTGCGAAGTAATTATTTTCATTCATTTGCGCTCTATATCGATCGACCTATTTCGTTCATTTCCTAATATCAAGTAACTAATAACTCTCTTGTTCATTTAATTTTCTTTGCCTCGTAGGGTTTGGAGACGGTTCGTAGATACAAAGGTCGGTGAATTCAAAAAAGAGCTAGAATTCAAATTGTTAAAGCCTAAGAATGCTGGGGATATTCAGCCACCGTTGACCAATCTATGTGCATACTATGTCTGTGAGATGATCCGGAGATACACCTCTGAGCGGGTTGATCCGAGTGATACCAATGCTAAGAGGAATAACCTCCGGTGGACGCTTAGTCCAGAAGCTCGCTTCCGACCACTTCAAGAGGAACTAGCTGGATGGTTCAACAGGGAAGTCCTCCATCATAAAGGAGAACACTACCACGAGGACGTAGAACTTTATATGGATTAAATCATGTATGGAAACTTGTTCAAAATTGTATATGGTCATCCGATGATATTGAATATATATTGTATATTCCTCTTGAATTCTTTTTGGTTCTAATTTCAAATTTATTTGAAATTGTACATTCATATGCATGTATGTAGTACCGTAGAATATATGAAACTCCTTCAAAATTAAAATAAAGCACAAAAGAAATAAAACAATACAAATTAAACAGAAAACAGGTTTAGGGGGGCTAAAACCCTAAACTGCGGCGCCTTTAGTCGCGGTTGGCGAAGAACCGCGACTAAAGGTCCTCCGCCTGACGGCCGCTGGCGCCCACGTGGACGGGCCTTTAGTCGCGGTTCTTAAGCAGCCGCGACTAAAGGTGGGGGGCTTTAGTCGCGCTTTGCTGGTCGCGGTTGCGCAGCCGCGACTAATGGCAGTTGCGAACCGCGACCAAAGGCCTTTTTTCCACCAGTGCCAGGATCTAGACAGGGGTCATCACTTGAGGCATCAGCCCCTGGCGCTAGGCCAGGCGAGGCGGCCACCGGCACCCCTGTCGTGACCCACCACACGAAGGAGGCGACGGCCATAGCCCCACAGGCTGCGACCACCAACCGGGTCGGAGAGCCCTGCCGGACCCCAGATCTGGGCCGGGGCGGGTGCAAGGTCGGAGCACCACCAAGTCGAGGAGAGAGATGGCAACACGACGCCAACTCTCTGGCCGTGACCATCGCCTCCCGAGCAGAGCACCTCCAGCAGCGCAACAAAGGAGTCCGCACCGACGGCAGTAACTAGGGTTAGGGAGGGCTAGAGGAGAGGGAGGGAGAGGAAACGGAGACCACCCCGCCGCCTACCCATGTCGAGACTTTGCCCGACGGGAATGCTGTCAACTGCGGGTAGGAAGGGCGGAGTAGAGGGGCCTTGCGGCGGTGGGTCGGGGGAGCCGCCCGTGTCGCCCTTGGGGACGACGTGGGGGCCGAGAGCCTTTCCTTTTTTTTCGTGTGTTGAACACTATGATCAGTAGATAGGAACATTAAATATAGGACCCTCATCTCTGGCGAATGTTCGCCAGGAAGAACATGTGACATTTCGAACGATTTTCATGGCATTTTTGGTGTATGTGGGGTGGTAGTTTTTTCAAAGCGACACGGCATTTTCTGGAATGAAGTCTTAAAAACTGTCATCTTCCTAGAAAATGTCATGTCGCTCCGACGAAACTGTCATCCCCACACAACTAGAAATGACATCAAAATCATTCGAAATGTCATGTGTTTCTGGCGAACATTCGCCAGGTAACATTATATACACATGGTAAACTACAACTCTAAATCCCTACATATAATTGCCTTGCATGTTGCATCTTCACCGTGGATCTCACATCAAACATGAATGTTCTTCTTCTTCAACTTCTCATCATATTGATTATGAAGCCATCAGATCTTACTAGTAGCCATTCCGCCAAAGAACGGATATAGTAAATTGTAGTACCACTTAATGTGTCATCACTCGCCCGTCTTGTAAGTTTTAGGTGTACATGACCACGCCGATGGTTTGCGATGTACCTTATGTGCCGATGTCAATAGTGAGTGCTTATGAGGCACTGTCAGCAACAATGCCTCATTGTCTATGGCAACACAACGAGTTGCCAGTCAAACGCACCTCTTTTAGAGGAGGAAGTACCTTGGGCCATCAAACGTTGTGACCTCGCTGGGAAAACACCAGTGAAGGCCAGACCTAGAGTTTTTGCTCCATAGCTCAAGAATCTGTACACGAAGAGCACCACTAAACCGACTCTCGCTTCTTGTCGCCCCAACTTCGAAGGAAGAATTCACTGGTACGATAGTCGCTCACACACGCACCCCTGACATGTGTATCGCCACGTGAACGGACATGCCGATGTACACTAGCTAGGTTTCGAGTTGTGCTAAGAGACACCTGTCCCATAGACAAGAATGCCCGTTGCCGCCAGGACCCAGGACCCACGGCCCACCTATTATGGGAGATCACGGGTGCCGTCATAAGTCCACTAAGGGGACCGTCCCACAACCCCATGCATTGGCTAGCGATTAACATCCGCCTTAAGCTTTGAGTATTGACAACCTCCACTAAAGTCACCACCATATGTTGCAGAACCCTGAGTCGCGAACAACCTATACTGCCACATGAGTTTAGCTAGATCGACCCCAAGGATCTGTTGTAGATCCACTACATGTGAATGCCAGAAGAACACACACCGTTGCTGGCACAGAGCTCTACTAGACCATAAAGGCGCGCGTTGCCGCGCCGGCCCACCTTTGAGAATTTTTCACATAATAATAAGACATCTTAATGAAAGAATGATAGAACAATATGAGAAAATTTAGATATTGGACTATTTGGAACCATCACAATTTTGTTCTATCTCCCACCATATTATTTAATTATATCTTCAAAGTAACCATCCATCTAATTTCAGATTATGGAGACAGTACAAAAGTAAGTTGTAATATGTGCAAAGACTGGCCAAAATGAACTCATCCTTCACATGCATCACAGAAAAAGAACATCTTCACGTGAGTTGCCACGCCCTTCTATCTAGAGAGAAACGTAATAATATCTGAGAGATTTGGACTATATACATATATAAAGAAGACATATTCATATTCTTTTTCTAAAACTCCTGAATTGTGGATTTCCGTAAAAAGACAGTAATCTTGGAAAAGTCTCGATTATTTTAAAGACAAAATCGTTCAAAGAAATCAGAATTTTGATCAAATTTTGTTGAATTTTAGCAAATCATATCAAAATGAAAAATACATGTATGTATTTGGTTCTACCGGTTGTGTAGTATACCTGATAGATCTCTCTGGTGACGTGTGAAATGTGAGAGGAACATGAGTACTTGCGTCGGGCTAGATGTAAATTTTAATAAATTTATCGTTCAATAATATGTAGACTGGTGACCAGCCGACCGAGGAATCTCTAGTACGGTGCAGGGCCAGAAAGAGGCTCACAAGGAAGAGTACCACCAGGCCAAGTCCGGCCCATCTTTTATTTCCAGCCCGATCGACTATAACAGGCCTAGGTAAGTTTGTGGAGCAGCGGCCCTAGAAACACCATGCGCGAGGCTCGAGGACAACCGATCAATCTAATCAAACGGTCACGGACGTCAAAACGCTGTGAGCAGCCGTAGCTCAATCCATTATACTGTTTCTTAGTGACATCCCTTCCATCTTACAAGTCAAAGATGGGAAGCCTTTAGCTAGGGTTTTTGGGTAGTAGAAGTTACATATGCGCTTTAATTAGCTTCCCATGAATCAAAATGCTCATCTTCAGATCCTTCACCCCAATAAACAGTTGGATATGTTTCTTCTTCCTCCAACTAACCGTTTTTCAGCTCAATAAGAACGCATAGCACGATCTCTCTTCCTTACCCGATTTCTCTCCGATCTCCCCTAGGTCATCCCCGGCGAGCTCCTGTCAAAACACTGTGTCCGACCGTGTCGTCCCCTTCTCCGGCTCAGTGGCTATCTAATGCCAGCGGTAGCGTAAACAAAGGTAGCCTTGTGCTCACTCGCAGGCTATCCGCATTGTTCTCATCTCCGGCTAGGTTCTGCTGAAGGCGGATCCAGGGGGAGCCATGGGACCCCCTAAAAATTGCAAAAAAAAATGGTTCTGTGTATTTAACACTAAATATCTTACAAGTAAATGCTGGTTTAAGACTATATGTTAAGATTATGATGATGTTTAGAGAAAATATATTATGCTAGCCTTCAAATTGGGAGGAGGGGTCCTTCGAGTGAACCGACCGTACCCCAAACCAACTGCCTAGGGCACAAACCAAACAAGGCACAAATAATCTATTAAATCTCTCAGGTTCGAGACTAGAAATAATCCTTTGCTGCTATAGTACATTAATAATTACATAAATACAACACAGACATGTAAATTTAAGTGTACGCTAATCAAATGCTAATGATATATTTCTCGCAATTTCCGAACATCCAGGGAACATATTTTAGAAAGGTGCTACAAAGTCATGCTGAGTTTCCATATGGAAAAGGACAAACATGCCACAGGGTTTGTATTCGAACGCTGTGACTAAATCTTTGAGAACTGTTGGTTGTTCTGTAACTGTATAGAACTTTCATGTATAAATATACTGCCATTGCACATGTTCCCAGGTCTTGGCTAGGGTAGGTAGTACATTCACCTGCCAAAACAGAACATCAACACAAGATGAGAAGAATTCACAACTCCCACTCTGAACTAAATACTTAGATCAATAATCATCAAAGATACTAAGAGCGTAAATACTTAGTAGTTCGATGCAATGACACACGCTATGGTGGCATATATAAAATATGGTTTTATCCTATCTAACTTATATAAACTAGCTAAAAGTATTATTTCCGGGGCAATGCCAGCAACACTAGCATAAGCAATATTCTGTTACACGAACTAGCTTTTTCCTGATCTAGCATGGGCAAGGGGTTTTAAGAAACAAACTGAGACCCCCTGTGCAAATTTCTGCACATCTCCGCTATTATCTTTTACGTATGTTTCCTGATATAGCATGGGCAGGGGTTTATATACGCTTTGCTATTAGAACATAAATAGTGACGATGTGGTTGTAAAAGAAAATGTGGTGTATCCTCGAACTAGGGATGAAAACAGAGTGAAAACAAATGGAACCGAGTGCCACCACATTTGTTTTCATATTTTGTTTGCGGAAGCAGAAATGGATAGCAAAACCCCGAAAATGAATATGAAAATAGATGAAACAGGAAACAAACATGGTGCGAATATGGAGCATGCACGTCAAGGAAAGCGGATGTTGACGGATACTTGAAAACCCCTTGAACCATAGAGAAAAACATAAGCAAGCCAAAAAACTTAACCAATTTTTAACATAGCTATAAAATAATATGATTAGGTTTTATAGTGGTATATGATTAGGTTAGTGACTTAGCGTAGTATTGTAGTAGCACTCGATAATTGTGTTGTTCTTGTTGAGTACATGTGTGGTATAGTATAAGTTGGGCCTCACATGGACCATTCTGCTCACTGTCTCGTTATGTGTTGTTTGATGATTGAGTTACAAACCAGTCATTGGCCCATAGTATAAACGGAAATTCCATATTTAGTAAAACGAAAAGTTCCGTTTCCGTGTCTGCTCTGCAGGAAAGCACTGTTCCGTTTTTTCCGTTTCCGCGTAAAAAATTCCGTTTTCATTTCTATTTTGCAAATTTTTGTTTTCGTTTCAGTATATTCTCTCCGTTTACCGTTTTCTGTTTATATATTGGTTATAATAGTATAGTATACAAAGAATATTTTATCTCGAGACCAAATGTAAAGAAGCTAAGACTCAGGCTACACATTTCCAAAAAGAAACAGAGGACCAAAACTGCATGAAATTAAGGCATAAACTATCTGTTTAGGGGCTCCAGACTACTCCCTCCGTTCGGAATTACTTGTCGTAGAAATGGATGTATCTAGATGTATTTTAGTTCTAGATACATCCATTTCCGAGACAAGTAATTCCGAACGGAGGGAGTACATTATTCAAGCATCCGAAAAAACACAAGTAGTAAAAAAAGTTCACCTAAGCTTATTTTGAGAACCTTTCAAAGTAAATCGGTAACCTTCCTAAAAAATAACCATATCACCAATCAAAATTTGTTCATCTTGTTAGTTCCCACATGGGATAGTAGAACAACCCCAACCCTAGATGCCCCCTGAACAGCGGGTAATGGAAGCATCAGATCATGATGGCAGGAGAAAGTGGTGGTAGATAGGTAACATGCAGAAGAAATACTGGTGATGGTGAGTGCTGGCTACTGCTTTTCATGAACATGTGAAATGAATTGCCAAGGAAAGCCTTTTGACAACGTAAGACAGGAATATATATACAAGCTTTTGGATAGAAAGATGCTGAAAAATAAATTGGTAAGGTGTCGTTACCTTGTAGTAACATGATCTTCAACTATTTTATGTTCGTCTTCAGTGAACATGAACCACATGTCTTTGTTCTTGGTTCTATTTTCGTCAACGAATTCTGATAAAAACATGGTATTGCTAGTCACTATATATATATTGCTAATGAGTAAAATAAAAACTTACCTCAAAATAATTACAAACCTTGACGCATTATGTTTGTATTGTTATTACAATAGCCACCCAGCTTCCAGTATTTTACTCCATTGTCTACCATAACAGGAGTGGTCCTATGAACACGTTGCAGCTCCTCTGATTCTGGCACAGTTGGGAAGTACAAGAAGAATATTAATACAGAACATCTATATACCTTTTTTTTCTGAACAAAGCTTTGACTTTTAACACATCACATGACAAAACAGAAGTATAAGAAAGGCACCGTAACTCACGTGTCAAATGAAACTCGGACCTAAGTGATGATGCATACGTCTACACCTCCCACACCAACTGAATTAGGCTCAGTTTGGTTGTGGTAATTAGTAAAATAAACAATCAGTTTATGCTTGAAATGGTAACAGAACATTTTCAGCTAATTCATGTTCTGGAAAATAAACTACCCGTCCAGTCTAAGACTTCACATTATGCAAATTATGAACAGAAAAATAAACCAGAAGTTGCAAGTAGAGGCCAAATTAATTGAAAAGGAAAACCTTACACATTCGGATTATACTTATTTTACATACTGAATGTTGCCAATGAAAGATTGTGTTAAGTTCAAACTAAAGGGGTTCCTCATGATTGCCTCAGCTCTACCTTATTACCAGTAAATAGGGATTAATTACTTTGGTTCTGATTGAAGACTGACTTTTCTATCATATTGAAGGAAACAGATCACGATATCAAATTCTCAGTTAGAATTTTTAATGCGTATCTGATATCCACCCCTTTAAGTAGGACAAGTTATGACGACTTACCAATATTACTGCCAGACCTGGCTTTAGGAGCGTTTGCTCTAAACCTCAAACAGCCCATGGCCCACACCTTCTCTAAACTCTTAACACCAATTGTACAAGTTCACACTACCACCAGCTTGATTCACCATAGATACCTTCTATTTAACATAGACTAGATTCCGAGTGAACACTATTGTGTCCCGATGGGGAATACAGTAAGAAGTGTGATGGATAGTAGGACGAGAAACAAGATGCAAAAATATAATTCCATGGTGCCATGACAAAGACACAAAGAGTGAAATATGGCACGGAAAACAATAATTAAGAAGTTTGGTAGGACAAAGTGTGCGTATAAAGGAGATCATGCAATATTATTGGGCAATCAAGGAAGATAATCGACTCAAATACAAGTGGACCAAAAAAAATAAACGAAGATGACTAAGTGTTGATTATATTCTTTTCGGAAAAAAGAGTTGACTATATGCTTCTCTTGCATGCCATGTGCATCCACATTTCTCCCACTAGCAAGACAACTTATCATCATGTTGTAATTGGCCAGCAACCAGTCTTAACCTCAGCAGAATGACTCCTCTTATTTGAGGCATAAGCCCTTTCTAGCGGTGGTCCACGAACATTTAGTATGAGGTAGCAAATGTGAGCAAAGCTCAAGCAACTCCAACTTGGCAAGATACATGATGAGCATCCTGGCGGTTAACAACAACGGTGATGCCAAAATAACAGCAACATCGACGACATGAGGAATTCGCAATGATGTTTGTGTGGCTATGTATGTTGATAACAACAACTTGGATCTTGCCGGTGTTGGCAGCATGTCATGTATGTCTAAGGGCCCAATGATGGGTGCCGCGTTCTTCTCAAGAACATGCTCACATGCAGAACACATTGATGTTTGTGGGTTCGTAGTGCATGACAACAAATTTTGTGTTGCTAATGGTTAGTTGTTACACATAATAAACAATTTGGTTCGGTTGCTCCGTGCATGCTTTGATACTTATATTTTAGTTCGAGCTGAGTCATGGCCACATTAGTTGCTTATTGATAAACAACGACAATGGCTTTGATGCCAAGTTGCCAGATCCTCGTTGCTTGATCTTGGAAATTAAGTTGGCAACGCAAGACGTAACTTATGTCATCGAACCTTATGTCCTAGGGTCGCGATGGTACGACATCAAAGGGGAAAGGGGATTTGTAGAATTGAGAGGATGTGTAGGATGACAACACATGCAGTAGAGATAAGAGAGATAAAAATTATTGCCTTTTGCCCCTAAAATAGCGAGTCTAATCTTATAAGAATCACACAAACATGGAACCTAATATTATGGTAACTGATTGATAAGGTAGTAACTTAAGATGTAACCAAAGCAAGTGAACAAGCCTAATTAATTGACGTTCACATTATCTCCCTTACAAAACTCATGCACTGGTCCGTTATGAGCATGTTGACATCTCCACCCTTGGAAAGACAACACATTCTTTCATCGTAGTTTAGGGGAGCGATTAGTGATTGTCTCCATTGTCAGGTTTATCTAGAAAAGCACATATGCTAACAAATGACTTCAACAGAAAGGCCCCGTTTACCCATTTGAAGGATGCGCCTTTTACTTGTGATACACCATCTCATTTAATATGCCTTGGTGAGTTGAATGGCTACCCTTTGAAAACACTGATATCTCATAGAACTACAAGATCTCATGTCACTTGTAAGTTCACCGGATTTCAAAACTTCACGTTCATGCCGATATGATATGCTAGTCTAATAACCAAGCGATGCACTTGTTGTAAATGGCAAAGGGAAGCAACAAAACACTCATCTTGAAATTAATTCTCGGTTGTAGTATAGACCAACCTTATTAGATGACCTAGCATGTAGCTTACGATTGGCGAAAGCGAGGTCATGACAACACACCCTTATACTAGTAGGACCATTGTTGGCATCAAGTCTTGCTTTTATGAAGTTTGAAAAATCTTCTATTCCTCCATGGTTCCACGATATTGTGGTAACTGCCCATAACAATTTAGCACACTCTAGGGTGGGGATGTCATGGCATCATCTTGGCATTGGCATAGCATCCATGTGACCCAAAGCAAACACGAGGCCATCATCCTAGAAACTTTTGCTTGGAGAGCGCCTAGATGGTTCGGGTGTCACCAACAAAATGTGGCTTTTGCTAAGGGTAATAAAAGCATTACATAAGGCAAAGAGCCTCTTAAGATTAGGGTTTCACACCTAAAGTATCATAGGGAAAATGGAGCCAGGGAGGGTGGAGGAGATTCCATGAAGAAGTAGCCTCTATTGGCTCTTTTTATTGCCACCACCATAAGAAGTGATTCATGTTACTATGAGTCATCCAGGTATGCTTCTTCTTCAAGGCCTGACCTTTCTTCTCTCAACTCTTTTCTCAGACTCTTTGCTACTCTTCCACAATAATTCTTGACCATTATCTCAACGGCTCTACCTCTACAGTGCCTTTTTGCCTCTCCTTCTCCATCCTCTACTACTTCCCCTCTCCACCCCTCCCCTTTGACCTACTTGGGTTAATTTGGATTGCCATTATGTCCTTACTACGGGCCTGTTCAGAGACCCTCCGCTCCACGAGGCTGCTCCCGGAGTTGGCAGGAGTTCCAGTTAAAAACTGCAGAGCGAGCAAACTGGTACTCCGCAGATTCTTAAATTTCAGGGAGCGGGTGGACTGCCGAACAACTCCTATATATCCCTTTTTTGCCACATGAGGAATCTTCATTGAGTTCACTACCATATGGGATAACATTTATCATGTGTATGTCCATCTAAAATTAACGGGGTGGGTGTCTTAGGATCACCATGACTCTTGAAGGTGCCATGAGGGATCGACTTGGTGTCTTCACCAAATGGTGATCTAAGTTCTCTAGCGACGGTAGGCCAAAAATGGAAGTTGCCCAATGGTGAAAAGAGCAAGGCTTTCGACATTAAAATTGGTAGGTTGGTGTCAAATGTAGAACACTATACGACATTCATATTTTTTATTGTCGTTAGTGTATCCATCCTTGTCACAGTTGCTTGTATTTTGGCAGGATAAACAACAATGGGCCCAGTGGTGTCTAACATCTTATTCTCGCCGCAAGGATAATGCCAGGTTATTGTTGCATCTCAAAAACCTTCTTACTCCACCCATCAAGTTGGATAAATAGCTTACATTGACTTTTAGTTAGTTGATCAATGGCCATGCAAATACAAACCTTAAAGTCCTAGCCAGTGGATTTAATATGAATCTGGTACACCCCTCCCACGAGGAATTCAAGTATTTCAGGTAAGGGGGGGTGTAGAACCTTACAATCAGGTGCCATGATGAAGATATTCACAACAAAGTGGAGAGAGAGAGAGAGAGGGAGAGAGAGAGATGGGACATAAACATCCTTCATGTTGGTGTTCTGTGATGACGTTTTGTGTTACTCAGTTTCATCATTCCAACATCTTCGATCCTGGCAGAAGGGGATAGGGTTCCCCTTCCTAGTGACAGTAGCACGGTGGAAGCCGAGGCCTCCTACGAATTTCTTTGCGGCTGGTTTCTCTGATCCCTTGATGTTCTTCGTGTCATCTCGGTTCCCTGTTACCTCCTTCTTCGGTGGCTATCCCCGATAGCTTTCCATCTCCTTTTGGTTGTGCTTGGACAGCGACGAGTTGCTGGCAAGGTATATCCCAAGTCTAGGTGGTCGCTCTAGGGCTACTTCACACTGCGAGTCCAGCATCCTTCTAATCCCAACAGAGCGTCGCCTTTCGTTCCATGACGAGGGGTAGGGCCCCCCTTAAGTGATAGAGATAGAAGGTCTTGTGCTTCCTCTAGTCCCAAGGTGCCACATGGAGAATAGTTCCCCTAGAATGGTCGATCATGTCTTCCTTGGCTGCTTCGGCTATGATTTCTTCAGTGCCAAGCATGGAGTGCTTCGTCTTTTGCTAGGTGTGCTCTCTTCTGTTCCTTTTCTAGGTGCTTGCCTGTAATGGTTGTAGTTGTGTTTTCTCTCCAGTAAACCCCATTGTATCGGTTCAGCCATTGTGTTGCCAAGGTCTGTTGTATTTCCTGTCTGGTTGATGGCTTCGTTAAATCAAAGTTAGGTTCATCTAGAGCTTTTTGTCTAAAAAGATGTGCCAGAAAAGGGGAACACAAAGCACTATAGTGGGAACAAGTTAGCCAACAGATAGCAATCATGATTTACTTGACTCTAAAAGGATAGTCAAGTTGCATTATCATGAGTTACAAAGAGTTCCATCCAATTGTTACAACATCATGGAGCACATATGAATTAAATTAAGGTATCTGCATATTACCGTATTCTTCCTTTTGTGGTATCACTATCCATATCCATAAATACTATTGTTGTATCCGTATCAGTTCCCCTCTTAAATTAATCTATATTTATTAATTAGTGCAAAATAACCTAGAATATATCAAGCCTTACAAATACTAATTACTTTATTAGTATATCCTTTCATGTCTCTACGCTAATCCAAGAAAAAGGTTAAACATTAAATCCAAACTACATGGTTAGATATGTGACTCTAATATAAGCCTAAGGCTGAAATGACTCGACACCTATTCACTCGGAAAGAAAAAACATGGTTATCTTCTCTTGGATGGTTATGTCCACATGCATTGCTCCTGCCCTCTTTAAGATATTTTGCCTCATGGTCTGTGGGACAAGTGGACACAAGTCTTTTCTGGCAGTATAAATGGCGTAACTTGTCGTTGCTTTAGAAATTCCTTGAGTTGCATTCTTTTGCTAAAAATGAAAAAGAATCTTTGCCAAATTTTAGTGCAAGAAATGATTGGCCTGATAATTTTCATATGCCTTTGTCTAATCCAACCTATAATCAATTTCTTCAAGTCCCAAGCATAATCCCAGTGGTTGATCAGAATAGTAAGGAAAGATGGCACCGCAATAGAATGGCTGCCAAATTCTCCTTTTTAAAAATGTATAAACACCTGATGGGAGTTTTTGAGGCTCCAAAAGTTTTCAAGTTAATCTGGAAGATTTCTAGTAGACTCAAGCATAAGATTTTCTTCTTGTTAGCCATGCAGAATACTCCCTCCGTTCCTAAATATAAGACTTTTTAGAGATTTCAATATGTACTACATACGAAGCAAAATGAGTGAATCTGTACTCTAAAATACGTCTATATACATCCATATGTAGTTCATATTGAAATTCTCTTAAAATACATATATTTAGGAATAGAGGGAGTAGAATTAACACAAGATCCTTGCTGGAACGAAAAGGTTTCATGATGACTGATCACTCTTGTCATATATGTAATCATCATTGTGAAGAAACACTTATGTATCTGTTTTGGGATTGCAATTTTGCTCAAAGTTGCTGGTACACTCTCATTCCTTGAAGAAAATGAGGTACTTCTGTCTATGAAGATACATTGTTGGCTCTTGAGGATCTACCAAATGATATTAGTATGGAGATTGTTATACTGAGGCTGGAACATCTGGCTTCAGAGAAATGAGAAGATATTCAGAAAATCCAGTTCAACCTTTCAGAATTGGAGATATGCCCCTAAAGATGATTCTACTTAAATTTAAAATCAGGGACAAACATGCTGTTTGTTTCCAGGAGTGGTCCTTGCTAAACTTCTAGTACTATGATCATGATACATAGAGCTGGAATTGGACGACTCTTTTATCCATAGGCCTTTTGTATTTTTCTTTCATTCATATTTGTAACATCACTGTTTCTATTAATGAAAATTATCGTAGATCGATTGTTCCACTGTACAGGGTTTCAAAAGAATGTCCACATGCATGAAAAAATTGGATTAGACTACTCCAACGATATGGTTATATAATAAATAATTGAATTTATCCATTTGTTAACCCACAGTCAGTACACATTGATGGATGGTTGGCAGACAATTTGACGTTTGTGAAAGTTAGATACTCCCACCAGTCTTTATGTTGACCATTTTCTTCTACTGCTCCCTCCGGTCTTTAAGAAGATAATGTTTTTATTAAACATTAGCACAATCTCCAAAATACTACATAAAATATTAGTATCTATTTTGGTATAGTTCTAAAACCTGATAAGATTGTTATATTGTGCGAGTATCTACATAAAATATATATGATCTTTCACTCACTCAGTCAAAATATTCTAGAAGATATTGGTGGTTAAAGTTTTAAAGGTTTGACAAAAACTATGCAAAAAAAAAAAGTTTTTGTGGACTATAGGGAGACGGAATAATAGAACCTAGTAAAGTACTTATATTACAAAGATATTTTCTAGAAAAAATATATACATATTAAATGATGCAGGACGGTGTAGATGTGAAATAATATAATAAACAAAAGTGAAAGATATCAAACAGACTGAGAACTGAACAGATGAACAAAGCTAAACAAATTGAATGCAGGAAATGAAGATAAATCAAGCCATACTGCTACAGACCATTCCGAGCTGCCTGCTTGACTTCTTCTGCTTCCTTCATTTGAGAAAGGATATCATTTGCTTCCTCATTGTTAGCAATATCTCCTCCTTCAATTGTTTTAGTCATGTCATTATGTCTTCTTTTCAGCTCCTTTTGCTATGAAACAAGACACAAAACGATGATCATTAAGGTCAACCAAGTGACTTGACCACAAAAAAGGAACTTCCCGAGATAAATACCTTTCTGGTTGCAGCTTTGATTTTTTGTCTGGCCACACATTTTTTTTCTTCAATGTCAATGTAGGTCCTCAGCTTTCTGAGTGAAGTTACAAGATAATTAATATGACAGTAGTGAAGTGAACTATTCCAGAAAATATGGTAACATCTACTTACTTAGAAGACAATGCCTCATCACACAGACAATTCAGAACCTCCAGCTTACAAGAAGGGTTCAAATTTTTATACCCCGATACCCCTTGATTTAAGCAGCGAAGGGTAACTTCTGCATGTAACGCCAAGGTGATGTATTCGCCTACTTGTCTTATCCACTCATCTCCTTGTCTTGGATACTTATCAAAAGGGCTAAGAAGAAAAAACCTCATTTACTCATTAATTAACTGCATGGGCAAAACTACAAGGGCAAAGAAGTTTGTGAGTATACTTACTTATCTTTGCCATTTTCTATGACAGAGAGAAGATTTATGTGAACGTCGGCAACAACTGAAGACACCTCTTTGCGTTGAGTTAAGTCTTTGAGAATTTCTTCTGGGAGCCCCTTCCCTATTTTGCAGATCTGCTTAAATCAAGTGGTACATTGTTCTATTTATAATACAGAAGAAAAGGTCTCTTAAAGCAAGCAGGCAGCTAAGAACAGTTAAACATTTTCATTTATGGAAACATATAAAATAAAATGCAAATAAACTTTCTTTAGATTATAAATTTAGAAAAAAAAAAATGCGCCTCAAGTTGATGACTTATTTTGTGTTAACAAGATAGAAGTAATAAGAGAACAACATAATTGTTTAGCTCGGCAACATTCTCATGCAACTTAACTAACCATAACTAGTTAGCGTAAACCAGATTTAGAAATGAGTGGACGCATCAATGGTTCAATGCAACATGAAATGATAAATAAAGCATAATATTTGCTTTCCATAATTACCTCGCCAAATGAGCGGCAGAACTCCAGAAATTGAATAGCAGCGCCAACATCTTCAGACTGCAGCTTTATACCTGCAATGCAAGTCACGGGAGTACCCCTGGGTACAACTATTTCATCCTTGAGAGTACTGATGCTCTTAGTTTGCACCAGGTTGACCTTCGGCCTCT
This sequence comes from Aegilops speltoides, assembly GCA_021437245.1. Taxonomy (NCBI): domain Eukaryota; kingdom Viridiplantae; phylum Streptophyta; class Magnoliopsida; order Poales; family Poaceae; genus Aegilops; species Aegilops speltoides. The sequence goes on along the minus strand of CM038146.1, from coordinate 118,849,706 downwards.
TGGTAGCATGGACCATTCGCCCCGTCGGCTCCTCCCCTCTCTTCTTTCTGCCAAATAAAAACACATAAAGAGATCTATAAAGAAGAACAAAAATCTGAAATCCCCCATGGCAAGAATCAGATTCATATTGCTCACTGGCACACGCTGCAGTTGCACTCCTTCCTGCATTTGGCGCATTCCCAGGCCCCCTTCTTCAACACCTCATCCGCAATCAAAGGGTACCTGTTAAACAAAGAGAAACATCAACAAACAAACCCAAGCAAGATTGCCTACCAGCAGAGGCTCTAAGAAAAAGCAGATAGGAAATTATTTCACCTGTTACGCATGCAACTCTCGCAGTATCTCTGAGTGCACCTTTTGCAATCTGTCGCGACCCCTATTTTTCTCTGACGGCACTGAGGAATAGCAACACAGAAAAAATGAAACAGAAGACCACTGTTTTTTTTACAGAAACAGTAGGACTCTACTGCATACTCTATAGATTTTGGTTTATATTACAAGCGAAAAAAATAAAAGGAGCTGAGGGCTAAGAGGCCCCTAGAATGATAACCTCCATATAGAAAGGTTTGTCCATATCTCTGTTTTTAGGCTGGAAATGAAATGTAGCTTTGTCGGAAAAAAGGCTGGAAATGTAGCGATGCAGGCTCTAGCGAAAAGACATTTGAAATAAAAAGAAATTGCCAGCAGGCTCTAGCAAAAAGACATCTGGAAAAAAGTAGTCTCTGATCTCCATCACATCTTCCCCACACATAACACAGGAGGAGTCCTCAATGAAGAAATTCCTGCTGTGAACATATCTCTGGTATTAAGTCTGTCTTGCAGGAGAAGCCATAAAAAAACCTTGAGTTTCAGGAAGACCCGCTATCGTGTATATGTTTCTTTCTGGAGCAGATGGTTTGTCGAGGCTTTTGAAGAAAGCAGTGGGGAACTAGCAGACCTGAATATCGCCAGAACAATTCCAGGAATTTCACATTGTATTGTTTGCTGATGACATTACCCTGTTCTTCCATGCAAACTGACAACAGGCTGAGGTTGTGAAGAATGTGATACATAAATTTGAGGGGTGCATTGGACAGTTGTCAAGTTCACAAAAATGCTCGCTCTTGTTCAGTAGAGCATGGCAGGTGGAAAGACAAGAGGAGGTGAAATCCACACTAGGAAAGGTGCACGTCTGAAGAGAAATACCTAAGCAATATTCCAACCTATCAATGAAATATTTACTATGCGGCTCTCGGATAATTGGACTCTGAAGGAACCTTCGCTGAAGATTCGGGGTGCAGGAGCTGTCCAAGGATACGTTGTGGGTGGTCTCTTATTGCCGGATGGCGAACAGTGGAATGAGGTTTGATAAGGGAAGTTTTCTGGCCAGATGATGCTGAGTTGATCGTGAAGATTAAAGCACCGAGAGGACCCTGAAGACACCGCTGCATGGCACTTCGAGAGCAGTGGGCATTTTTCGGTAAGGAGCGCGTACAAGCCGGGTTGCCTTTTATCGAGAAAAAAGCCGGGTTGCCTACAACCTGACCCGGTGATGGCGAGCAGCAGTAACAATCCTGATGGAGAGTTTTGGAAAGCGCCTGTGGCAAACAAAATTAGAGCTTTTGTCTGAAGGTTGGCGTGAGACAATCTATCTAGCCACTAAAAGAAACAAATGGCGAAGGTCCCTGGAAGCTGTCAAATTTTGCTGAAGAAAAATGCTAAACTGGCAGTTTCAGTAACAGAGAATCCACCATTGACAGGAGTAAACATCGGGATTACTGTTCCTCCAGTTTACCTGGTGGCATCGCCACTTGTCGACGGGGACGGCCGCCTTGGCGCTGAGGGAGTTCGACGCTGCTCGCCTCCGACGCCGCTCCCCTCCAACCTTGGCGCCGGCGCCGCTCCCCTCCGACGCGACGCCGTTCGTCCCCGGAGAAACGCCTTCCAAGGCGCCTCCGTCGATCCCCTCCGACGCGACGCCGTTCGTTCCGGAGACGATGCCCTCCGAGGCGACGACGTCAGCGGTGGCGCCGCTCCCCGACGGGGCGACGACCATCTCCCCACCGGAACCGACGTTCGTTTCCAGTTCCAGGGCGGCGCTCCTGGTCCCGTCGCGATCTCCGGCGCCCCTCTGTTGATCCAGATCTATCGGGGTTTCCATCGGCAGCGCTGAGGAGAGCGGAGGGACGGGCAGTTAGCGGCGCAGAGATGATTTGCTCGGGACCAGGGAGCGCTCGGGGGATTTTGCGGTTAAATACTACTGTGATTTGGAGCTGGAGCAAGGGAGGAGGTGTCTGCTCCTCGTGCTGCTGGAATTGGCAGGCGATTAATGCGACGAGATTGGCAGCGAGGGAGGAACTGCTGCCGTCCATGGCTGGGGCTGGCTGGCGGGTGGCGGCGCGCGTCCGAGCAATGCCAAAGCCAAAGTGGGAAAGAAACGGAAGCCCCCTGGTTATTATGACGAGTAGGCCCCAAAATTTTGAAAGGCCCTTTCCCCGCGTCGCTCCAAATCTTCCCTCGTCTCCTTGCCGTCTTCAGTTTTACTGTATTTTTTTCTTATTATCACGAGAAAGTCAAAATTTTACGTTTTGCGAAATTATGAAGCAGAATACACATGCTCATGTTGATGTGTTAGGGCAGCAAATTTTCTGCGGCATCCGTCCGCGGACGGAGGGACCAGTCCGTGAACACAGATGTGAGAGCCGGCCATCCAACGCTATCTGCATACATTTCAGACACTGTTTCAACAATCCGAACGAAATTCATGTAAACTGGCTGATTTCATATAAAATGGAGCAAATTCATAACAATTCGGTATATTTCATTAAAAGAAGGCGGCTGAACCTAAACCTAGCTATCCTACGGTGACGCTCGTCGTCCACTTCCTTTGTATTCCACATCAGCGACCATGTCCCTCATCTGTCGTCTCCATGAGTGGCGGAGGGGTTCAAATCCCGTGAAGTGAAGGTGCGGTCGCTGACGAGGAAGAGTAGAGCATGGGAGACGAACCGACCCACTTGCATTGGGACACAATGCCCTGCCGTCTTCCATGCCCTACTCATCCTCAAAGGAGTCCGCGACCTATCTGTCGCCGATGCCGATGGACGGGAGGTCGATGATGGACGTGGACGGTCCTTCACTATCCACCTGCCACACGGCCCCCCGAAAGTTAGAGGGTGACGCGTAGATGGCGGCATTCTCGTCCTCGACTGCTAGAGTGTGTGTGGCCACGTCCAGCTTTGCCACCTCTGAGCCGTGCATTGAGCACGCACAACCTCATAGAGCGCGCGCCGCTCCATAACAAAGTTTGGCTTCACCGCGACCTTGGCGGGCACGGCCTCCTCACTTGCGCGCTCACCGTAGATTTGGCCCTCTGCCAACCAGTGTTGCTCGAGGAGGAACATGTTGTACTGCTGCTCCTCCTACGCCTACCGGAACACCGACATAGGAGCCGACGCAGACTACTCCTCTTGCGCCTACTGGAACACCGACATAGGAGCCGACGCAGACTACTCCTCCTCCGCGATGGTGGTGCCGAAGTGCGCCTACGCCTGCTCCATGGTCAAGCCGACAAGCACAGGCATAGGGTCTGGCGCGTGCCATCATCCGAGCCTGTCTCCATCGTAGGGTCGTCGTCGAAGACCTCGAGCGAGCTCGCCGGCATGCCGTGTTTTGTTCGCCAGATGCGACGGGTCGGCCAGGCGGCTGCAAGGGTGGCCATATCATGCTTCTGCTCCAATGACAGACTCTCCCACAAAGTGCTAGACCTTGCAATCATGGCGGATGTGGTGCAAGGGAGGAGGATGTGGAGTTGATGTGGTGTGGTGTGGAGTTAGTCGGGTGTGGCCGCCTTTAAATAGCGGATTTCGGTGAGGAAAAAGCGTTCGGGTGCGTCAATGCGCGGAACCGGAGTTGGTTCATCGTCCGGCGAGCCTGCTTAATGGCGGCGTACAGATGGATGGGCATAGAGAGGGCATGGTAGTTACCTATCCCGCCCCGTCCAATAAACGTCTCTCTGACATTGAACAGGCGCAAACACCGGGGATGCCACACAGGTGGCGTACTCGGCCGACATGCTGCTTCAATGCTGGCGCCAGTGAGATGTCACATCCGCTCTGGGCCTGCGTCAATGCGTAGCCGCTCTACAATGCTATGAATGCAGACAGCTGGTGTGGGCGGGAAAGCACACCGGAGAGGGAGGAGGTTTTTGGTGGGCCAAGTTAGTCACGAGCATACGTGGCAGTGGTCCGAACGCCGGCAAAGCCCCCCAATTTTTCTTTGGTTTGTGGGAAAAAACGCATCCAGGACGGTCTGTGAACCGATGTAGGACTGCGTTGGACGGCAAGCGGGAGTGGCATCTTTGGCGTACACAGCGGGCCAGGTGGCCAGGGTGGACTTGGCGGGGCGGGCGAGCCGAGCGGACACTAGGCTTCTGCTATGAAATCAGGGTTTGTAAGGGCAACTCCAACGCGTTGTTGCAAATGGACGTGCGATTTGTTCGCTTTTTGTCCGTTTAGATCGCCTGGGCACTAGTTGTCCGTCTCTGTCCGACCGATGCGATCAACCGGTCGATGCAATTTTCATTGGCGTACGAAAATTGAAGTAAAAAAAGGCCAACGGCCAAAGTTCAGGTCAGCCTCCAAAAACAACACACAGTTCATGCTGGCACTTGCCAGCGGCCAACATAGTTGCCGACACACAAAAAAGGCAGTAGTTCAACCACATCATACATCTCGGCTGTGGTCATGCCGGCACACTTGCCGGCATACAAAAAAGATGGCTCTCTCGACCGTAGATCAATCATCAAACTTGAGCATCTCCTTTTGCATCTTCTCGAACCAAGGCCTCCTTCTCAGGGACACCATGCTCAATTTCACCATCGTGATCTCCACCTCCTTCATCATGCAAGCGAGCGCCACTTTTTTTCTTTGGTCTTGGCATTGGCGCCTCTATCACGAGCTTCTTTGTTTGCATGTCCGCCTTCATCTCTAGCGTCTTCGTTTGCATTTCTGCCTCCATCTCTAGCTTCTTTGCTTGCATTTCGGCCTCCATCTCGAGCTTTTTCTTTTTGTATCTCCATGTAGGCCTTCATTTTCTCCCGTTTATCTTGTCGACGCTTCTCCTCTCTTGTTTCCTTTTGGGTCATCATGCCTTGCTAAGTTTCTTGCAAGGCAAATGTCGCCGCATCACGCTTCTCCTCCTTCTTGGCGTTGGTGTTGCCCCGCGTCCGCTTCTCTCCCTTACCATGGTCCTCGACGGCCTGCGGCCCTCCATTTTTCTTGAGGGTGGCATATTGCTCCTTGAACTTCTTGCCATATTTTATGATCATCCAACAATGGGTGAGGGTGAATGGCTTATTCACATGTTGGGCATCTACGGCGTGGTGGACAAGCGTGGTGACTCTGCCCGTGGCGGATGGACTACCGATGAGCCTGTGCTGGTCGTGGCCATGGCGGCAGCGAGGAGCCCATGCTGACCAGGGCCGTTGTCGAACCCTAGCATGAGGAGGGCATGTTGCATGGCCACATCAACAAAGGCCTTGTTCTCTGCAATGGGGTTCTCCTGTTGGGCCGCGGCGGTTTCGGCTTCTAGCTAGTCGGACCGCACCTTCCTCCGGCCAGTGCTCTTGGTCAACTGAATGATCCACTAAATGTCCGTCAGCTCCTTATTGGGCTGTGGCGCCTTTTCAGAGATGGTGCGGGGCTTGTTGATGGTGGAGGCGAGGGCGGCGGCGGCGGGGTTCGACGTGTCAGCCATGGCTAGCGGGCGGGAGGTTTTTGCGAAAGGAAGGGAAATAGGGTGGATGTGCCACCGATTGGCGGACCAGGGGGTGACAAGGGCGGGTGTCGCGCATCCACTCCGTGTCCGCGCCAACTCAAACCCAAAAAAAGGATGATCGTCCATTTGCGTCGATGCGACCAAAACGGATGCGCGCGGACAATTTGGGTCCGCGCTTGGCCTTGTCCTAAGGCAGTGGATCGTTTCCCATTGAGTTCATTATGCTTGGTGTTCTTAATCCGGTCTCCAGATTTGTAGATTTCCTCTTCTTCATAGGTTTCTTTGCACCATTGTCAGTCCGCTTGATGCGATGTGCTGTATGACGGCTGATTGAAGTTTCGGTAATTCAGTTCATTCTGTTACTGCTCACTCCTTATGACTAGCAATAGCACCCTCATGAAAACTCAGTTAGAGAGCTGACACGAAACCAATGCAAGGGCACGATGGCGATGAGTGCCTGCGTCGCCAAAATTTGTTCACAAGTTGGAGTGATCTACTCGTATCTAGCAATGGAGGGCGTTCGTCCGGTTGAAAGGAGGGTAGAGGGGAATGCGAGCGAAGGCGTCGAGGGGATCAGCATGGGCCGCTGCCTCTTTCTCTCTCACACACACCCGGCTGGTTCATAATTTCTATCGGGGAGTAGAAAAAGGGAAAAGAAAAACCCATTGGGTTGCTTGGTAAAAAATGACAAGGTCCAAGAGCCAGGGAGGACTAGGTTTTCGGGATTTTCGGACCTTCAATCAAGCTTTATTGGCAAGGCAAGCTGGCGCATTTTGATGTTTCCAGATTCCCTGTGTGCAAAGGTGTTGAAGCTAAATATTCTCCGAACTGTCAGTTCGAGGACACAATTTTTTTTGAAAGACTTGGTTTTAGCTGGCTTCATTGATTTAGGAGAAAGCATACGGGAAAACAGCAGGGATCAAGTGATCATGGCCACAAGAGGAGTGTGCAAAACTAAGAGCAAAAGCTACAAGAAAAACGAAGCGGAAAAGGCCTTCAACGAGCTATCTCACGGTGGCATCCCCTACTCTATGCATGTCGCTTCGGCAAGTATCCATTGTGCAAGGTCCATCTTGATAGCCTGGAGGACGTCGTCTGGCCGTGGCATTTTTCCTCTGAAGACGCATGCATTCCTCTCCTTCCAAATGTGCCAATCAATCATAAGCAGCATGGTTTTGAAACCTCTCCTCTCGCCGGCTGAGGTGCGTCTAATCATCTCCAGACAGTGTTGCAGAGAGCTGTGGGTAGGCAGCTTGATTAGTCTCATAGCCTTGCAGCCCTTCCAGGTTGATGTAGACATCCAAATCGTCCTGGAGAAGGGGCATTCCCACATCAGGTGCGACACGGATTGTAGGCTCCTCATGCATAAACTGCAAAAATATCTGTTTGGCCAGCCCCTCCTTTGTAGTCTGTCATTGCACCAGAGCATGTTATTGTGGAGTAGCCAGGCAAACATCTTGACAGTCCCCGGCACCCAGCATTTCCAGACAATGTTGCTATGGCTTGTGCTCGGCGTGTCCTTGAATTGCATTTTGTATGCTTTCTGAGCAGAGTAAACCGCGCCGCCTCCTGCTGTCCACGTGAGCTGATCGGCCACTTGGTTGTCGAGGGTGATCCCCGAGTGCTGGAGCCGCCGCCAGAGGCGCAATAACCGGCAGTGATGGATGTTGTGTTGCCATGGCGGAGATCCCTGATCCACTGCTTGTTGTCCGGCGCAGCAGCCACCGTTCGGTTTTTGCACCGGGAGTGCTTGAAGAGGCTAAAAAAGGATGCACTTAGCCTGGTATCATCAAGCCAGGGGCATGTCCAAAACCCTGCCTTTTGGCCGCCACCAATCCTGATCGTCGTTGCTCTGGCAAATAGCTCCTTGTCTGTCTTGTCGCATGGCAAGGGGAAGGCCGTCCAGGGCCTCGCTGGCTGCTGCCAGGATATCCATAGCCAGCGCAGCCGGAGAGCGGATCCGAACCGGTGCAGGTCAAGGATTCCCAGCCCGCCCTTCTCCACGGGAGAGCACACCACGCTCCAAGCCACTTTGCACTTTCCGTCGGTCAGCACTTCGTCTTGAGCCCATAGGAAACGACGTCGTGCCTTGTCGATCTCCTTTAGAACCCTCTTCGGCACCTTGAGTACTGTCAGAGCGAAGGTTGGCAGTGTCGAGAACACCGCACGCACCAGAATGCGCCGACCTGCTAGAGACATCAACTTGCCCTTCCACCCCGCTAGGCATGACTTCAGTCGATCTATGAGGAATTGGAAATGCACCAACCTTAGTCTTTTGGGGAATAATGGCAATCCCAAGTAGGTTGTGGGGAAACTAGCAATCGATCCTCCAAACCCTTGCAAAACATCTGTCAGCAGCTGGGCATCACACTTAATCAGGATGATAGAAGACTTTGCTTGGTTTAACTTCAGTCCCGTCGCCTTGCCAAAAGAATTCAGCAACTCCAACAAAGTTTCAATCTCTTCCTTGATTGGATTGGCAAAAATTACTGCATCGTCGGTGTAGAGGCTCACACACATACTTGCTCCACGCCCCAGCAGCGGTGCGATCAGTTCTCTGGTTGTGGCTGTTTCCAGCAAACGGAATAGGGGATCAATCGCAAGAATGAACAACATCGGCGAGAGTGGGTCTCCTTGCCTGAGTCCGCAGGCGTGGAGGAAGCTTGGCCTCGGCGAACCATTCAACAGACAAGATGAGGTTGCGGTGGAGAGAAGCAGGGAGACCCAATTTCTCCATCGCTACGAGAAACCCATGCATTGTAGTAGCTCGATCGGATAAGCCCAGGACACAGAGTCAAAATCTCGAGCGAAATCTAGCTTGAAGAGCAAAGCCTGCTTCTTTTCCCTATGCAGCATTCTGACGCAACTTTGCACATACTAAAAACTGTCATGTATGCATTTCCCTTTCTGAAATGTCGTTTGCACTGGTGAGATGACTCCATTCAGAGCAGAGGACAGCCTGATTGCGAGCACCTTGGAGATTAACTTTGCAATGGAGTGAATCAGACTGATAGGCCTGTAGTGGTTGAGTTCAGATGCACCGCTTTTCTTTGGCAGTAGAGCGATGAGCATGGAATTGAGCTCTATGAAGTTGCTCCCAGCCATCTGATAGAACTTGTGTAAAACAGCCATGACCTCCTCCTTGATGATTGGCCAGCATGAACGGTAGAAATGTCCTGTGAAACCATCCAGGCCCGGAGCCTTTTCTGTGGGGGATGCGAGGGTTGTCGTCTAGACCTCGGCCATGGTGAACAGACCGTCCAACTCCGATGAGGCCACTGCAGGGACGTTTAGCATGTCCCAGTTTAGGGTGCGGCTTCTTTGCTTGCTTCGTCCCAGAGCTTCAGAGAAGTGATCGAAGATGATCTTTTCTTTCTCGTGGTGATCCACCACCACTCTATCATTGCTGCTGATTGTGTGAATGAAGTTCTTCCGCTGGCGCGCTTGCATTTTAGCATGGAAAAGTCTCGTGCTGGCATCTCCTGCTCGTAACCAACTCACCCTGGACGCCTGCCGTTTTCTTGCTCTCTCGATGGTAGCCAACCCGAGCACTTTTTGCTTCAGTGTTCTCCTCAGGTTTACCTCTGCAGCAGAGATGGCACGGTGTTCTTGCGCCATATCAAGCTTCAGTATTACCTCATTTGCTATGTGCAGCTGCAGTCTAACCTTGCTAAAAATTTTCTTGCTCCAGATTTTCAGATCAGCAGCCACTCTTGCCAATCTTCTTTTGATCCTCACAAAGGGGCAGTCGTGCGGGATAGGTCGCTCCCAAGCTCTCAATACTGTTTCATTGAAGGGCGGAAATTTGGGCAAAAAATTCTCGAACCTGAACCGCGCCTTTTTAAGGGTGTGTTAGCCCTGGCCAGGATCAGTGGGCAATGGTCTGAGAAGGATGTTGATGCCGCCATAAGCATGTAGTCTTGATGTAGCAGATCCCACTTATCATTGCAGAAATACTTGTCTATACTACAAAGTGTAGGGTCATCCCTTTCGTTGCTCCATGTGTACTTCCGGTTTTTGCATTTTAGCTCTTTCAGCCCAGCCCAGTCTAGCGCCCTTATGAATTTCCCCATCATCCTTGTGTTAATGTCGTTGTTGCTCTTGTCGCTCGCTTGATATATCATGTTGAAATCCCCATTGATCATCCAGGGCTCATCCGCCGGCAGGGAAGCAGCAGCAAGCTCGCCGAGAAAACCATCTTTTTGTGCGTTGTCCGTTGTCCCGTAGACCGTGGTAAGCCAGAAAGGCTCACCCGCAAGCAGGGGCTCTACCCTAACCGTGATGGAGAAACTACCTAGATGATGCGAGATTACGTTGATGATTTGCTTGTCCCAGAAGATCGCGGCGCCACCTCTCGTCCCATGCGCCTACATCACCACACACCCTTGAATATTTGCGCCGCCTACCTCCATCGCCACACCGGTCGACCAGACCGCAACTATGACAAAAGTATTAAGAATAAATTCTAACCATAGCATTAAACTTTTGGATCCAATCAGTCCCTTACGGAATAGTGCATAAACTCGGGTTTAAGCTTCTGTCACTCTCGCAACCCACCATCTAATAACTACTCCACAATGCATTCCCTTAGTCCCAAATATGGTGAAGTGTCATTTAGTCGATGTTCACATGACACAACTAAGAGAATGGCAACATACATACCAATAAAATATCGAACACATATCAAGTTCTCATGATTACTTGCAACATGATTTCTCCCGTGACCTCAAGAACGAAAAGTAACTACTCGCTCAATATCAAAGGGGTGTTGAATAGCATAATGGATCTGAACATATAATCTTCCACCAAATAAACCATATAGTAATCAACTACAAAATGTAATCAACACTACTAGTCACTCACGGGCACCAATCTATAGTTTTGATACAAAGATTGAACGCAAGAGATGAACTAGGGTTTGCGAGGAGTTGGTGTTGTGAATATGTTGATGAATATAACCTTCCCCAAGATGGGAGAGTTGTTGGTGATGATGATGACGATGATTTCCCCCTCCGAGGGAAGTTCCCCCGGCGGAATCGCTCCACTGAAGGGCAAAAGTGCTCCTGCCCAAGTTCCGCCTCGAGGCGGCAGCGCTTCGTACCGAATGTCCTCTCCTTATTTTTTCTAGGTCAAAATGACTTATATACCAGAAGATGGGCACCGGAGGTGGGCCGAGGAGGGCAGCACCCACCAGGGCGCGCCTGGGCCTCCTGACGCGCCCAGGTGGGTTGTTCGCACTTGGTGGCCCTCCTCTGGTACTTATTTGCTACATTATTCCTTAAATATTTCATAAAAAATCCTCGGAGAGTTTCAGCTCATTTGGAGTTGTGCAGAATAGGTAGCTTGACGTAGCTTTTTCAGGTCCAGATTTCCAGCTGCCAGAATTCTCCCCCTTGGTGCATACCTTGCATATTATGAGAAAAAAGGCATTATAATTACTCCAAAAAGTATTATTATATAATAAAACAACATAAATAACAGTAAGAAAACATGATGCAAAAGGAACGTATCAACTCCCCCAAGCTTAGACCTCGCTTGCCCTCAAGCGAAAACTGAAATCGAAAAAGATGTCCACATGCTTTCAGAGAGAGGTGTCGATAAAACCAAAAATACGGACATAGCAGCATCATGTGACTTATTATAACAGCAACAAACTTCAATATAAAACTTTTATTATAGAACTTTTATCATAGACTTCTCATGAACAAGTGACAATTCATCACAACACTGAAGTATAAAGTATAAACTCTATTAGAAACCAACAAACTATGTTCTCAGTCAACTTTGCAACTAAAATTCATCCTTTTCAGGAAGGGTCACATATCGGAGCCTTTAGGCAAGTCCACATACTCAACCATCATTTAGTCTTCTGTGATTGCTAACACTCACAGCATACACATGAGCAAAACATTTCAACCAGACATAAAGAAAGATAGGGGCTTATAGTTTTGCCTCCCAACACACTCACCTCAAGGGTGGTGTCAACAGTAATAACTTATGCCACCCATATTCAACTGGACATATGTGCCTAGATCTTTCCTCGCGACATGATGCTTGCCAAAGGAGAAAAATAAAAGGGATAGAGAGAAAAACTTTGACTCTTGCATAGAAGTAAATACATGAAAGTAAAAGATAGGCCCTTCGCAGAGGGAAGCAAAGGTTGCCATGCACTCTTTTTTTGTATGCTCAACCCCTTAGTGCAAGAGAACGTCACGTTATATTGCCCCTTGTGATGGCAACCTTTATTATGCAGTCTGTCACTTTTATTCTTCACCATCAAAAGTTCGTACAACGCTCAATTTTCCCTTACACTAAATGATCTCACATTTTTATAAGCAATTTTTATTGCCCTTTTTGCACCGATGATAACTTACTTGAAGGATCTTACTCAATCCATAGGTAGGTATGGTGGACTCTCAAACAAGATAGGGTTTAAGGGTTTTGGATGCACAAGTAGTATATCTACTTAGTGCGGAATTTTGGCTAGCAAAGATAGGGGCAAGCACCACATGTTGAAGGATCTATGACAATATGACTTCTATGTGAATATGAACAAACATAAATCATTAAGTTGTCTTCCTTGTCCAACGTCAACAATTTTGGCATATAATATTTTGATGGGTGCTCACAATCACAAAAGATTTCCATGATAGTATATTTATATGTGAATCTTCTCTTCCCTTATTAATTCTTTCATGTGTTGCATCATTGACCAATGCTATGTTTGTCAATCTACAATAAAAATTTCTACTTATACTTTTCCTTGTGTAATGTCATCACTTACCATAAGATTAGCATATGATCTTATTTCCTTTATTTTTATTGCAGGAAGAAAGAAAAGAAGGCAAAACTCAAACTAAACTTTATTATATCTCGCACACAATTACAAGGATTGATCACTCAGCAAAGTCACAAAAAGAAATGATCGAACTAAACTTTTATTCATCTAATAGCAAAAGATAACCATTGATCGAACGAAGAAAGTAAAGGCAAAAGATAGTGGAGATTGATACAGCTTGGCGAAAGCCAAGGGGAGCGCCTATACCCAATACTTAGTTTTCTTTTGATGGTGATGAAGTAGAAGCAATTTTGTCCAATATATCTCTAAGCATATCTCTTAAGCTTTGAATCTCTCGAAGAGCTTGACGGAGCAGCTCAGTGTTCTTCTCTACTTGAGCCATGATATTCTTATTTTCTGGACCCCAGGAGTTTGTCCCTGCATCACTTTCTCTTGGATGAGATATGTCCCAATTGGACGGTATATGCACACGAGGAGTGTTTTCAAACCCATAATTATGAATCGAATTGTGAAAATTGTTTCGATGTAACCTGTGTAGGGGCCTCCTTGTAGGGAGTTCTTCTGGATCTCCTGGGTTCTCTTGATTTTCTAGGGACCTCATGGCTTGGTGGGGGTTAGGATGAGTGGAGATACCAGCCAGGGTCCCTCTCTCAGAAGCCGAAGGGTGAATTCCGAACGAGTCCCCCTCATCTTCCTCCATAATGATCTCCTCAAATTCCTCTCCTCTGGATTCTACCTGAAGCAACCAAGCTTCGCCTTCTTCAGTGTTGGAGGAGGGAGAAGACATGATGCCTGGCTCAACAGATCTGACAGAAAATAGCAAGAAATGAAAACAGGGTATTTCTCCGCGATACGAAGGTTAACAGGTTCGGGAGATATATATTGATTTTTTTATCTTGGGGAACAAGCAGAACGGATGAAAATGGAGACCGGAAAGTACCCGAGGTGGGATCAACCCACCTAGGCGCGCCAGGCTTGCCTAGCGCGCCCTGTGTATCGTGCCCACCAGGGTCACTTTCCTGGAAGTTTCTTATTTTCCTAATTTTTGAAATATTCGAAAACTGACAAAAAGTATTTTTGCGGATTTTTCGGAGTCCGTTTACTTACCGTATCACGTACCTCCTTATTTTCACGATTCTGGAGTGTTCCGGAAGGACTGTTTTATGTGTTCTTCTGGTGTCAAAGTTTGAATAACATTGCTTTCTACATTAATGGGCGTACCTGAGATATAGTGTTTTATTCGTTGCCCATTGAAAACCTTCGGGTTAGTCCCTTCAGCATTATTTATTTTGATAGCTCCGGATCGATAGACCTCCTCGATGACATAGGGTCCTTCCCATTTGGAGAGGAGTTTTCTTGCAAAGGATCTGAAATGAGAGTTGTACAAAAGAACATATTCACCTACTTTGAACTCATGCTTTTGGATTCTTTTTTCATGCCACCTTTTAACTTTTTCTTTGAATAACTTAGCATTTTCATAAGCCTGGGTTCTCCATTCATCTAATGAGCTAATATCAAATAACCTCTTTTCTCCAGCATGTTTGAAAACATAATTGAGTTCTTTTATTGCCCAAAATGCTTTGTGTTCTAACTCAAGAGGTAAGACAAGCTTTTCCATACACCATTTTATATGGAGACATACCCATAGGATTTTTGTAAGTTGTTCTATAAGCCCAAAGTGCATCATCTAATTTCTTAGACCAATTCTTCCGGGACCCATTAACAGTCTTTTATAAGATTAGTTTTATTTCTCTTATGCTAAGTTCAACTTGACAACTAGACTAAGGATGATAAGGTGACGCAATGCTATGATTAACATCATACTTAGCAAGCATCTTATGGAAAGCACCATGAATAAAGTGTGAACCACCATCAATCATTAAATATCTAGGGACTCCAAACCTTAGGAAAACAATTTCCTTAAGCATTTTAATAGAGGTGTTGTGATCAAAACTACTGGTTCGAATAGCTTCTACCCATTTAGTAACATAATCAACAACAACCAAGTATGTGTATACCCATTAGAGGAAGGAAAAGGTCCCATAAAGTCAAATCCCCAAACATCAAATGGTTCAACAGCAGGTGAATAATCCATAGGCATTTCTTGACGCTTACCGATATTACCTATTCTTTGGCATTCGTCACATGATGAGACAAACTTACGGGCATCCTTGAAGAGAGTAGGCCATTAAAAACCATATTGCAATACCTTATGAGTGGTTCTGTCTCCCGCGTGATGTCCTCCATAAGCTTCAAAGTGACATTTCCGTAGGATTTGTTCCTGTTCATGCTCAGGTACACAACGTCTAATAATACCATCTACTCCTTATTTATAAATATGTGGGTCATCCCAAAAGTAATGTCTTATATCATAGAATAATTTTTCCTTTTGTTGGTATGTGAAGCTAGGTGGTATGTATTTAGAAACAATATAATTAGCATAGTCAGCATACCAAGCTGTACTATGAGAAACATTTATTTTAGCTAGTTGTTCATCAGGGAAACTATCATTAATTGGTTGTGGGTCATCAAGAATATTTCCAAGTGTAGACAAGTTATCAGCCATGGGGTTCTTTGCTCCTTTCCTATCAGTGATATGCAAATCAAATTCTTGCAGAAGAAGAACCCACCTAATGAGTCTAGGTTTAGCATCTTTCTTTTCCATAAGATATTTTATAGCAGCATGATCGGTGTGAACAATTACTTTAGAATCAACAATGTAAGATTTGAATTTATCACAAGCAAACACCACTGCTAAGAATTCTTTTTCAGTAGTAGCATAATTTCGTTGAGCACTGTCTAGAATTTTACTAACATAATGAATAACATTTAATTTCTTGTCAATCCTTTGTCCTAGAACAACACCTACAACATAATCACTAGCATCACACATAATCTCAAAAGGCAAGTTCCAATCAGGTGGTTGAACAACAGGTGCAGTGATTAAGGCTTTCTTTAGTGTTTCAAAGGCTTCCATACAATCATCATCAAACACAAAGGGAATATCCTTTTGCAAAAGATTAGTAAGAGGCCTAGAAATTTTAGAGAAGTCTTTGATAAACCTCCTATAGAAACCAGCATGACCCAGGAAACTACGAATACCTTTGATATCTTTAGGACATGGCATTTTCTCAATTGCATCAACCTTGGCTTTCTCCACCTCAATGCCTCTTTCAGAAATTTTATGGCCCAAGACAATACCTTCATTAACCATAAAGTGGCACTTCTCCCAGTTCAAGACAAGAATTGTTTGTTCACATCTCTACAAAACTCGATCAAGATTGCTTAAACAATCATCAAAAGACTTCCCATAAACAGAAAAGTCATCCATGAAAACCTCAATAATCTTTTCACAAAAATCATAGAACATAGCAGTCATGCATCTTTGGAAGGTAGCAGGTGCTTTACATAAACCGAAAGGCATACGTCTATAAGCAAATGTTCCAAAAGGACAAGTAAAAGTGGTCTTTTCTTGATCAGATTGTAAAACAGGTATTTGTGAAAAGCTAGAATATCCATTAAAGAAGCAAAAATGTGTGTGCTTAGATAATCTTTCTAACATTTGATCAATAAAAGGCAGAGGGTAGTGATCTTTCCTAGTAGCTTTATTTAATTTTCTATAATCGATTACCATCTGTAGCTCGTGACAATTCTTTGTGGAATAAGCTCATTCTTATCATTAGGAACAACAGTAATACCTTCCTTCTTAGGGACACAATGAACAGGACTTACCCATCTACTATCAACTATAGGATAGATTATACCTGCTTCCAGAAGTTTCAATATTTCCGTCATTACCACTTCTTTCATTTTCGGATTTAACCGACCTTGGTGATCAACAACGGGTTTAGCATCTGGTTCCATATTAATCTTGTGCTGACATAGAGTGGGACTAATGCCCTTAAGATCATCAAGAGTATATCCAATAACAGCCATGTGCTTCCTTAGAACTTTCAATAATCTTTCTTCTTCATGTTCTGAAAGGTTAGCACTAATAATAACAGGATATATCTTCTTTTCATCAAGATAAGCATATTTCAGAGTGTCTGGGAATTGTTTAAGTTCAAACATAGGATCAAGTTTAGGTGGAGGAGGACCTCCTAGAGTTTCAATAGTAAAATTGTGTTTAAGCAGAGGTTGTTGTTCGAAAAAGATTCTATGTATTTCATTTCTTTCATGCATATGCAAATCATTTTCATGGTCTAGCAAATATTGTTCTAAAGGATCAGTAGGAGGCACAACAATAGAGGCAAGATGTAGCGACCAGACCTCAAACAATCGATCTCGTGCATCGTTGTCATCCTCAGATCGGTAATCTTGACACGCACAAGATTACTTGAAGGATTTATAACAGAGTAGCAATCACACACTTATTACATCGAATGTCTCAAAAGAGAACTTTTTACAATAAATATGGCTTAAGGCCATCTAAAAACGATAACAGCGGAAGGCTTGGAAGATAAAACGAGTCCTTCATCTCCAACGGCATCACTGAGTGAAAGATCATGACCTAAGGCACCTTACTCGTCGTCTGAAAAGTCTGCAACATGAACGTTGCAGCCCGAAACGGGTCAGCACATGGAATATGCTGGCAATGTAATACATAGAGAGTAATGAACAGAATAATGCTATCACTACATGCATATATGGCTGGTGGAAAGCTCTATGGTTATAGTTTTGCATAAAGCCAAAATTTTCCTACAACAAAGGAATAAATTTTATTTAACTATCATGGTGGTTGTTAAACATTGAGAAGGTAATCTCCCTCTCAATCCCAATTAAGCATCATCATTAAACCCAATCAAATTATATTAAGAGTGATGAGATCCACATGATAATCTAGGAACTAGATACTCAAAACGTCCATAACCGGGGACACGGCTAACCATGATTAGTTTGTACACTCTACAGAGGTTTGCACACTTTTCCGACAAGACTCGATCTCCTCCGTTGGATTTCTCGCACTACATGATGTTTGAGAAGCGGATGACTGACAGTCTTTCAAAAGCATTAGCTCTTTACTCTGGGTAGACAGTACCAACCTACATCCCCTACATCTGCTAGCCTACCACTGAAAGAGGTCACGCAACCTACTCAACTATGCTAGAGCCCATAATAGCTCGCAGCTGCACACAGAAGTTTCTAGCATGAATAATCGTATGATCCCTTTGAGCCTGGGTGGCGGTCCATAGGAGAATCACACGGTACCCCGGGATTTCCAAAAAATACAGACAACACTGGGTTCCCCAGGTGCCTCAATCCACCCAGATGTGTATTAAAGTAGCCACCTTAAGTTAACCATCAATTAAACACTCACATATGTCATGGATACACTCAAACCCAATCCACGTCTACAAGCATAGCATAGCAATATAAGCAAACGTAGAAGTAACTCCCAAGGGTTTGATAATAAACAGGACAATAGATACTACCTCATCTACTTCCCAAAACCCACATATTAATCAGATCCTAATCATGCAATTGTTTAAGGATTGATCTAATGCAATAAAATTGGGTAGTAAAGAGGTATGATCAAAGTGTTACTTGCCTTGCTGATGATCCGTGAAAGCTAGAGACTCGTAGTAGCACGCTTCGCACTCCGGGTACTCTACCGCAAACAAACAAGCATACAATTAGCACTCAACTACAAGCACAGGAAAAACTCAAATAAGAAATATAACCAGAAAGTTCAACTTAAGAACTCCAGTTTGCGAAAAGAATCAAATCAAACGAAGCAACGAAACTCAAACGGCGAAAGAAACAAGCTTCATTGACTAATCTGGACTTAAGTCAAATTTTACAGTAGCAAAATCATGTTTAAGTTTGTTAAGCAGAAAGAGGGTTTCGAGACGAAACTCTAGGCGCTTGAATCGCCTGATTCCGATAAACGAGCGAAAAGATAAACTAAAACGAATATCAGGGCAGAAATCGCGACCGAAAATAATCGCGGAAAAACCCTAGAAAAAGAAAAACTAATGAACTGGCTAACGAACGAACGTTCGCTGTCTGCGGCTAAATGGTGAACAGCGTTCGTTAAAACGAATGAACAAGCGGGCACTCGCTAAATAACTAAACCGAAAAAAACGAACCAGATCTGAAAAAAAACAGATCTAGGGTTTTGAAAAAAAAATGAATGGTTTTCTGAGAATACCGACGGACGGCGAGCGAGGCGGCGGCGGCTACTCCGGCGATGGTCCGCGAAGCGAGGCGCTGGGCTCGGGCGACGGCGGCTCACGGGCGGCGGCACGGATCCGAGGCGGCGGCGGTGGCGGTTGGTGGTGGTGGTGGGTGGTGGCGGTGGCGGGGTATATAAGGAGGGGGGCGACGTCTTGGGGAAGGGGGCGAGGAGGAGGAGTCCTCCCCGGACTCGGCGGCGGCAGCGTGCTCCGGCCGGACTACGGTCGGAGTCGGTCGGGCGGAGGCGGGGCGAGGCCGGCCCGGCTCGGCTAGGCCGCTGGCCCAGTCGGGCGCGCACAACTTTTTTTTAAAAAAATAACGTTCCACCGGAAATAAATCCTAGATAAATAAATAAAAATCTAAAATGCTAAAACAAATTTTCACTGTCTAAATAAAATATTTAGAACAAGATGAACATTTTCTTGGCCCTAAAATGCAATTTTGAAAACGTGCAATTTTTCTAATTCAAATAAAATTGCAATAAAAACCAAATAAAATAATAAATTGATTTTAAAAATTTTCCTCTAATATTTCCTTTATATTGGAGAAGTCATTTTATCTCCTCTCATATATTTTTGTTTTAGAAATAATAGGAAGGAAAAATTATCAAAATCAATTGATCCTCTTTACAAAATTTGAGGAAACTCAAATATAAGAATAACGAAATCCCCAACTCTCTCCATGGGTCCTTGAGTTGCGTAGGATTTCTAGGATCAAGCCAACATGCAATAAAATATGATATGCAATGATGATCTAATGTATAACATTCCAAAATGAAAATTTGGGATGTTACACAAGACCAATAATTTCATCCTTACTAGGCAAATCTTTCTTATGAGGTTGTTTACTAAACTTGGAAAAATTATACTCATGAGATTCATCACCAAAACTAACACCGAAAGTTTGTTTCTCTCAATATATTTTAGCATTGACGGTGTTCAAGAAAGGTCTACCAAATATAATGGGACAAAAGTCATCTTGTGGGGTGCTAAGAACAAGAAAATTAGTAGGGTATTTTATCTTCCCACACAAGACTTCAACATCTCTAAGAATCCCAATTGCTGATATAGTATCTCTATTAGCAAGTTTAATAGTAACATCTATATCTTCTATTTTAGTAGGTGCTATTTCATCTTTAATTTCTTCATATAAAGAGAAAGGAATAGCACTCACATTAGCACCTATATCACATAAACCATGATAACAGTGATCTCCTATCTTAACCGAGATAACAGGCATGCCAACAACTGGTCTATGTTTATCTTTTCCTTCAGGTTTGGCAATTCTAGAAGCTTCATCACAGAAGTAAATAACATGCCCGTCAATATTATCAACTAGAGATCTTTAATCATTGCAACACTAGGTTCAACTTTGATTTGTTCAGAAGGTTTGGATGTTCTAACATAACTTTTGTTAACCATAGTTGAAGCTTTAGCATGTTCCTTCATCCTAACAGGAAAAGGTGATCTTTCAATATAGGTAGTAGGGACAACTGGATCAACATTGTAAATGATAGTTTCTTCTTTAGCTTTTACTGGTTCTTTATCTTCTTCTCTAATTGGTGGGTGATATTTAAACCACTTCTCCTTAGGGAGATCAACATGAGTAGCAAAAGATTTACAAAAGGAAGCTACTATCTTAGAGTCAAGTCCATATTTAGTGCTAAACTTTCGGAAATCATCGGTATTCATAAAAGATTTAACACAATCAAACTTATGTTCAATACCTGACTCTTTACCTTCGTCAAGTTCCCAATCTTCAGAGTTGCGTTTAATTATTTCTAAAAGATCCCACCGGAATTCAATAGTCTTCTTCATAAAAGAACCAGTACAAGAAGTATTGAGCATGGATTGATCATTACGAGAAAGCCGAGCATAAAAGTTCTGAATAATAATTTCTCTCGAGAGCTCATCATTGGGGCCATGACTATAATATTGACTTAAGCCTCCCCCAAGCTAGAGCGATATTTTCTTCTTCATGAGGCCAAAAATTATATATATAATTTCGATCACGATGAACTAGATGCATAGGGTAAAATTTCTGATGAAATTCCAATTTCAAACGGTTCCAGTTCCAAGATCTAATATCATCACATAGCCTATACCATGTTAATGCTTTTCCTTTCAAAGATAAAGGGAAAACCTTATTCTTAGCTTCATCTCCGGGCAAACCTGCAAGCTTAAATAATCCACAAATTTCATCCACATATATCAAGTGCATATCAGGATGTTTGGTTCCATCTCCTGCATAAGGATCAGTTAGCAGTTATTATAACATACCCAAAGGAATTTCATACTCAATACTTTCAGTAGGTGCAGTAGGTTGAGGAGTAATTAATTGTGGTTCCGGTCGAGGTGAAGATACCCTGAACAAACCCTGATACGTCTCCAACGTATCTATAATTTTTGATTGTTTCATGCTATTATATTATCTGTTTTGGATGTTTAATGGGCTTTATTATGCTCTTTTATATTATTTTTGGGACTAACCTATTAACCGAAGGCCCAGTGCCAGTTTCTGTTTTTTTTGCCTATTTTAGAGTTTTGCATAAAAGGAGTACCAAATGGAGTCCAAACGGGATGAAACCTTCGAGATGATCTTTCTTGGACCGAAAGCAAACCAGAAGAGTTGGAGATGAAGTCGGAGACATAATGAGGAGGCCACGAGGAAGGTGGGCATGACCAGGGGTAGGTGCACCCCCACCCTCGTGGGCCCCTCATAGCTCCACCGACCTAGTTCTTGTTGGGGAACGTAGTAATTTCAAAAAATTCCTACGGACATGCAAGATCATGGTGATGCATAGCAACGAGAGGGGAGAGTGTCGTCCACGTACCCTCGTAGACCGTAAGCGAAAGCGTTATGACAACGCGGTTGATGTAGTCTTACGTCTTCACGATCGACCGATCCTAGTACCGAACGTATGGTACCCCCGCGATCTGCACATGTTCAGCTCGGTGACGTCCCACGAACTCATGATCCAGTAGAGATTAGAGGGAGAGTTCCATCAGCACGACGACGTGATGACGGTGTTGATGAAGCTACCAACGCAGGGCTTCACCTAAGCACCGCTACGATATGACCAAGGTGGATTATGGTGGAGGGGGCACCGCATACGGCTAAAGATCAATGATCAACTTGTGTGTCTTGGGGTGCCCCCAACCTCCATATATAAAGGAGCTAGGGGGAGGCGGTCGACCAAGGAGGAGGGCGCGCCTGTAGCGACCAGACCCCAAAGAGTCTGATCTTTGTGCATCAGTGTCATCCCTGGATCGGTAATGCTGACACGTACAATACTTGAAGGATTTATAACAGAGTAGCAATCACACACTTATTACATCGAATGTCTCAAAAGAGAACTTATAATATGGCTTAAGGCCATCTAAATACGATAATAGCGGAAGGCTTGGAAGATAAAGTGAGTCCATCAACTCCAACGACATCACTGAGTGAAAGATCACGACCTAAGGCACCTTACTCGTCGTCTGAAAAGTCTGCAACATGAACGTTGCAGCCCAAAACGAGTCAGCACATGGAATATGCTGGCAATGTAACACATAGAGAGTAATGAACAAAATAATGCTATCACTACATGCATATATGGCTGGTGGAAAGCTCTATGATTACAGTTTTGCATAAAGCCAATTTTTCCCTACAACAAAGAAATAAATTTATTTAACTATCATGGTGGTTGTTAAACATTGAGTAGGTTCACCCAACTCAGTCCCAATTAAGCATCATCATTAAACCCAATCAAATTAAATTAAGAGTGATGAGATCCACATGATAATCCAAGAACTAGATACTCAAAACGTCCATAACCGGGGACACGGCTAACCATCATTAGTTTGTACACTCTTCATAGGTTTGCGCACTTTTCCCCACAAGACTCGAATACATCCATGGTCGGAGAAACGAGACACAGTCTTTCTGAAACAATAACTCTTTACTCTGGGTGGACAGTTACACCTACTTTCCCCTAAATCTGCTATCCCACCACTGAAAGAGGTCTTGCAACGTACTCAACTATGCTAGAGCCCATAATAGCTTGTGGCCGCACACGGAAGTTTCTAGCATGAATAATCTTATGATCCCTTTTGAGCTTAGGTGGCGGTCCATAGGAGAATCACACTGTATCCCGGGATTTCCAAAAATACAGGCAACACTGGGTTCCCCAAGTGCCTCAATCCACCCAGATGTGTATTAAAGTAGCCACCTTAAGTTAACCATTAAATAACAACACTCACATCTGTCATGGATACACTCACCCAATCCACGTCTACAAGCATAGCAGAGCAATATAAGCAATGTAGAAGTAACTCCCAAAGGATTGATAATAAGCAGGACAATAGGTACTACCTCATCTACTTCCCAAAGCCCACATATTAATCATATTCTAACCATGCAATTGTTTGAGGATTGATCTAATGCAATAAAACTGGGTAGTAAAGAGGTATGATCAAAGTGTTACTTGCCTTGCTGATGATCCGTGAAACCTACAGACTCGTAGTAGCACGCTTCGCACTCCGGGTACTCTATCACAAACAAATAAGCATACAATAAGCACTAACTACAAGCACGAGTAAAACTCAAATAAGATATCTAACTAGAAATTTCAACTTAAGAACTCCGGTTTGCAAAAAGAATCAAATCAAACGAAGTAACGAAACTCAAACTGCGAAAGAAACAATCTTCGTTTACTAATCTGGACTTAACTCAAATTTTACAGTAGCAAAAACTTGTTTAAGTTGGTTAGACAGAAAGAGGGCTTCGAGGCAAAACTCTAGGCGTTTGAATCGCCTGATTCTGATAAACGAGCTAAAAGATAAACTAAAACAAAAATCAGGGCAGAAATCACGATCCAAAATAATCGCAAAAAATCCCCCGAAAAGAAAACTGAAGAACAGGCTAACGAACGAACGTTCGCTGTTTGCGACTAACGAGTGAACACCGTTCGTTAAAATGAACATACGGACGAACTTCCGCTAAATAAATAAACCGGAAAAAATTAAGACCGATCTATGCTAAAAAACCGAACTAGGGTTTAAATAAAAACAGGTCAGTTTTTACATAAACCGAAAAAAACCGGCGGCAGATCGGATCGGGATCGGCGGCTCCGGCGGCGTCTCCGGCGAGGTGGGGCGCTGCGGGGCGGCAGTGGTTCTTGGTGTCGGTGGCGGCGGCGGGCTGGGCGGCGGGCTGGCGGGACGGCTCGGGTGGTGGTGGAGGTTGGCGGCGCGCTATTGAAGAGGGGAGGCGGTGGTGGCTTGGGGCAGGGGGCGCCGGGTCAGAGTCGGCCTCGGGAGGCGTGCCCCGGCCAGACTCGGCGTCGGCGGCGGGGAGGACTCCCTCCCGTGGGGAGATGGCGGCGGCGCGGGCTTGGCCCGGCTCGCCTGGGCCTTCGGCCCAGTCGGGCACGCGAACATATTTTTTCTTTTAAATAAATTCCACTGAAAATAAATCTGGACTTAACTTAAATTTTACAATAGCAAAAACATGTTTAAGTTGGTTAAACAGAAAGAGGTCTTCGAGACGAAACTCTAGGCGTTTGAATCGACTGCTTCCGATAAACGTGCGAAAAGATAAACTAAAACGAAAAATCAGGGTAGAAATCCTGGTCGAAAATAATTGCGAAAAATCCCCGGAAAAGAAAATTGACGAACAGGCTAACGAACGAACGTTCGCTGTTTGCGGCTAACGACTGAACACCGTTCGTTAAAACGAACGTACGGACGAACGTCCGCTAAATAAATAAACCGAAAAAAAATAAAACCGATTTATTCTAAAAAACAAAACTAGGGTTTAAATAAAAACCGGTCGGTTTTTACCTAAACCAAAAAAAACAGCGGCGGATCGGATCAAGACCGGCGGCTCCGGTGGCGTCTCCGGCGAGGTGGGGCGCTGCGGAGCGGTGGTGGTTCGCGGCGGCAGCGGCAAAGCGGCGGCGGCGGCAGCGACGGCGGCGGGCGAACGGCGGCGTTTAGGGCGGCGAGGCTGGCGAGGCAGCTCGGGTGGTGGTCGAGGTCGGCGACGACGCTATTTAAGAGGGGGGTTGCTGGCTTGGGGCAGGGGGCGCCGGGTCGGAGGCGGCCTCGGGATGCGTGCCCCACCCGGATTGCGTCAGCGGCGTGCAGGACTCCCTCCCGCGGGGAGGCGGCGGCGGAACGGGCTTGGCTCGGCTCGGTTGGGCCTTTGGCCCAGTCAGGCGCGCGAACAGATTTTTTTTAAATAATTTCTGTCGAAAATAAATCCTAGGATATATAAATAAAAATCTAAAAATGCCAAAACAAATTTTCACCGTCTAAACAAAATATTTAGAACGCGATGAACATTTTCTTGGCCTAAAAATGCTATTTTGAAAACGTGCAGTTTTTCTAATTCAAAAAAAATTGCAATAAAAATCCAAATAAAATATTTAATTGATTTTAATATGTTTCCTCTAATATTTCATTTATATTGGAGAAGTCATTTTATCTCCTCTCATAATTTTTTTTAGAAATATTAGGAAGGAAAAATAATCAAAACCAATTGATTGTCTTTTCAAAATTGGAGAAAACTCAAATATGAAAATAACGAAATCCCCAACTCTCTCCGTGGGTCCTTGAGTTGCTTAGAATTTCTAGGATCAAGCCAAAATGCAATAAAATATGATATGCAATGATGATCTAAAATATAACAGTCCAAATTGAAAATTTGGGATGTTACAGCGCCAAGGGGGGAGTGCTACTCCCACCGGGAGTAGGACTCCTCCTTTCCTAGTAGGAGTAGGAGAAGGGGGAAGGGAAGGAGAGAGGGGAAAGGAAATGGGGGCGCTGCCCCCTCCTTGTCCAATTCGGACTAGAGGGGGAGGGGCCGCGCGACCTGCCCTGGCCGCCGCTCCTCTTCTCCACTAAGGCCCAATAGGCCCATTACACTCCTGGGGGGGTTCCGGTAACCCCCTGGTACTCCAGTATATGTCCGAACTTGCCCGGAACCCTTCCGAAGTCCAAACATAGTCATCCAATATATCGATCTTTATGTCTCGACCATTTCGAGACTCCTCGTCATGTCCGTGATCATATTCGGGACTCCGAACTACCTTTGGTACATTAAAACACATAAACTCATAATACCGATCGTCATTGAACGTTAAGCGTGCGGACCCTACGGGTTCGAGAACTATGTATACATGACCGAGACACGTCTCCGGTCAATAACCAATAGCGGAACTTGGATGATCATTGATACGTCTCCAACATATCAATAATTTTTGATTGTTCCATGCTATTATATTACCCCTTTTTCGATGTTTATGGGCTTTATTTTACACATTTATATCATTTTTGGGACTAACCGGAGGCCCAGCCCACATTGCTGTTTTATTGCCTGTTTCAGTATTTGGAAGAAAAGGAATATCAAACGGAGTCCAAACGGAATGAAACCTTCGGCAACGTGATTTTTTGGAAGAATATCATCCTGGAGACTTGGAGTTCATGTCAGAAGATACTCGAGGAGCCCATGAGATAGGGGGGCGCCCCCTGACGGTGTCCTGGACTAGGGGGTACTCACCACGTCGTCTCTCGATCAGTTGGATTGGGCCGAGGACCCCATGGTCAGATACTCATGGGCGATTCGGACAACCCTCGCCAGATACAAGGAAGACTCCACAAGACTTGGCGCCCAAGACAAGGACTCTCCTATACCCTAGGCCTCCGGTGTCTTATATAAATCGAGGCCAGGCTAGTCAATAGACAATCTCATATTCATTACTACTACTCGTGGTAGATTCATGTACTCTGTACTACACCCATATGAATACAATCAAAAGCAACATGTAGGGTATTATCTCATCAAGAGAGCCCGAAGCTGGGTAAAACCCTGTGTCCATGTTACCATCGCTCCAAGACGCCTAGCTTAGGACCCCTATTACGAGATACGCCGGATATTGAACCGACATTGGTGCTTTCATTGAGAGCCTGCTGGGTGTCGCCGCATTGTGATGGATCTTCAACAGACGCCAAATCAGGTGTTCTAGTTTCTGTTTATTCCATTTTACACAGATCAATTCTTTTGCAAAAATATCGTTGCCGTTCTGTGCTATTTTTTCCACAGATTGAATTCACCTCCGCGTGTACAAGCTATCTAGGCCAAAAGCGTGTGAACATATACCAACGCCAGATGGAGATGAGCGTCTAGAGCGGCGGCGGCGGGAGGTGTGGCGGCCGAACCCTGCGCTGGCGCGGGGAAGTCTGGGAGCGCTAGGGATGCATCGCCTGTGGCTGCCCGATGTCCCGATCGGGAGCAGGCCCATAAGCTGGCTGGACAGCAAATTATGGGACCTCCCTAAAAAACCTGCCTGCGTAGAGTACCGCCGACCCCATGCGGAACAGGGCATAGAAGCCAACAAGAATCCAGATCGCTGGAAGTACAGGGTGATCTGATCCCTGTTTCTCTTTCCTTCATTATTTTAATCCTTATTAAATTTCAAGGCAATCTGCGCTTTTCACTAATGATCTTTTCTTTATGCACTTCTTGGGTTCTAAGTCTGACAGTAGAGTGGGGGGGTAGGTATGGAGAGGCAAGGTCCTAGCTATGGAGCAGTTGTACGCACAAGAGATGTACGAGTTCAGGCCCTTTTCGGAGGAAGTAATAGCCCTACGTCTCGGAGCCCGGAGGCGGTCGAGTGGATTATGTGTGTATGGATTACAGGGGTTCGAACCCTTTATACTGAGGAGGGGGTGGCTTATATAGTGCCTGCCAGACCCCTCCGGCCCTCAGTAATGCGGGGTTTAAAGTACATTAAGTCTAGGCGTTACTGGTAACGCCTCACATAAAGTGTCCTAAATACCATGAAGTCTACTTAATTACAGGTCATTACGGTACAGAGTGCTTCTTGACCTTCTGGTGGTCGAGTGTGTCTTCATGGTCGAGTCCTTCGAGCCTGTCGAGTGAAGTCCTCCTTGGTCAACTGGAAGGTAGTCTCTTCTAAGGGTGTCCTTGGGTAGGGTACTTAGATCAGGTCTATGACCCTACCCTAGGTACATGACTCCATCATTAGCCCCCGAATGGATTGAGGCTTGAGTGAGGAAGGAGTTGATATTATTTCCGACCTGCTTTTGCGTTCTGGATATTTGTTGTCTTGGACCAATAATCTCTTCGTTGATAATCGACAACTTTTCTTCAGTCGACTTGATCCATTCTTTTTCTTTCGTCGAGTGACCTTTTGAACTTAACAACTCACGAGGGACAGATCGCAGGAAATCTCGCGCCTGACAGATCAATCTGCCGTTAGCGGATTTTGTGGGATACGAAATTTGGGGAAGCGCGCGAAGCGGGGCGGACCGCGGCGCTCGGATGGGATAGGGCATAGACGCCTCGATTCTCGTGCCACCTTTTTCGCCATGTATCGCAGACGCGACTGTTCGGGATGTGATTGATCGCCTGGCCCGCCTGTCATCCACTCGAAGTGATCTTATAAAGGCGCCCGGCGAGGTTCTTTGAACAAGATCTCCATTCTCTCTCGCTCTCCCGCCTCCGCCCATCGCGCCCGCTCTCGCCTCCGTGCAACCGCTCCTCGTATGCTTCGCCGGCAGCCATGGTGAAGGAGAAGACGGCGGCGCTGGAACGCGCGAAGAAGGCATCGGCGACGGGGAAGGCGAAGGAGAACAACCGGTCGGGCGGGTCTTCGCCCAGATCTCGCTCGCCGCACGGCTGGGTCCAAGGAGATTGATCCGATCGACCATCACGGAGAAGGATCTCACCGACATGGCTAACGACGGTCTCGATCCCCACGGAGCAGCAAGGCTCCCGGGAACAAGTGGCAACCCCACCGGAAGAGGGTGAGTGTGTTCTTCGCTACCCACGCCGACCGCTGGTTTTCTTTGCCGCCGAGTGTTTTCTTCCGTGGTTTCTTGAACTTCTTTGAGCGCAACTCCACCACTTCAATCCGAACTCTATCGCCACCTTGCTGCCTTTGTATCCATGTGTGAGAACTTTCGGGTTGCCGATCGCGACCGGGTCTGTTCAAGCATATATTCACGTGTCGCTCTCAGACCGTGAAGAAGGCGAGTCCAGATGACGACAAAACCAAGGTTATTCAGATGTGTGGAGGTCTGGGGATCCAGATGAGGAACAAGAGCACCTTCCCAACTATGACGCTTCCCGAGTCAGTCAGAGGCTGGCAGTCGACTTGGTTCTACTGCCAGAGCGAGTTGACGCCGGGGCAGTCGAGTGGCCTCCCTCCGTTTACCATGGACTGGGCCAACAAACCCTCCTCTCTTAAGGTGCTCCCGGAGGAGAAAGCCGACGTGAAGATGTTGATGGAGCGTGTAGTCCAGTAAGTTCGGGAAGGAGTGACGTGTATGGATCTCCTGGAGGTTTTCCTTAGGCGGCGTATCTAGCCTCTTCAGTACCGAGGCCATTGCTTGTGGTTGTACTGCGGGACTGAAGATGAAACTCGGATCAATCCTGAAGCAGTCGACGATGCCACTCTAGAGAGGTGGATGGCGGCGGTCACCGGGAACAAAGATAACCCTCGTGGAGCCAGGAGGATTCCGCCACTCAACAATTCCAGCATTCCAAACAAGGTGTGTTTACTATATCTCCAATTGTATTCTTGCCATACTTATTCCGTTTTTGCCGTAAATTGGTCGATTGATCTTTGTCTCGATGCCTGACAGACCCTCACCGAACTGTACTCGATGCCCAATGGAGCACAAACTCTGACTGAGGAGGGAGAAGCGAGTGGGGGCGAAAGCCAGGAGGAGTGGGACTCGGATGCTGCTGCTGCTAATGATGATGATGATGATGAGGAGGAGGAAGAAGAAGAGGAGGAGGAGGAGGTCGCACCACCGCGCTCGGAAAGGCGGTCGAAGCTTGTCCATGACCCTGCGACTGAACATGGTAAGGGGTTGCGATCGTCGCTTGATCGATCGACCAAGCGCCTCGGACCACTTCTCGGCGCCGATCGATAAGGCTCAAGCAATCCAGGTGGCACCGTCCGGTTTACCAAGGTCTTGCCGAAGATGAGGGTGTCAATCCCCACCATATCAGGGTAAAAATGCTGCTCGAGTCTTCTTGTTTTATATGAGTTTATCTTTGATCGACTCTTGAGTTAACCGACTGATTTTCGGAATTGCAGTGCTGCTACTTCCGATACCTCAGCCAGGGCTGACGACCATGAGATGGAGGATGCTGCAACCTCAAAACCTGGTACCACTCTCTTAATTCCGTTTTTTAGTCGATTGGCTCTTGGTCTCTAATTCTGATTCTTTTCTGCAGCTCCATCCAATGTCGTTATCACCCTTCCCGACGACAACGACGATGAGGAACCGCTGAAGCACAGGAGGAGCAGGAAAGCGTCAGCCGGCAGGGTGGCCCAGGATGTGACGGCACCCGAGACTCTGGTCGCGGAGGAGGAGAACACCACTCGGCACACCGTATATTTTGCGGTGCCGCTGACGAGTGCTCACCCCGCGTCATCGAGTGCCGCACAGCCTTCCCTCTTCTCGACACACTACGTCCCAGAGGACCAAGCTAGTGCTGCAAAGGAAGCAACACGCTAGGCGGGAGTTATGATGGAGCAGCTGAAGGCCATCCGGGAGGCAAGCCAGGCAGCCTACGACGCCAGTTCTGCTCTTCAAAGCAACGTTTAGGTCAGTCGATCATCGCTTGTTCTGTTAGGATATGCTATCTGAAAATCTTTCTTTTCGGAATCCATAGTAGTCACCCACTAGGTGTGTCGATTGAAACTCCGGTTTAGCGGGGGCATGCTGAGTGCACCCGCTGGGTGTAGTCCCCAAGGCTATGGTCGACTGCTGGCAGTCGGCCATAGGCTTTATAAGTTAAGTTCTTCCGTCATTCGACTAAGTCGAATGGATTTGTCAAACCGGTGGGAGCACACTGAGTGCACCCACTGGGTGTAGTCCCCGAGACTGTGGTCGACTGCTGGCAGTCGGTTACAGTCTGAAGAATACGTCATGTTGTTGTTTTTTTTGGTCGACTGGTCGACTCTATCTTAATAGAACTAGTGGAGGCACGCTGAGTGCACCCACTGGGTGTAGTCACCGAGACTACGGTCGAATGTTTATATTCGGCTGTAGTCTTAGAAACACATGATTTTCTCTTATCCACTCGGAAGTGAATTATCTTTGACATTTTGTCGATTGGTTCTTCGCAGAAATCCTGCGACCTTGCGGCTCGTTACACTGAGCTGGAGAACAAGCACATACAGCTCGAGCTGGATCTGAAGCTGGTCCAGGAGAATCTGACAAAGGCGAAGGAGGAGACCAAAGGTACGTTCGGTGAGACCTTGACGACTGCTTTTGTCCTTCATTTGTTTCAAAATCTGACCTTGCTGTAACTTTGCAGGCAAGGTGAAGGAGGCCCAGAAGAAAAAAGACCTTGAGCTGGCTGAGAAGACCAAGCTTGCTGACGAGAAGTTAGCTTCGGTCACCAAGCTTGAAGAAGAAAATACTAATCTGAAAGCTACTCTTGCGATTGCCAACAAGGAGGTCAGTCGACTGAAAAGTGACAAAGCTGCCTCGAACAACAAGGCTACCGGTTGGTGGGAAGAAGAATGATCTGGAGGCCTTTCGAGTGGACTTGCCAAGAAGTTGTTCGTCATGCTCGAAGGTAATCCTTTGCATTCAACAATCATTTTACAAAGGATCTTTCCATTCGACCATTGCCTTGACTCGGTGATTGTACTTGCAGAATTTTGCCAAAACTTTGAGGAGAAACTAGTCGGCCGAACCAAACTCGACCCCATCAACTCTCCGTGAACGGCGAAGTTGCCATGAACGTGTTCCGCTTGAGTCTCGCGTTGTTGCTGTCGTTGACTATCTTGCAAGGCTGAAGGTCGCCACTTCCGCATTGACACCACGCTCGCCTGTGGAGACACTCCGAAGCGACCTCGAAGTCTCGATGGCTCGACTAAACACAGTTCCTGGTCGAGTGCAGGAGTGGAAAAAGTCCTCTGCTAGGTGTGGTGCAGTTGTTGCCCTGTGTCTGGCTCGAGTCCACTGCAAGGATGCACGAGAAGACAAGCTGGCGACTCTTCGGGTGGCCAACACCAAGAAACACGACTTCAAGTCCTTCATGGAGACCTTCATCGCTGCTGCCACTCGGATCGCGGACGAAATTGATCTTGATGAGTTTGTTGCACCTTCCAGCCCTCCACAAAAGGGGTAAAAAACTTCTTTGAGCTCGACACTTTAAATTTGCCTCGGTATGCCGAGTGATTTTGTAACCGATAAACCTTAACAGGCTTAGTGCCTGAGCACTTTCGGTTCCTTTAGGTATCTATCTGAACTTGGATTCGATGTTTGAATATGTTTGCATTTGGCTCGAAATGTCTTTTGCAGGTTTAAAGCAAGATGCTTACTGCAGTCGACTTATTCTTCAATTCGCTTAGGCAGGCACTGGGCTGCGGCTAAGCCCCCGAGTGGGAGGTGCGCTCGCCACTCGGTAGGATTTTATTGAAACTTAGGCGAGCACTGGGCTGCAGCTAAGCCTCCGAGTGGGAGGTCCGCTCCTCACTCGGTGGGATTTTTATAACTTAGGCGAGCACTGGGCTGCAGCTAAGCCCCCAAGTGGGAGGTCTGCTCCTCACTCGGCGGGATTTTTATAACTTAGGCGAGCACTGGGCTGCAGTTAAGCCCCCGAGTGGGAGGCCTGCTCCTCACTCGGCGGGATTTTTATAACTTAGGCGAGCACTGGGCTGCAGTTAAGCCCCCGAGTGGGAGGTCTGCTCCTCACTCGGCAGGATTTTTATAC
The DNA here is from genome assembly GCA_021437245.1 of Aegilops speltoides. Lineage (NCBI taxonomy): Eukaryota > Viridiplantae > Streptophyta > Magnoliopsida > Poales > Poaceae > Aegilops > Aegilops speltoides. The sequence continues at coordinate 118,817,221 of CM038146.1, read as the reverse complement.
CTTAGGTGAGCACTGGGCTGCAGCTAAGCCTCCGAGTGGGAGGTCTGCTCTTCACTCGGTAGGATTTTCATACCTTAGGCGAGCACGGGGCTGCAGCTAAGCCCCCGAGTGGGAGGTCTGCTCCTCACTCGGTAGGATTTTCACGTTGTACTTGTGGCGTGGCTCAGAGGAGAGGGTCGCAGTCGACCTGCGCCTCATCCTCTTTGCGACCGCACATTGTACTTGTGGCGTAGCTCAGAGGAGAGGGTCGCAGTCGACCTGCACCTCGTCCTCCTTGCGACCGCACATTGTACTTGTGGCGTAGCTCAGAGGAGAGGGTCGAAGTCGACCTGCAGCTCGACCTCCTTGCGAGCGCACGTTGTATTTGTGGCGTAGCTCAGAGGAGAGGGTCGCAGTCGACCTGCACCTCGTCCTCCTTGCGACCGCACATTGTACTTGTGGCGTAGCTCAGAGGAGAGGGTCGCAGTCGACCTGCACCTCGACCTCCTTGCGAGCGCACGTTGTATTTGTACTTAGGCGGGTGCTTAGACTGCAGCTAAGCCCCCGAGTGAAAGTCTGGCTTGTCACTCGGTAGGATTTTATTGAAACTTAGGCGAGTACTTGGACTGCAGCTAAGCCCCCGAGTGAAAGTCTGGCTTGTCACTCGGTAGGATTTTATTGAAACTTAGGCGAGTACTTGGACTGCAGCTAAGCCCCCGAGTGGGAGGCTGGCTCACCACTCGGTAAGGATTTTTTTACAAACTTAGGCGAAACGGATTCGCGGCTAAGCCCCCGAGTGGGGGGCTGGCTCACCACTCGGTAAGGATTTTTTTACAAACTTAGGCGAAACGGATTCGCGGCTAAGTCACCCACTAGGGGGAAATTTTTACTGAACAAATAAAAGTGACAAAAATTATTGGGGAAATTATGACACTATTATCTTGCAAGACGTGGACTACAGAAGTACTTTTATTACAACTCATCCGAGTGGAAAACTTAAGTGTAAAATGGACGGAGTAGCTCCGCGTTCCAAGCTCGGGGCTCATCGATGTTGTGCTTGACATTGTAAAGATGGTACGCCCCGTTGTGGAGGACCTTGGTGACGATTAAGGGTCCTTCCCAAGAAGGAGCAAGCTTGTGTTGTTTCTGCTGATCCACTCGGAGAACTAAATCTCCTTCCTGGAAGGCTCGACTCTTCACGTTTTTGGCGTGGAAGCGACGCAAGTCTTGTTGGTAGATGGTCGATCGGATCAGAGCCATCTCCCTTTCTTCCTCTAAAAGGTCGACTGCATCCTGTCGCGCTTGTTTAGCTTCAGCTTCGTTGTAAAGTTCAACCCGAGGAGCAGTGTGGAGAAGGTCACTCGGCAAGACTGCTTCAGCTCCATAGACCAAGAAGAATGGAGTTCTCCCGGTCGACCGATTAGGCGTGGTCCGCAGTCCCCAAAGCACTGAGGGAAGTTCGTCGACCCATGCTCCAGCCGCATGCTTGAGATCACGCATCAGTCGGGGTTTCAACCCTTTGAGGATCAGGCCATTGGCTCGCTCTGCTTGTCCATTCGACTGCGGATGGGCGACCGAAGCGTAGTCGACTCGTGTCCCTTGAGAGGTGCAGAAATCTCTGAATTCCTCCGAGTCGAAGTTCGACCCATTATCTGTAACGATGCTGTGCGGGACTCCATATCTGAATATCAGTTCCCTGATGAAGCTAACAGCAGTACCGGCGTCAAGGTTCTTGATGGGTTTAGCCTCAATCCACTTGGTGAACTTGTCGACTGCCACCAGTACATGCGTGAAACCGCTTCGACCTGTTCTCAAAGGGCCCACCATATCCAACCCCCATACTGCGAAGGGCCAGACGAGTGGTATAGTCTTCAGAGCTGACGCAGGCTTGTGTGACATATTGGAGTAGAACTGACATCCTTCGCACTTGTCCACTATTTCCTTTGCCATCTCATTTGCCTTTGGCCAGTAAAATCCGGCTCGGTATGCTTTGGCCACGATGGTCTGAGAGGACGCATGATGGCCACAAGTCCCCGAGTGGATATCATCAAGGATGATTTGACCTTCTTCTGGCGTTATGCACTTCTGACCAACTCCAGTCGCGCTCTCTCTGTACAACTGTCCTTTGATTACGGTAAAGGCCTTGGATCAACGGACGATCTGTCGAGCCTCTTCCTCATCCTCCAGGAGCTCTTTTCTCAGGATATACGCGATATATGGAACTGTCCAGTCAGGAGTGACTACTAAGACCTCCATAACCAAGTCGACCACTACTAGGACTTCTACTTCAGTCGGATCTGTGGCACTCTTGGGTTGCGGAGCTTCTTAGGTGAAAGGATCTTCTTTAACTGACGGAGTATGAATATGCTCCAAGAACACTCCACTCGGAATGGCTTCTCCCTTGGAACCTATCTTTGCTAGATCATCAGCCGCTTGATTTTTCAGTCGGGGTATGTGATGGAGCTCTAACCCCTCAAACTTCTTTTCCAGCTTCCTCACTGCATTGCAGTATCCAGTCATGGCTGGGCTTCTCACGTCCCACTCCTTCATCACTTGGTTGACCACTAAATCTGAGTCGCCATAGACCATAAGGCGACGGACGCCGAGTGAAATAGCCATGCACAACCCATACAAGAGGGCCTCATACTCTGCCTCATTGTTGGAGGAATCAAAGTGAATCTGGAGCACATACCTGAGCTTAACTCCTCTGGGGGAAACCAGGACAACCCCAGCACTGGAACCATTCAACATCTTAGAGCCATCAAAGAACATGGTCCAATGCTCCGAGTGAACTTCACCGGTTGCTCTTCTGCTCAATCCACTCGGTGAGGAAATCTGCTATTGCTCGACTTAATGGCTTTTGCCTCAAACTTGATATCAAGGGAAGTAGTTCAATCGCCCATTTCGCCACTCGACCAGTTGCATCTCTATTGTGCAAAATCTCTAAAAGTGGAGCGTCGCTGACGACTGTGATGGAATGATCAGAGAAATAATGAGCAACCTTCTTCGTGGTTATGTATATCCCATACACAAGCTTCTGATAATGAGGGTATCTCGCTGATGGAGTCAAAACTTCGACAGATAATACATCGGGCGCTGAACTTTGAAGGCTTTCCCTTCTTCTTCCCGCTCGACCGTAAGCACTGTACCGACGACTTGTCCTGTGGCTGCGATATAAAGCAACAGAGGCTCTTTGCTGATTGGAGCAGCAAGCACCGGCTGGGTGGAGAGCAGAGCTTTTAGCTCGGCAAACGCTGCATCAGCTTCTGGAGTCCACTCGAACTTGTCTGCCTTCTTCATCAGTCGGTAAAGAGGCAATGCCTTTTCACCGAGTCGTGAGATGAATCGACTTAATGCGGCCAAGCATCCAAGAAGCTTCGACATTGTGCACTCGCACAGGCATTTCATTCGAGTATAGTACCGATCTTTTCTCGGATTAGCGCCGATCCTCGCTCGAAACGAAAACCGAGTAACTTGCCACGGGAACTCCGAATGTGCACTTTGATGGATTGAGCTTGATATCATACCTTCCGAGGTTGGCAAATGTTTCGCGAGGTCGGTGAGCAGGTCGAACCTTTTCGCGATTTGACCACGATATCATCCATATACGCTTCCACATTCCGGTGATTTGAGTGAGCAAGCACTTCGAATCATTCGCATAAACGTGGCTCCGCATTCTTGAGGCCGAATGGCATGGTGATATAGCAGAAGCACCCGAATGGAGTGATGAAAGCTGTTTTTATCTCATCGGGTCCGTACAGACGGATCTGATGGTACCCGGAATAGGCGGCTAGAAAAGACAATCTCTCGCATCCCGCGGTCGAGTCAACAATTTGATCAATGCGAGGGAGAGGGAAATGATCTTTCGGGCAGGCCCGATTGATGTGCTTGAAATCAATGCAAATTCGTAGTGAATTGTCCTTCTTAGGAACCATGACGACATTAGCGAGCCACTCGGAGTGGTATATCTCTCGGATAAATCCTGCCGCCAACAGTCGAGCCACTTCCTCACCAATCGCTTTTCTCTTCTGGACGGCAGACCGCCGAAGATGCTCTTTAACTGGTTTTGCTGCTAAGTCGACTCTAAGACGATGCTCAGCCAGTCCCTTGGGAACACCCAGCATGTCAGCTGGCTTCCATGCAAAAATGTCCCAGTTCTCACGGAGGAACTAGATGAGCGCTTCTTCCTATTTCGGGTCGAGTGTTGTGGAGATGTGGGTCGGGGCTGCATTGGGGTCGGTCGGGTGAATGTGGACAGGCTTCGTCTCACCGGACGACTGAAATGCAGACTCTGTGGCGGGCTTCTTGGCTCGCAGCAAATCACTCGGATCTGCGTTTTGCTTATATTCTTCAAACTCGACCGCTGTCACCTGGGAATTAGCAATCTTTGAGCCTTTCTGGAAACACTCTTCTGCCTTTTTCCAATCACCAGTGACAGTGATCACTCCTTTGGGACCGGGCATCTTCAGTTTGAGGTAGACGTAACATGGTCGAGCCATGAACCGTGCGTAAGCTGGTCTCCCCAAAATAGCGTGGTACGCGCTCTGAAAATCCACGACCTCAAACGTCAGCTTCTCCTTGCGAAAATGCTTTGAATCACCAAACACCACGTCCAGAGCTATTTGACCGAGTGACTCGGCTTTCTTTCCCGGTATAACTCCATGAAATCTCATGTTACTGGTGCTCAGTCGGGACATCGGAATGCCCATTCCCTTCAGCGTGTCCGCATACAATAAGTTCAATCCGCTACCACCGTCCATCAGCACCTTCGTCAGCCGAGTGCCTTCGACAACCGGGTCGACCACCAAAGCTTGCCTCCAAGGTGTGGCAATATGAGTCGGGTGGTCAGACTGGTCGAATGTGATGGGTGTTTGGGACCATCTCAGATAACTAGGTTTCGCCGGGGCAACCATGTTCACCTCACGATTAATGACCTTCAGTTGGCTCTTGCTTTCCACATTCGCGAAAATCATCAGAGTGGAGTTGACATGTGGATATCCTCCCTCACTGTCCTCCTTGTCTTCGGCCTTGTCCGACTCCTTTTCCTTGTCCTTAGACTGTTTTCCTTGGAACTGCTGGATCAGGAGGCGACACTGGCGAGTGGTATGCTTCGGGTAGATGATCTTCATCTTTTTTCGTGTGGATGTGACACGGCATATCCATCACGTCATTTCCTTCTTTATCCTTCACCTTCTTAGGGTTCCAGGATCCTTTGGGTTTCCCTTTGAACTTGCCCTGAGTCACGGCCAGAGCCTCTCCAGGAGCTGCTGGTTCGGCCTTCCGCTTCTGCTTCCGACTGGTGTTTCCCTTCTCCGATTGACTCGGCTTGTACTTGCCGCTTCGGAGTCGGTCTTCCTCTTCGCCGTTGGCATACTTGGTAGCAATTTCCATCATCCGACTCAGGGTCATGTCTCCGGTTCTACCAAACTTCAAACTCAATTCTCTGTTCTTAACACCATCCTTGAAGGCGCAGACTGCCTGGTGATCAGACACGTTCTCCACGGTATGATGCAAAGTGATCCATCTCTGAATATACTCTCTGAGAGTCTCATTTGTCTTCTGCACACAGACTTGTCGCTCTGTCAATCCAGCTGGTCGCTTGCAAGTTCCTTCAAATGTTCTGACAAACACTCGGGACAGATCTTCCCAAGTTTAAATGCTGCTAGGAGGTAACTGATTCAACCATGCTCTGGCAGAACCTTCCAACATGAGGGGCAAATGCTTCATGGCCACCTCGTCATTCCCGCCACCAATCTGAACTGCCACTCGGTAGTCCTCAAGCCAGGTTTTAGACTTAGACTCACTAGTGAACTTGCTTACTCCAGTTGCCAACCTGAAGTTGGGGGGAATCACCGCAGCTCTGATAGCCCTGCTGAAACATTCTGGACTAGAAACATGCACTCGACTGCTTGTGGGCGCATCTTTGTCGGGGCCGCCCCGATGGGCTCTGTTTCGGTCGACCAAGCCTTGCACGATGATGGATCGCGCGTGGAAGCCTGGTTCCCGGGGGTCGACTGGAGCTCTTCGCCCCACACTGTGTTGACGCCTGTCGTCCTGCTGCCGAGGAGCGTAAGACCCATCCCTCGGGGGGGAGTGGGCACTCGACGCCTATCATCACGATCATGTCGGTCACCGTACTGGTCTCGCCAATTCCCGTGTCCTTCACGCCGCAGAGGCGATCTGGGACTGTGAGCTGATTGAACCGTATTCGCAGCGACGGATCGACTGTGAATTCTGTTGCTTGACTGTGACACGGCTGAATTCTGATCTCCTGCTGCCCGGAGCAAATCTCTGATCTGCATCAAGCCTCTGCCAGCTTCCGACTGAGAGGGCTGGATGGACTCGCTATACGGGTTGCAGTTGCTAAATTCTGAATCGGGTTCGATATACGAGTCGGCGGGAAGAGTTGACGCCGACATGGCGTCGGAACTCGTTGCTGCTACAAGGCGCCGAAAGTGCTCGCTATAGGTTCTCCAGACGAGCGCGTTCAGCCAAGTTGGCCAAACGTGCCTCCTCCAAGGCGTGAGCCTCGGGGGTTTCTCCCGCGATGGGAGTATGCAGGGCATCCATGTTCCTGCGACGAAGTTCTTCCCTCTGAAGGGAATTAAGTGGCTCGGGCTGGTACTCTTCATGGATTTGAGAGGGGTCGCCTCCACCGTCTACCCCGTCCTCACGAGGGAAACCGGGAGGGCTGCGAGGCCCGTTGACCATCAAGACCTCCGCCGCTGGATCACTGCTATCACACTCGGATGCAGTCTCTACGGAGCCAGTCGACAGATCGAACAGGCCGTAGAGAGATTCGTCAGGCTCGATTGCCGCAACTTGGGTGGTGGCCGTCTGGCGTGCCACCGCGTGCCTCACCCACCGCTGGAGCCTCGACCGACCAGAGCGCTTGCGCTGGCGGGAGACCGGGAGGGTGATCGATAGGGGAGTCGGCCGATGTGGAGTCGACAGTTGCCGCAGCAGAACGCCGCGGACACATGCGCGAAAATGCGTCGCACCGCGGACGGGGAGCGCATCAACGTCGAGTGGAGCCTCCTGGAGCCAAGCGGAGTCGTCGGCGACGAAGGTGAGAGCGCCGAGACGGATCTCGCGACCCTCGACCAAAACTCCACCAACAACCATGATGAAAGTAATCGGAAGAATCACAACTTCTCCAAAAATCGCTAAGACACCTGCCCCAAGGTGGGCGCCAACTGTCGTGGTTCTAAGTCTGACAGTAGAGTGGGGGTAGGTATGGAGAGGCAAGGTCCTAGCTATGGAGCAGTTGTACGCACAAGAGATGTACGAGTTCAGGCCCTTCTCGGAGGAAGTAATAGCCCTACGTCTCGGAGCCCGGAGGCGGTCGAGTGGATTATGTGTGTATGGATTACAGGGGTGTGAACCCTTTACACTGAGGAGGGGGTGGCTTATATAGTGCCTGCCAGACCCCTCCGGCCCTCAGTAATGCGGGGTTTAAAGTACATTAAGTCTAGGCGTTACTGGTAACACCTCACATAAAGTGTCCTAAATACCATAAAGTCTACTTAATTACAGGCCGTTACGGTACAGAGTGCTTCTTGACCTTCTGGTGGTCGAGTGTGTCTTCATGGTCGAGTCCTTCGAGCCTGTCGAGTGAAGTCCTCCTTGGTCGACTGGAAGGTAGTCTCTTCTAAGGGTGTCCTTGGGTAGGGTACTTAGATCAGGTCTATGACCCTACCCTAGGTACATGACTCCATCATTTCCCGCATGCAAGTACCCGTCGTAGTACTAGGAATGCTTGTGTCCAGGTAAAAGGAGCAACGCATGTTTTTCTTGGTATTGCCATAGCAATAACGTGGAGACAAGGATCTCAAACACACAACAGGGAGATTCCTTTCTCTTTGCTTTATTTAATTATATGTGGAGACGCAAAGTGCTACCCTATTAGCACTAATTAAAGCCTCTTTGCGAGTTCGGTTATTCATATGTAGTCAGACAAACTTTATGTCAGCTTTTGCACTGTCTGTCTTTTGTTTGGCTAGTCTCGCATTACTACCATGCTACCTCTCTGCATTATTTTCAATACATTTTCTTCTCTCCTGAGAATTATTACTTTGGCCAGTGTTATCTTTTTTACACAGGTAATTTATGGCCCCAATGATTATGCTCAGGGAGTTCATGGTTCATTACTATGTCGTATTGGCGTTGTCGTTCCACACGCCCTGAGCCGATGCCCCGCGGGTTCGGACCAACAACAACGTTGTCGTCGCATCACTCCACCAACCGCGCTGTGTCATCACCCAGTCCTTTATTCCTTTAAACAATATGTCTGCAAAAATTATTTACGCAAAGATGTTTATCATTATTAATATTTCTTCTGGCCTGTGCAATTTACACATGGGCAGGAAATCTACTTTGTGTGCGCCACCTTGGCGAGCATCTCTGCCCCATCATCTATTTTTGTTTGCAGTCAAATCAGAGAAGAAAATAAAGATGATGGCGCCCGCCGTCAGGCGGTACGTCGGATCCGGACTCTGCTGCACAGCCTCTCCGATGAGAAGGAGGATCCGGAACCAGGGGACCATGCATTAGCCGCATCGTCCCAATTGGCTCGTGTGATCACCTTGTTGGTTGAATTGCCGTACCAACATGTTCGGTCGCCTCGGGGACTTTGGCATCACTGAGAGAGCTCTACCTCATCGAGTGTTTGGCACAAGGGCCATATTCCTCTTATGCATAAATTATTTATTATGCTATGATTTTTTTAATTTATTGTTATTACTATTATTTCTGGCTTCCACTATTTTCTGTGCACAGATAAATGATCCGGGTCAGGCAGCGCTGTCACCTCGGTGTTCCGACATACCACGTCACCTTGGCTGGACCTGGGCTTCGTCATCACTTCATTAACCCATGCCGGGGGCTTCGGCGTCATACTGCCGGCCTGCTCCGTCGCCTCGGTCAGACTGAGGGTTCCACCTCGCCGCATTGGCCGTGCTACGTCGCTACTTCAGAGTGCCGAGCTCTTCGCTCCGCCACCTCGGGACCGGATCGGGGGCTGGGACCTTGTCCCGCATCAAGCTCGGACTACGTCATCAATGCCGAACACATTAACCAGCTAAGTCGCTTTCATGCTCAAAGTTTTAAAATTTTAAATTTCGTTCGGTCCGACCAAGCATTTTACTTTTTTGGCAAAAGGTTGTTTGTGAAAAACTTGCTTATCCAAACTTTGTTTGTGACACACTAATTCAAATACCCCGTTTACTTGGGGGCTTCCTTTATGAAGCCTTTCCTCTTGCAAATGATTATACTTGTACGGCTTTGTTCCTTGTTCGTGTATTACGCCACAATATGCACCATGTTGACTTAAGCGCTTTGCAAGCTGGGTTGCCTTACTCCTGTGTTTGCCGCTACGTTCCCGATTGTTCGGCTAGGGAGTAAAGGGAGCACCTCTGTGATTGTCACGACCGGGTCCTCCGAGCTCTGACCTCAGACTGGGTGAAGCCGAAAGCTAGCGCTCTTATTGTTTTCAATTATGGCCGGCACACAACGGAACTCATGAGTACAAAAAATCTATTGCATAAGTCTCATAGCAGTAATGAGCAACCGAAGAAAGGTATCGATGGGGGTACTATTTTCTTCGAAGATGCTTCTTACACTTTGTTAGTAATATAGCATAAGTTCCCTGAGCGCGCTTTGTCTGTTACAGCCTAATGTCCTGATTGCCTGGTTATCGGAAACACCGTCGATATTCCCGACAGGTGGAGTACATAACACTTTTCGGTCCATGGGCGAAGAGGGAGAAGCCGACGGTCGGTTAAGACGCGTTTAAATTTCGGGTGAACACAGATATGATATAAGTACTTCAGTACATACAATCATTATACATAAAACTCTTTTACCCAAGTCACTTGGGGGCTCTTAGATTTATGTGAGCTGTTTTATAATAAGTGTTCTTCTTAGTCGTTGCAAAGTCTTTTTTCTATCACTCCTTTTTTCGACGCGAGTGTGTGGTCAATAGCCGGGGAGCCTCATTTCTCTCTCAAAGCCGCTAAAGTTTGCTAAACTGGCCTAATGAGAAGTACTCCGCCTTCGGGATAGGAGGTTGAAGCTGTAGGCTGACCCGCTTGAAGTCTTGAGATAGGATGTGTCATGTTAAAGCACGACAGAAGCACAATTCTTTTTTTTTCTAAGACCAATTTTCTGATTGGCACCGAACAATTGATCTAGTTCGGACGTCGAGTTTTTACTGACGTTTTTGGTTTTCCAATCCTATGGCACTTTTCAACTATTTGTGTGTTTTCCGCATAAGTCTTGCAGTGCAGCGCCGGACACCTTTAGATATTCGGCAAAAAAAATTCTCGGATATTGCTATATATGCATCAGTTTCGAATTGTGTCTTCGGTCAATAGTGGGGTTGCCCGGATCCTGCGCTTGCCTCCTATGTTCCGCTTTGTTCGGTTAGGTGTGCAAAGGGAGAACCACTGCGATTGTGCTTCCAGCTCGCATGGTCAAAGCACCTCAGTGGAGAAAGCCGAAAACTGACTGTCACAATAAGCGTAAACTGGTCAACGGTTCGATGACTGTATTAAATGACGGGCCGTTCATAACATTGGTCGAAGTGTTTACGGCTTGACCTCGGCTGTCGCCGAACACTAACCGGGGGGCTACTTGCTGACCTCCCAACTTTAAGCTCCTATGACTAAGTAAAAGTTATAAAGCCCGCATATCTGATTGCCTCGTTTCCGCCAACACAACCGCCTTCGGGCACCGAGACGTCGGCTAAGGGTTGTTTTGTTATTACGGAAACACCCTGTGTAGCATCTACAAGGGGGTAGAAGCCGACGATGGGCCACTTTCAGATTATAAACGGTCGCAACGGAAGTGAAAATTTGGGTTCATTTAGACCACAGAGTTTGGAAGCTTTCCCCGAACTAAATCCTCAGTATTTTCCTCCCACATTGATCGGAGCTGAGGTTTCATGATCATGCTTAGCATGAAAACCCAAAGAAAGGAAACGATAGCGAGACTATTTTCTTTGGACGATGTTTCTTATGTTAAACAATAATATAACATGTCTCGCTGCGTACCTTTGTTTATAAAACCGTATGGCCGGATTGCCTTGTTTGCCGTAAATCTTTGCCCTCATAAAGGCTTTATAAAGTAGGACAAACACTCCTCGGCTGTTGGCAGAGAAGGTTGAAGCTGATGGTCGGTCAACAAAGTTTTGTACAATGCAGATCCGAGCATTAATGATGTAAAGTATTTGGATACATAGCGTCATTACACATAATTTGTGATTTTACTATGGATATCGATCCTTAATTCGGCCTCCCGTGCCCGCATTAAGGCTTGGGGGGTACTAGGATTCGGGCTTATTATTTACAAATATTAAAAGGGCACATCGATCCCCTGATATGGTGTTGCCACCCGACCAGTGTCTCGGGGGCTACTGCATCGACAATCCAATGCAGAAAATTTAAAGCTCAATATAGTTTTCGAGGAGATTATTATCCTCAAGTTGGTCGGCCGCACCCAACCTGAGTCTCGACGACTTTGCACACCGCGTTTCTATTCCTAAGTATGCTGCCGAGCTGGGAATTGATCCTCAGGCTGATTTTATGAATCGACCTGAGTCTCAGGGGCTACTAGGGTCAGCGGTTTGATTTTTTCTTCAGGTGCATCCTGGATATTAGGCCAACACGCACCTTGAGGGCTACTGGCTATATATCTCGGTAGAGATTACATCGCATACTTCGGAATTAAATTCATAAAAATCAGTCCATGGCCGAGGTGGTGCACCACCTCGGATACAGTCCAGCATTGGTGCTCGACTAAAATAGACACCCCGGAAGCAGTCCGGCATAAAGCTCGGGCGCCAGTGGCTGGCTCTGTAGAGGTCATTTCTAGCATTAAGCTTGGCTAAACTCCTTCAACCTTTTTGGAACCAAGGTGATCTATGACACCTTGGATATAGTCCGGCGTTGGGGCTTGGACATAGTCCCGAGTTGGAGCTCGGATGCAGTTCAGCGTTAGAGCTCAGCTGTAACAATACTCGTCAGATACAGTCCGGCAGTGGAACTCGGATACATTCCGGCGTTAGAGCTCGGAGCGGTCCGACGTTGGTGCTCGGCTTCAAACATACCTCGAATGCAGTCCGGCGTTGGAGCTCGGACGCAAGAAGACACTGCCGCCCGGGGACAACTTCAAACCCGAGGCGTGGCATAAAAATAACAAGGCATTGAGAAAGGCCGGAAACTTAAAGGGGCTCCTCGGATACCCGACGTGTAAACTCTTCGGATTCACTTTGGCGATCCTCAAGATCGAAGATGGAAAGATTTGTTGAACCAGTTTTCAAGACCGACGACCGAAGATGAAGAACAGTTCGGAAGAATCGAGGAGCATCCCCAACTTGAAGATCGGTTCAGGGGGCTACTGACGGTGTCCTGGACTAGGGGTACTCACCACGTCGTCTCCCGATCAGTTGGATTGGGCCGAGGACCCCCATGGCCGTATACTCATGGGCCAGTTCGAACAACCCCTGCCGCATACAAGGAAGACTCCACAAGACTTGGCGCCCAAGACAAGGAATCTCCTAAATCCCATGCCTCCGGTGTCTTATATAAACCGAGGCCAGGCTAGTCAATAGACAATTTCATATTCATTACTACTACTCGTGGTAGATTCATGTACTCTGTACTACACCCATATGAATACAATCAAAAGCAGCATGTAGGGTATTATCTCATCAAGAGAGCCCGAAGCTGCGTAAAACTCTGTGTCCATGGTACCATCGCTCCAAGACGCCTAGCTTAGGACCCCTACTACGAGATACGCCGGATATTGAACCGACAGCCTACAGGGCGCGCCCCCCTGTCTCGTGGATCTCTCGAGCACCCCCCCGACCGACTTCTTTCGCCTATATAACCCTACGTACCCTAAAACCATCGAATATCAAGATAGATCGGGAGTTCCGCCGCCGCAAGCCTCTGTAGCCACCAAAAACCTCTCAGGAGCCCACTCTGGCACCCTGCCGGAGGGGGAACCCATCACCGGTGGCCATCTTCATCATCCCGGCGCTCTCCATGATGAGGAGGGAGTAGTTCACCCTCGGGGCTGAGGGTATGTACCAGTAGCTATGTGTTTGATCTCTCTCTCTCTCTCTCTCGTGTTCTCTCTATGGCATGATCTTGATGTATCGCGAGCTTTGTTATTGTAGTTGGATCTTATGATGTTTCTCCCCCTCTACTCTCTTGTGATGAATTGAGTTTCCCTCTTGAAGTTATCTTATCGGATTGAGTCTTCATTTGAGAACACTTGATGTATGTCTTGCCGTGTTTATCTGTGGTGACAATGGGATATCACGTGCCACTTGATGTATGTTTGGTTGACCAACTTGCGGGTTCTGCCCATGAACCTATGCATAGGGGTTGGCACATGTTTTCTTGACTCTCCGGTAGAAACTTTGGGGCACTCTTTGAAGTAATTTGTGTTGGTTGGATGAATCTGAGATTGTGTGATGCATATCGTATAATCATGACCATGGATACTTGAGGTGATAATGGAGTATCTAGGTGACATTAGGGTTTTGGTTGATTTGTGTCTTAAGGTGTTATTCTAGTATGAACTCTTGAATAGATTGATCCAGAAGAATAACTTTGAGGTGGTTTCGTACCCTACCATAATCTCTTCGTTTGTTCTCCGCTATTAGTGGCTTTGGAGTGACTCTTTGTTGCATGTTGAGGGATTGTTATATGATCTATCTATGTTATTATTGTTGAGAGAACTTGCACTAGTGAAAGTATGAACCCTATGCCTTGTTTCCTATCATTGCAATACCGTTTACGCTCACTTTTATCATTAGTTACCTTGCTGTTTTTATTATTTCAGATTACAAATACCTTTATCTACTATCCATATTGCACTTGTATCACTATCTCTTCGCCGAACTAGTGCACCTATACAATTTACCATTGTATTGGGTGTGTTGGGGACACAAGAGACTCTTTGTTATTTGGTTGCAGGGTTGTTTGAGAGACACCATCTTCATCCTACGCCTCCTACGGATTGATAAACCTTAGGTCATCCACTTGAGGGAAATTTGCTACTGTCCTACAAACATGTGCACTTGCAGGCCCAACAACGTCTACAAGAAGAAGGTTGTGTAGTAGACATCAAGCTCTTTTCTGGCGCCGTTGTCGGGGAGGTGAGTGCTTGAAGGTATACCTTTAGATCTTGCAATCGAATCTTTTTGTTTCTTGTTTTATCACTAGTTTAGTTTATAAAAGAAAACTACAAAAAAATGGATTTGAGTTTGTCTCATACGCTTCATCTTTTTAATATCTTTCGTGAGAACGATGGAAAGGAAAATTGTGCTCAAGTGCTAGAAGAAGAAATCTATAGAATGTTTGATACTAAATCTTTGAATGATGAGTATGATTGCAATGTTGTTAGTATGAATTCCTTGAACATCCATGATGCTAATGATATGCAAAGCCACAAGCTTGGGGAAGCTATGTTTGATGAATATGATATTTTTTTGTCCCCCAAGTTTTGATAAGCACATTTATTTTGATGAAAGCATGCCTCCTATTTATGATGATTATATTGATGAAAGTGGGTTTGGAAGAGTGTCAACTTTAGAAAGTAGTGATCCCACTATTTTGGAGGATGTTGAATCTTATTGTGATGAACATGGAAGTGGATTTGGAAAAGTGTCAACTTTATTTAGTGATGATTCCACCATTTCGGAAGAGGTTCCAATTGATTATGAGAACAAAGTTGCTATCTATGATGATTATTGTGATGACCTGTATGCTATTAGAAATAATGATAACCATGAAACTTGTCATTATGATTTTAGTTTTCAATTGGATTATGCCTCACATGATAATTATTTTGTTGAGTTTGCTCTCACTATTATTCATGAGAAGAATTTTGCTTTTGTGGAGAGTAGAATTTTCTATGCTTGTAGATCATGAAAGGAATGCTTTATGTGCTGGTTATATTGTTGAATTCATTCATGATGCTACTGAAAATTATTATGAGGGAGGAACATATGCTTGTAGGAATTGCAATAATATCAAGTTTCCTCTCTATGTGCTTAAAATCTTGAAGCTATGCTTGTTTTACCTTCATATGCTAGTTGATTATTGTTCCCATAAGTTGTTTGCTCACAAAACCCCCATGCATAGGAAGAGGGTTAGACTTAAATGTGCTATTCATATGCTTCATGATGCTCCCGTTATGTTTCAATTCTTATCTTTTACGTGGGCATCATTGTCATCATCATGCCTAGCTAGAAAGGCATTAAAGAAAAGCGCTTGTTGGGAGATAACCCAACATTTATCCTTACTGTTTTTGTGTTTTAACATGATTATGCTACTGTAGTAATCATGTTTTATAGCTTTTGTTTCAATAAAGTGCCAAGTAAGACCTTTAGGATGGCTTACGGTGATAGTTGTGTTGATCCTGCTGAAAATCAGAAACTTTTGCACCCAGTAAATGCGTTTTGTTAATTCACACAAAAGTGATTCTGATCTGATTCTTTTTTATCTGGATTGGTACACAAATTTCTTAGGACTTCCTACTTTGGTAGGATTTTTGGAGTTCCATAAGTATACGTTTGATACAGATTACTACAGACTGTTCTGTTTTTGACAGATTCTGTTTTCTATGTGTTGTTTGCTTATTTTGTTGAATCTATGAGTAGTATCGGAGGGTATGAACCATAGATAAGTTGAAATACAGTAGGTTTAACACCTTTATGAATTTAGAATGAGTTCATTACAGTACCTAAGTGGTGGTTTTATTTTCTTATACTAACGGAGCTTACGAGTTTTCTGTTGAGTTTTGTGTTGTGGAGTTTTCAAGGTTTGGGTAAAGATTCGATGGACTATGGAATAAGGAGTGGCAAGAGCCTAAGATTGGCGATGCCCAAGGCACCCCAAGGTAATATTCAAGGACAACAAAGAGCCTAAGCTTGGGGATGCCCCGGAAGGCATCCCCTCTTTCGTCTTCGTTCATCGATAAACTTTACTTGGAGCTATATTTTTATTCACCACATGATATGTGTTTTGCTTGGAGCGTCATTTTCTTTTGTTAGTATTTGTTTGCTGTTTGTTAGAATAATGTTTATCATCTTTAGTTTCAATAAAAGTGTCAAGGATAGCCTTTATGATGCTTATTTTGCTAGTATACATGTTGCTGTTTGAAAACAGAAAGTTTGCCGCTGTTGCGAAAATTACCTAGAAAAGTCAGAGCATGATATAATATTGAAACTTTTTGTATAATGATATATGATAAATTTAATGCAGTGGGAATTTTATTTCATAATTTTTGGAGTTAGGTAAGTATTGATACTCTTGCATTCTTTAGAGACTATACTGTTTTGGTAGATTGCTGTTATGTTTGCATTGTTTGCATATGTTTGCTTGTTTAATGATTCTATTTGAGGATAGGAGTATTAAATATGCAGAGGCATTTAATATCCAATGTTGAATAATAATTTTCATGATTTGTTACAGAAGAAAATGATAAGGTTTTGCATTGGTTTATACTAACCTATGTCACGAGTTCTTGTTGAGTTTGGTGTGGATGAAGCTTTTGATAAAAAGAGAAACCATGATGTGAGAGGAATTAAGGAGACACAAAATCTCAAGCTTGGGGATGCCCAAGGCATCCCAAGAAAATATTTCAAGAAGTCTGAAGCATCTAAGCTTGGGGATGCCCCGGTAGGCATCCCACCTTTCTTCTTCAACCACTATCGGTTAGTATCGGTTGAGCCTAAGTTTTTGCTTCTTCACATGACTTGTGCTATCCTTGAAATGTCATTTTATTTTGTTTTTCTTGCTGTTTGAATACAATACCAAGATCTGAAATTCCTTAATGTTAGAGAGTCTTCACATAGTTGCACAATTATTCGACTACTCATTGATATTCAGTTATATCTTTCGAAGTAGTTTGTCATTTGCTCTAGTGCATCACTTATATCTTTTAGAGCACGGCGGTGGTTATATTTTGTAGAAATTGCTAGTCTCTCATGCTTCACTTATATTATTTTGAGAGTCTTTTAGAACAGCATGGTATTTGCTATGGTTACAAAGTTGGTCCTAGAATGATGAGCATCCAAGTTGGGTATAATAAAAACTATCATAGGAAGTGAATTGGATGCTATGATCAATTTGTTACTTGATAATTGTTTTGAGATATGGAGGTAGTGATATTAACGTCATGCTAGTTGGGTGATTATGAATTTAAAGAATTCTTGTATTGAAGTTAGCAAGTCCCATAGCCTGCACGTATGGCTAAAGTTGTGTAACAAATTTGAAACATGAAGTGTACCTGGCTTGTGCATCCTTATGAGTGGCGGTCGGGGACGAGCGATGGTCTTTTCCTACCAATCTATCCCCCTAGGAGCATGCGCGTAGTACTTGATTTTTGATGACTTCTAAATTTTTGCAATAAGTATATGCTTTCTTTTGACTAATGTTGAGTCCATGGATTATACGCACTTTTACCTTTCCACCAGTGCTAGCCTCTTCGGTACCGTGCATTGCCCTTTCTCACCTTGAGAGTTGGTGCAAACTTCGCCGGTGCATCCAAACCCCGTGATACGATACGCTTTATCACACATAAACCTCCTTATATCTTCCTCAAAACGGCCACCATACCTACCTATTATGGCATTTCCATAGCCATTCCGAGATATATTGCCATGCAACTTTCCGCCGTTCCATTCATCATCATCATGACATACTTTACTTTTGTCATATTGCCATTGCATGATCATGTAGTTGACATCGATTTGTGGTAAAGCCACCATGCATTACTTTTCATACATGTCACTCTTGATTCATTGCACCATCCCGGTACACCGCTGGAGGCATTCATATAGAGTCATATCTTGTTCTAGTTTCGAGTTGTAATTCATATTTTGTAATCAATGAAAGTGTGATGATCATCATTATTAGAGCATTACCCAAATAAAAAAAAGAAAAAAAAAGAAAAAAAGAAAAAAAAAAGAAGAAAGGCCAAAAGAAAAAAAAGAAAGGCCCAAAAAAAGGAAAAAGAGAAAAAAAAGAAAAAAGAACAAAATAAATGAAAAGGGCAATGCTACTATCTCTTTTCCACACTTGTGCTTCAAAGTAGCAGCATGTTCTTCATGTAGTGAGTCTCATATATTGTGCTTCAAAGTAGCACCATGTTTTTCATATAGTGAGTCTCATAAGTTGTCTTTTTCATACTAGTGGGAATTTTTCATTATAGTACTTGGCTTGTATATTCCTACAATGGGCTTCCTCAAATGCCCTAGGTCTTCGTGAGCAAGAAAGTTGGATGCACACCCACTAGTTTTCTTTTGTTGAGCATTAATTTATAGTTCTAGTGCATCCGTTGCATGGCAATCCCCACTCCTCATGTTGACATCAATTGATGGGCATCTCCATAGCCCGTTGATTATCCTCGTCAATGTGAGACTTTCTCCTTTTCTGTCTTCTCCACACAATCCCCGTCATCATATTCTATTCCACCCATAGTGCTATATCCATGGCTCATGCTCATGGTGTGAAGGTTGAAAAAGTTTGAGATTATTTAAGTATGAAACAATTGCTTCGCTTGTCATCGGGGCTATAGAAGTTGGGAACATCTTTGTGTGACGAAAATGAAGCATAGCCTAACTATATGATTTTGTAGGGATGAACTTTCTTTTGCCATGTTATTTTGAGAAGACATGATTACTTTGATTAGTATGCTTGAAGTGTTACTATTTATTTTATCAATATGAACTTTTATTTTGAATCATTTGGATCTGAACATTCATGCCACAATAAAGAAAATTACAATGAGAATTATGCTAGGTAGCATTCCACATCAAAAATTCTATTTTTATCATTTACCTACTCGAGGACGAGCAGGAATTAAGCTTGGGGATGCTTGATAAGTCTCCAACATATCTATATTTTTTATTGTTCCATGCTATTATGTTACCCCTTTTTGGATGTTTATGGGCTTTATTTTACACATTTATATCATTTTTGGGACTAACCTACTAACCGGAGGCCCAACCCGTATTGTTATTTTATTGCCTGTTTCAGTATTTCGAAGAAAAGGAATATCAAACGGAGTCCAAACGGAATGAAACCTTCGGCAACGTGATTTTTTGGAAGAATATCATCCTGGAGACTTGGAGTTCACAACAGAAGATACTCGAGGAGCCCAGGAGATAGGCCCCCTGCTGTGGCGCGCCCTGTCTCGTGGACCCTCGAGCACCCCCGACCGACTTCTTTTGCCTATATAACCCTACGTACCCTAAAACCATCGAATATCAAGATAGATCCGGAGTTCCGCCGTCGCAAGCCTCTGTAGCCACCAAAAACCTCTCGGGAGCCCATTCCGGCACCCTGCCGGAGTGGGAACCCATCACCGGTGGCCATCTTCATCATCCCGCCGGTCTCCATGACGAGGAGGGAGTAGTTCACCCTCGGGGCTGAGGGTATGTGCCAGTAGCTATGTGTTTGATCTCTCTCTCTCTCGTGTTCTCTCTATGGCACGATCCTGATGTATCGCTAGCTTTGTTATTATAGTTGGATCTTATGATGTTTCTCCCCCTCTACTCTCTTGTGATGAATTGAGTTTCCCTCTTGAAGTTATCTTATCGGATTGAGTCTTTATTTGAGAACACTTGATGTATGTCTTGCCGTGTTTATCTGTGGTGACAATGGGATATCAGGTGCCACTTGATGTATGTTTTGGTGACCAACTTGCGGGTTCCGCCCATGAACCCATGCATAGGGGTTGGCACACGTTTTCTTGACTCTCCGGTAGAAACTTTGGGGCACTCTTTGAAGTACTTTGTGTTGGTTGGATGAATCTGAGATTGTGTGATGCATATCGTATAATCATGCCCATGAATACTTGACATTAGGGTTTTGGTTGATTTGTGTCTTATGGTGTTTGTTGGGGATATGACTATTTGTGTAAGCCGCCCAGGAGGGGCCAGGTTACGCAAAGAGTGCTCATCAGAGGAAGCCCAAGACCAAGCATGAAGATGGCGGTTCAATAAGGAGCTTAAGGCCCACGGGCGACTTAAGCCCATTGTAATAAACCGCCATGATGGCATGACTTGTAACGTAAGGTAGATTTAACTAGTCACCGAGCCGGACTCTGTTTATAAGCCGGCCGGGACTCTGTAAGCCGGTGGGCGTCGACCCGTGTATATAAGGGGACGACCTGCTGGCAACTTAGGGCAAGAAACAAGTCATCGAGAACTGGGCATAGCGTGTCTCGCTCCTTGGTTATCAAAACATCAATACCAACCCAACTAGACGTAGGCCTTACCTTCACCGTAAGGGGCCGAACTAGTATAAACTCTCTCGTGTCCCTTGTCCCGATTTAACCCCTTCAAGCTTCCTAGTTGCAATGGCTCCACAACTAAGTTCTTTCACAAGGACATCTGACATGACTATTCCACGACAGTTGGTGCCCACAGTGGGGCCAGCGCACGGTGGATTCGAGTTCTTGAAGGGCAGCTTCGAAGGGCTCACGGGGTACGTAGTGGGCCGGATGACCAAGAGTCGT
The DNA here is from genome assembly GCA_021437245.1 of Aegilops speltoides. Lineage (NCBI taxonomy): Eukaryota > Viridiplantae > Streptophyta > Magnoliopsida > Poales > Poaceae > Aegilops > Aegilops speltoides. Next base: position 118,796,704 of record CM038146.1, on the reverse strand, counting down.
CGCGGCAAGATCTACATCAACGACAAAGGCTGGGGTCCCGATGCCGGCTCAATTGAGTACGGATACCGGGTCCCCTTTGGCGGAATCCACGTCTTCATCGGCTGGATCGGTGAGCCGGGCCCTGAGCCGGGCAACTGCACCGACCTCGTCGAGACGGCTCAGCGTGCAAGGAAGACCCGGACTCAGCCGGTCATGAGGCATGCCTTCGTGGGCTGCATCCACGGAGAGGAACTTTCTGGATCTGAAGATGGGGGTGAGACGGTCGTCCTTCCAAACGGTGACTCGTCCGCCGGCTCAATAGATTCGTTGTATCCGGTACAAGACGGCGCGCTCGGGGGCTATTCTGATGGCATCAGTATTCCGGATCTCGATGAGCCGCCAAGATGGGCCGGAATCTTCATGGCTGGAAGTTAGCCCGGTTCAAATTCTACAGCGGCAGCAGCGATCACGTCCGGATCAGGAGCAGCTGGGGAAGGCGGCCCCGTGCGCCCATCGGCTCAGGTGCTGATGGATCTTATGGACAAGCTTACGGCCCTATTAACCGCCACGGTTATCCCTGCAGATAAGGATGAGCATGACGCAACGGTAGCTCAAGTGCATGAGGAGATAGCCCAGGCCAAGGAGGCTTTGGAAGCTGAGGATACCAGACTAGCTGCATGAGGCGGGCTCGACGCCCGGCGCAGCGCTGCTAAATGTAAGCTTATCAGCTCACGATGAGCTTGAACGCATCCAATGAGGTAATGAGGAGGAGACATCAGAAAACACAGTCTCGTTTACCTCCGAATTACGATCCCCGGGTTCTCTTTGCTACACCCGGAGCCGGCCCTAGTAACCCGCCAGAGGCCGATCGGCTTATGACAGCCGGAATAGGAGGACCGGCTCGGCCTCGGGATATGGTGCCGCCTCACGTGAGCATGCCACCGCCGCGTTATGTGCCAATTCCACCGGGTCACTTTTCCAACCCCATGGAGAATTTAATCGCAGCTTCGGCGCGCTTAGCGGCTCTCCCTATGGAAGGTGATGATCCGACGGCGGTGGAAACCCGGAGGGTCAGAGAGGTCCTCCAGACAGCCCTGGCTCAGCAGGAGACCTATTCTTACAGCCGGGACAGGATTCATTCAACTCCCCTGCCCTGGGTAGCACCACCTCGCCAGAACCGGAGCCCGAGTTACAGCAGACGCATGGAGTCGGAGGCTTTGTCAAGCAATGCCCAACGGCGTAACCAGCCCGGGGGCTATAACCCAGCGCAGGACCAAGTATGTCAGGAGAATGATCACCCAGAGTATCCAATGACATTGTTGAGGCGGGAGTAGCCACTAGAACCGGCGGGGTCCCTTGCCTGGTGCCGGCTCTGCATGATGTACGTCTGCCCAAGGACTTCAAGGGACCTCGAAAAAATACCAAATTACACGGCCGATTTACAGCCCGGGGCGTGGATTGAGAGTTATGAGATGGCCATGGAGTTGTGGAAGTCAGTGACGCGGCAATGGCTAAATATTTCACCATGATGTTAGAGGGGACGGCCCGGTCGTAGCTGAAAGGCTTGCCACCCAAATCCATTAGCTCATGGGGCGAGTTAAAGGCCCGGTTCATCCAGAACTTCAAGGAAACTGTAAACAGTCTATGTCGATTGTGGACTTGACGGATTGCAAGCAAGAGGAAGGCGAATCCACCACCCATTGGGTACGCCGGGTCAAGGAGATAATTCATTCTTTCGATAAGATGGACGACGGGTCTGCAGTTCTTATGCTGGAGAAAAATTGCCGTTTTGAGCCGCTGAGGATGAAACTGGGGTGCCTTAAGCGTGACCTCACATATATGGGTACGCTGATGGCGGCTTTAGTCAAATATGCCGATTCTGATAGTACCAAGGATCCCGCGTCTGACGATGAGAAGATAGGGAAGGGAAAATGGAACGGCAATGGAAAGGGTCAGCAGCATAACTCGGTGAATCAAGGTGGCAATAAGCGTAAGGCGGACAGTAACCTGGAGTTTGTGGCCAATGCCAACGTACGAGGTAACAATCCAAGACGTAAGGGTAAGCCGCCACGATCCGGCGGGTCAGGCCCGTCACTGGAGCAATTACTCAATGAGCCCTGCCCGACACACGGCACCCGGGAGCGGCCGACCACACATCTATGGAAGGATTGTGCGATCATGAAAGCGTTTAAAAATTCCAACACCTTTGATGGCGGTCAAGGATCTGCTGGCGGCTCAGGGGCCGGCGGCTTTCATGGCCCGGGCGGCGGCTCAAATTCCGGTTTTCAGGGGCATCCAGGTGGCAACAGTCAGCAGTAGTCTGGTCAAGGCGGACAGCAGCAGCAATTGTCGGGTTATCAAAGCCATCCGAAGCAGCTGAGTGGCGGACAGTATCATGTGTTTACCACTAGCTTGTGCAAGCATGACCCGAAGGTTCATAAGAAGGCTGTGAATTCCGTTGAGCCGGCAATTCCTCGTTATTTAAGGTGGCCAGAGCAGCCCATCATATGGAGCATGGAGGATCATCCTCCGCGGGTCGATAACCCGGGTCAGTTGGCTTTGGTAGTGGCGCCTCAAGTTGGTGGATATAAGTTCACCAAAGTGCTCATGGATGGAGGTAGTAGCATCAACATCCTGTACTACGAGACCTTTCAGCGCATGGGGTTGACTGATAAAAATCTGTGAACATCCAACACTGTTTTCCACGGAGTTGTCCCTGGTAAGTCGGCTTACCCAGTTGGCAGGATTGAGCTGGAGGTGGCCTTTGGAGACGAACATGACTCCCGAGCTGAGAACTTGATGTTTGAAGTGGTCAAAATCAGGAGCCCATACCACGCTCTGTTTGGACGGACGGCTTACGCTAAGTTTATGGCCCGGCCGTGTTACGTTTATTTACAGCTCAAGATGCCGGGTTACAAGGGCACCATCACCGTACATGGCAGTCATAAAGTAGCATTGGAGTGTGAAGAAGGTGACGCGGCTTATGCTGAGTCGGCCTGTGCAGCAGAGGAGCTCAAATTTTATCAAGATAATGTTGACCCGGCGGATATGACATCCCTGAAGAAGCCAACTACAGAGCATGACCCGGCGCTGAAGTTTAAGTCAGCGGCTAAGACGAAGCTTGTTGACTTTACCTCGGGTGATACTTCTAAACAGTTCAAGATCGCGAGCAACTTGATCCCAAATAGGAAAGCGCTACCATCGAAGTTCATCCGTGAGAACCGGGACATCTTTGCATGGAAACCTTCTGACATGCCGGGTGTACCGAGGGAACTCGCTGAGCACACTCTCAATATTGATCCAAAGTATAAGCCGGTCAGGCAGTTTCTTCGCCGTTTTAACGAAGAGCGACGAAAAGCTATTGGAGAAGAAGTCGCCCAGCTCTTTGCGGCCGGGTTTATCATTGAAGTTTTTCACCCGGAGTGGTTGGCTAACGCAATGCTCGTCCTCAAGAAGAATGGCACCTGGCGGATGTGTGTGGACTACACGGACTTAAACAAGGCTTGTCCGGCTGACCCTTTTGCTCTCCCCCGTATTGATCAAATCATTAATGCTACGGCGGGTTGTGAGCGTTTGAGCTTTTTGGATGCTTACTCCGGTTATCATCAGATTAAGATGGCAGTTAAGGACCAGGAGAAGACAGCTTTCATCACTCTGTTTGGAGCCTTCTGTTATGTATCTATGCCATTTGGGCTCAAGAGTGCCCAGGCGACTTATCAGCGGTGTGTGCAGAACTGTTTGCACGACCAAATTGGGCGTAATGTCCATGCTTATGTGGATGACATTGTGGTGAAGTCCAGAGAAAAGGAAACCTTGATATCCGACTTAAAGGAGACCTTTGATAATCTCTGGGTTTACAAGATGATGCTTAACCCGGCCAAATGTATGTTTGGCGTTCCTGCGGGCAAGCTCTTGGGTTTTCTGGTATCCAACAGAGGCATTGAAGCTAACCCAGAGAAGATTAAGGTGATTACCTCCCTGGCTAAACTGGCGTGCATCAATGATGTTCAGCGACTGGCGCGTCGTGTTGCCGCCTTAAGTCGATTCATAAGTCGGCTCGATGAGAAAGCCCTCCCATTGTACCAGATGATGAAGAAAACTGACAGTTTTGTTTGGAGTGAGGCCGCTAATGCTGCTTTTGAGGACTTAAAGAGACAATTGTCTGAGCCACCGGTTCTTGTGGCTCCAATTGACAAAGAGCCTTTGCTATTGTATGTGGCTGCCAATTCGCGAGCCGTCAGCGTTGCCATCGTGGTGGAGCGTAAGGAAGCCGGCAAGGAGCATCCGGTTCAACGGCCGGTTTACTACATTAGTGAGGTGCTCATTGAATCCAAGCAAAGGTACCCACACTGGCAAAAGCTTGTTTATGGGGTGTTCATGGAAAACTGGAAGTTGAAGTAGTATTTTCAAAGCCATCCTATAACTGTGGTAAGTTCTGCCCCTTTGGGAGACATCATTCAGAACAGGGAGGCCACAGGACAAGTCGCCAAGTGGGCTATTGAGTTTGGGCCTCATGGCTTGAAATACATGCCTCAGACAGCTATTAAGTCTCAGGCCTTGGTGGACTTCATCAATGATTGGACAGAGCTGCAGGCACCTGAGGAGAAGCCGGATAACACATACTGGACTATTCACTTTGACGGGTCCAGGCAGCTAGAAGGCTCGGGGGCTGGAGTTGTGTTAACTTCCCCTCGAGGTGACAAATTTTGTTATGTACTCCAGCTTATGTTTCCATGTACTAACAATGCATCTGAATATGAGGCATTACTCCACGGTCTCCGGATGGCTAAGGAGATGAACTTCAGCCGGGTACGATGCTTGGGCGACTCAGATTTGGTGGCTCAACAAGTGTCAGGCAAGTGGGATTCCAAAGACCCCCTCATGGTGGCTTATCATCGTGAAGTAGATGCTGTGGCTAGTCACTTCACGGGTCATCAAGTGGAGCACATTGATCGAAGGAAGAACGAGGCGGCTGATGCTTTAAGCCGGTTGGGATCCCAACATAAGCCGGTGCCGCCCAACACCTTTCTTGATGTGTTACATAACCCTTCTGTCAAGGTACCTACCGAGGAAGACTAAGCAGTGCCAGACCTGGAGGCACAGCTGGTGGCGGCTCTTCATGTTATCTCGGATTGGACGGTGCCTTACTTGGCTTATATGACCTGGGGTGACTTACCGGAGGATGAGACATTGGCAAGACAAATCGTTAGGCGCTCCAAATCCATGACGATTGTTAACGGTGAGTTACACCACCTCAGTGTCACCGGGGCGTTTCAACACTGTGTGTGACCTGTAGAAGGCCAAGAAATACTTCGTGAGATCCATGAAGGAGATTGTGGCCATCATGCCGGGTCAAAATCTCTCGTGGCCAAGGCTTTTCGTCATGGTTTCTATTGGTTGACGGCTCATGCTGATGCAGAGGACCTGGTCAGTAAATGTGATGGGTGTCAAAAGTTCTCACGACGAGCTCATGTGCCGGCTCAAGAATTAAGGATGATCCCAATCACCTGGCCGTTTGCAGTTTGGGGGCTTGACATGGTTGGACCTTTCAAAAGGTCTAAGGACAAAAAGACACATCTGCTGGTGGCAGTGGACAAGTTTACCAAGTGGGTTGAGGCAGAGCCGGTCAGTAAGTGTGATGCAGCCACGGCGGTTCAGTTCATGAAAAAGGTGACCTTTCGTTTTGGCTTTCCACATAGCATTATAACTGATAATGGCACTAATCTCTCTAAGGGTGCCATGGAAGAGTTCTGTCAAAGAGAACATATTCGGCTTGATGTTTCGGCTGTTGCTCATCCTCAGTCGAATGGTCAAGCAGAGAGAGCTAATCAAGAGATCCTGAAAGGCATCAAGCCCCGGCTCTTGGTCCCTTTACAGAGGACTCCGGGTTGTTGGGTGGAGGAGTTACCCTCCGTGTTATGGAGCATCAACACTACGCCTAACAGATCTACGGGATTCACACCTTTCTTCATGGTTTATGGAGCAGAGGGGGTCCTACCAAGTGACATCCGGCATGACTCACCCCGTGTGGCGGCTTACGTTGAGGCGGATAACGAAAAGGCTCGTCAAGATGCACTTGACTTGTTGGACGAGGAGCGAGACTTTGCAATAGCCAGCTCGGCGATTTACCAGCAAGACCTGCGCCGCTATCACAGCCGCCGGGTTAAGAGCAGAACCTTTCAAGAAGGTGACTTGGTGCTCCGGCTCATCCAGGATCAGTTTGATATGCACAAGTTATCCCCGCCTTGGGAAGGGCCCTTTATGGTCAGCAAGAATTTGCACAGCGGGTCATATTATCTCATCGACATTCAAGAGCGCAAGGACTCATTTAAGTCGGAGGAAGAGACCAGCCGGCCATGGAACATAGCTCATCTCCGGCCTTATTATACTTAAGTTTCTTTTTTAAGATACTTTCTATAATGTACATATTATATAAAGCAATAAAGCAGGACCTCTGTCCTTTTTTCCCATAAAGAAATGTTTCATGTTTTCTTTATCGTGATAGACACCGCCAACAGGGACGGGTCATAATCGAATCCGCTTTCCTTTGGTCCGCTTATGATCATATCTGAATCCAGCCTTGGTCACTTGGGGCTTCTGTTCAAACATGGGTCGATTCGAACCAAAGAGAACATAGCTGTCGATACCCGCTTGATCGGCATATTGCCAAACCCACTTGGGGGCTTCCTGATCAAATTTGAATCATAGCTTAACCCCTTTGGGTCTGACGTGGATCGTATTTGAATCAGCGTCATTAATTAACTCTTATGTTCACTTGGGGGCTTCCTGTTCAAACATAGGTCGTATTCGAACCAAAGAGAACATAGCTGTCGATACCCACTTGATCGGCATCGCCAGAGCCACCGGGGGCTATATGATCGTATTTGAATCTTAGCTTAACCCCTTTGGAATGGTTCTCTGATCGTATTCGAATCAGGAGCCTATGAACATTGCAAGTATAATTATTTTTACTATCATTGAAACCTTTTTGAAGAGATGGTTCTTGATCTTTCCGGCTTTATATTAGTTACTTCAGGTTCTAACAAGTGCCAGGTAAAAACATATATGAGCCGGAGAGGTTATCAAAAAGGGTCGGAGGTATGCTGTTATGATGATGTTTTAACTAAATCATGAACCGGCTTATACGTATGATTTTTTGATCATGTCCGGGTTATCAATATTTTATAACCCGCTGGTGCAATGAATCGTCCAGGAAAGCCTTGCCTGTTTTGCGTGCAGGTTAAAATGGAGCAAGGTGAAGGATCAATGACACACTTGATTAATAATAAGCAAGATGAATTTAGTACTGACGGCTTAACAAAAGCAATAAGTACCATAAGGCATAATAGACATTAAGGAGTTTTTCTATCCTATTACAAGACTCCCGGAGTCTGAATAAGTGAAGCATTGTTCTTTGCTAAGCTATAACCCGGTTGGCGGCTCATTCCTCCGGCTGGCTTGATGACTCCGGGTTATCCTTCCCCGCCTCTCCTTTGGTTGTTGTGTCCTGGAAGGTGGACGAGGCCCAGTCAATGCCGCTCAAAGCTTCAAATTCAGCTTCATCATCTATTAAACTGGCCGGGTCCACTTCAGGGGCAAAGGTATGCTTATGCGTTGGAGGGAGCAGGCTGACTTGGTCATATGGGACATTTGGGATTCTCCGGTTCTCGCTATCATAACCCGACGAGTACTTGGTGAGATCAGTATCCTCCCCAATGAGAGTCGCCAGAGGGCGTACGACTTCAACACAGGCAGTGAAGTCCTGTTTGCCAAAAGCAGTACCGTCCTCCTTAAGACTTGGATATCCAAGAGAGAGGTCAGCAAGGTCAAGCTCTGGCACCCATGCTTTTGCCCGACTCAACGCAGCCACGGCTCCGGCTCTTGCGGATGCCCGCCTTAAGTCTTGAATGCGTTGAGGTAGCACCGACAGATGTCTCAACACGTCTTGCAGAAGCCGGGGAGAGGTATTTGATAAAGCCACAACGGTCAACGCACGCTGTGACCCGGAGTATAGCTGTTCTACCAAGGTGTACACTGCCTTAAGTTTGACAAGCATATCTTTCTTCAGATTGGTACTCCTGGAGCCTGCATGTTCACAGGTATAATAGTAAGCCGGAGGGAACTATTATGATAACTCTTGAAGGATTACAATATTTACGGGCGGCTTACCAAAAATAGCTGAGACCATTTGGGAGATGTGCCGCTTTAAGTCGGACAGCTCATTTGTTGCCGCGGCAAGAGATGCCTCCGCTGTTTTAGCCCGGGTCACCAGTGAAGCCCTCTCATCCACCCAAGCCTTCTTTTCCGATTCAAAATTTTTCTTCGGCTTCTCTTGTTCAGAGATACTGAATTCAAACTTGGAATTGGCTTTTTGAGCTTCGAGCTCTTGGGTTTTCAACTGGCTCTTCAACTCAGCAATCTCCGCCTCAAATTGACTTACGGTGGCCTGCATTTGACATCAAGTTATGTTAAGAATCTTGGTAAGATAACATTTAAGTCCCAAGTATTTTACAGGTAAAGAAACTTGGCACTTGGGGGCTAATGTATGTTTAAAGAATTTTTAGTCTATTTTACCAAGTTACACATATTAAGTCTCAAGCACTTTACAAGTAAAGGTACTTGACACTTGGGGGCTAGTGTAACCCAAATTTAAAGTTTCATGTTATCTCCGGGTTAAACATATTCAGTTTAAACCGGACAAAACTAATAGCTAGCAGATTCTTAAGTCTACAACATATTTTCATAAGCAATAGACTTGGGGGCTGGTACAGTAAGTAAGGTTCAGAGTGAAAGCTTAATTTTACCTCAGATTTATGCTGTATTTGCTTCACCATGTCAATTTCCAGGTCACGACTATTGTGTACTTGGTTCAGATAGCCCGAGACTGTATCACCAATACTTAGGTGAGAGTAATCAGTGATGTCTTGTTTTGACTTCCGGCACTGGGCAAACTCTTCCTTGGCGATGCATTGGGCAAGGGTAGTAGGCCGGCCCAGTTCAACGTATTGACTCTTCACAATTTCAACCTCCGGGTCAACCGTCTTGGCCGAGCTAGGACTTTCCGGGTCATCCGAGTTGGGAATCACGTCCTCTGCAGGCGGGTCAGAAGATGGCTCCGGAATGTCAGAAGCCGGTTCAGACGGTGGCTGATGAGCGGAGCTGTCTGGAACGGATGAGTCAAGCACCGGTTCAGTAACCACCGGGTCTTGGGACGACTTATTCTTCTTTGCCCTCTTGCTGGGCTTTACTTGCCCACTGTCAATCAAAGTGGAAGGATAAGTATCAAAGCATAAGTATGGATACATTCAAAGTAAGAAAGGTTATATTACCCGGGAGCCGTTTTGAAAGCCGGCATGTTCGATTGCATTGACTCGTCAGAAGAAGGGGAGGTATCTTGATAGTCGGAGTCGGATGAATTGAGAGGTTGGCGAATCAAACCCATCAAGGGTAAAACAAAACGTAAGTCGGAGATAACCTCAGTCCGACGCTTCCTGGTTACATCGGGTAAGCCGGAGGAAAGCTCTGCGTCCTGGTTGGCCCGAGTCTGTCGCTGGTTCTCAAGCTGCTGTTGCTTCAAAAGAAATTGAGGATCTTGGTAAGCGAGAGGGTGTGAAAACCTTACTTTCTGGGTCACCCTTCGGATTCTTTGTGTTGGCAAAGGCTCTGAGTCGGAGGAAATTATAGTTACCTCTTCGCCAGCTGCTTGACTGTTCCTGGTATCCTCCTGAAAGGATCAAATGTCAGTAAGATAACTGCAAAGGAGTTAAAGAAAATCAAAAAAGATTACCTCTTCTTCATCTGACGAAGAGTTGCCCAATTTAAGCATGTCAGAGGCACTGGGTTTCTTCTTTTTAGAGGTGCCCGTCCTGGCGGCTTTCCTTTTGGTCTTCTTGGCCGCCCGGGCCAGTTTTGCAGCCTCATGGTCATACTTGACCCTCCAGAAATTGTCATCGGCCTGTGGAAAAGACAAAGAATCATAAGTACCAGAAGGTAACATATTAAAGAGTATTTGTGAAGACTAGTAACTTACTACAGGAGCCGGATTCTTCTTGCAGAAGGGAAGCAAACTGAAAGTATTACTGGTTACAGTGCCTTCCTTTAATAGTGATTGGACTGTAGCATCTACCACATCGTCTGGTAAGTCCTCGGGATTATGACGCATTGAGTCGTCCTTTTCACCTGTTTAAGTACACATTAAGCCAGAGCGGCGGCTTAATGGTAGTATCCGCCAGGTGACCCAGACCCGGACCAAATCAATGCCAGTTAACCCATTGCCTAAGAGGGCCTTGATCTTTCTAATGGTGGGGTTAAGAGGCAGGCGCTCAACATCAGTTAACTTGTCCGGCAAAGGATGATTGGACTCAGGACGCAGGGCGCGAAAGCCGGGCAGAGGCTTGTCGTTAGCCGGAGAGGTATCTTGGCAGTAGAACCATGTCTGGTTCCAGTCTTTGGGGTGACTCGGCAGCTCAGCGTAAGGAAAAAGGCAGTCTCTCCGCCGCTGGATTGAGATGCCGCCAAGCTCAAGACTAGGCCCGTTGGTGCGTTCATTCTGCCGGTTCAAGTAAAAAAGCTCTCTCGAACAAAGAGTGCTTGGTTCCTCTCCTAAGTAAACCTCGCAAAAGACTTGGAAATTGCACAGATTGGACACGGAATTGGGTCCAATGTCTTGAGGCCTCAGGTCAAAGAAATTCAGAACTTCCCTGAAATTTTTTGAGCCAGGAGGGGCAAATCCCCGGTTCATGTGGTCTGTGAAAACTACTACCTCTCCGTCTTTGGGTTGAGGTATCTCTTCAGACGGGTGAGGGGCACGATAGGACATGACCTCCTTTTTTGGCAGATGGCCAGACGCTACAAACTCGGCAAGTTTGCTTTTAGTGACTGTGGATGAAACCCAGTTGCAAGTCACAGGGGCCTTAGCCGCCTTAGGAGCCATAACGGCAGTGGCCTACGACAAAGTAAAAGGTTCCGGTTCAAATTTAACCCGGGAGAAATATTCAAATTTATTCAAAATGGCGGCTTAAGCAAGGGGCCTAATGATATAAGGGTGATTGTGCAGTAAAGTTTAAGCCGCTATCAGGATCAACAATATTCAAGGATTTTAAACCGACACCGGACAAGGGTGATAAAAGTAAGTTTTCCAGAAGAAGCTTTCCGGGTGATAGAAACAAGTTTCACGTACAACAGCCTTTATTATGGATCAAAATATTGTTCTGAAGGAGAAAAATTTCTAGACCTAGAAGCAGGGCAGAGAAGTTCATGCATTCAAAGGAGGTCTCCAAACAAGAAAAATGAGATCTATTTCTAATTTTCTATACAAGATCAATACAAAACAACTACCGCAGCATTTCTGCAAGGTTTTTACAATCTAAACAGGCTGTGGAAGTGCAAACTAGCAAGGATCTGCATCGGGTGGTGATGAACCCAATGAACACAGCAGAGCTTCAAGATAGATCTAGGAAAGGGAACTCATGGAGGAGGATGAACCACGGAGGCTCGCCGTCAATCTCTGATTACAGTCAGGTTGATGCAGCGGCCTGAGTTGATGAACACGAGGGGTCGATGGAAACGGCGGTGGAGCTTGAGCGGCAGAGAAGAGAGGAAGAAGACAACTGGAAGGGTGAAAAGGACCCAAGTCGTGGTTATTTATAGGAAGAAGATAACTGAGATGGCGCGGGAAACAAGGAGATAACAATTATTATCCAGCGGCCCCGACGCCTCGATTTTCGGAACAGTCAGTAAAGAAGAGATCCGTTGAAGGATTCAACGGAATAAAAAATGAGTTAAAGGGAGGATGACGTCACGCCGGGTTAAGACGGATCCAGAAGATGACATCATGGCGGGTTAACAAAAACCCTCTGTATAGTCAGAAGACTGAAGATTTAATTATTTACGAATATTTTTTAGATTGACATGAACAGGTTCAAATCAATCCGGGGCCTAATGTTGGGGATATGACTATTTGTGTAAGCCGCCTAGGACGGGCCGGGTTACGCAAAGAGTGCTCATCAGAGGAAGCCCAAGACCAAGCATGAAGATGGCGGTTCAATAAGGAGCTTAAGGTCCACGGTGGCTTAAGCCCATTGTAATAAACCGCCATGATGGCATGACTTGTAACGTAAGGTAGATTTAACTGGTCACCGAGCCGGACTCTGTTTATAAGCCGCCGACTCGCTTATAAGCCGCGGGACTCAGAAGCCGGTGGGCGCCGACCTGTATATAAGGGGACGACCTGCTGGCGACTTAGGGCAAGAAACAACTCATCGAGAACCGGGCATAGCGTGTCTCGCTCCCTGGTTATCGAAACATCAATACCAACCCAACTAGACGTAGGCCTTACCTTCACCGTAAGGGGACGAACTAGTATAAACTCTCTCGTGTCCCTTGTCCCGATTTAACCCCTTCAAGCTTCCTAGTTGTGATGGCTCCACAACTAAGTTCTTTCACAAGGACATCTGACGTGACTATTCCATGACAGTGTTTTTCTAGTACGAACTCTTGAATAGAATGATCCGGAAGAATAACTGTGAGGTGGTTTCGTACCCTACCATAATCTCTTCGCTTGTTCTCTGCTATTAGTGGCTTTGGAGTGACTCTTTGTTGCATGTTGAGGGAACTTGCACTAGTGAAAGTATGAACCCTATGCCTTGTTTCCTATCATTGCAATACCGTTTACGCTCACTTTTATCATTAGTTACCTTGCTGTTTTTATTATTTTAGATTACAAATACCTTTATCTACTATCCATATTGCACTTGTATCACTATCTCTTCACCGAACTAGTGCACCTATACAATTTACCATTGTATTGGGTGTGTTGGGGACACAAGAGACTCTTTGTTATTTGGTTGCAGGGTTGTTTGAGAGAGACCATCTTCATCCTACGCCTCCTACGGATTGATAAACCTTAGGTCATCCACTTGAGGGAAATTTGCTACTGTCCTACAAACCTGTGCACTTGCAGGCCCAACAACGTCTACAAGAAGAAGGTTGTGTAGTAGACATCACTCATATTGGCTCCTACATATTCTACGAAGATCTTTATCGGTCAAACCGCATAACAACATACGTTGTTCCCTTTGTCATCGGTATGTTACTTGCCCGAGATTCGATCGTCGGTATCTCAATACCTAGCTCAATATCATTACCGGCAAGTCTCGTTACTCGTTCCGTAATGCTTCATCCCGCAACTAACTCATTAGTCACATTGCTTGCAGGGCTTATAGTGATGTGCATTGCTGAGAGGGCCCAGAGATACCTGTCCAACAATCGGTTTGACAAATCCTAATCTTGATCTATGCCAACTCAACAAATACCACCAGAAACACCTGTAGAGCACCTTTATAATCACCCAGTTACATTGTGACGTTTGGTAGCACACAAAGTGTTCCTTCGGTAATTGGGAGTTGCATAATCCCATAGTCATAGGAACATGTATAAGTCATGAAGAAAGCAATAATAGTAAACTAAAACGATCAAGTGCTAAGCTAACAGAATGGGTCAAGTCAATCACATCATTCTCCCAATGATGTGATCCCATTTATCAAATGACAACTCATGTCAATGGTTAGGAAACATTAACCATCTTTGATTAACGAGCTACTCAAGTAGAGGCATACTAGTGACACTATGGTTGTCTATGTATTCACACATGTATTATGTTTCTGGTTAATACAGTTCTAGCATGAATAATAAACATTTTATCATGAGATAAGGAAATAAATAATAATTTTATTATTGCCTCTAGGGCATATTTCCTTCAGTTCTTTTGCCTATATATACTCTTATACCCTAAAAACATCAGGGGGAGCCACGAAACCACTTTTCCACCGTCGCAACCTTCTGCACCCGTGAGATCCAATCTTGGGGCCTTTTTCGGCGATGTGTCGGAGGGGGATTCGATCATGGAGGGCTTCTACATCAACACCATTACCTCTCCGATGAAGCATGAGTAGTTTACCACAGACCTTCAGGTCCATAGTTATTAGCTAGATGGCTTCTTCTCTCCCTTTCATTCTCAATACAAAGTTCTCCTCGATAGTCTTGGAGATCTATTCGATGTAATACTCTTTTGCGGTGTGTTTGCCGAGATCAGATGAATTGTGGATTTATGATCAAGATTATCTATTGTCACATCCCTAGTTCTGGTATGACCTAGACTAGCTAGTCATTTGTGCATCATGTTTATATTCATTTAAATTTGAAATGAGGATTTGTAAAACCCTCAGGATCATTTTTAGAAATGACCCAAATAAAAATTGCTCCAAAAAGGTCCAAGAAAATGTTCATGTTGCCCTCTGAAAATATTGGACAGAGATAAAAATCAAACCAATATTTTTAGGAGCTCATAAGTATTTATTTTGGGCATTTGGAATTAATCCAGTAATTATTTTGCCTTGGATATATATATGTTATATATATATTATATGTCCAAAAATTATGTCATTTATTAAGGAGCTCTAGAATAATATAACTAGCTCCTGAAAAATTTGGCATAAGTAAATAAAATGATTTAGTATTTTAAACTAAATCAAAACAAATTACGAAAATAGAAAATGTAAATAAAAGGGAAACTTACTCGGCGCTTAGCTCTGTGGTTGCCAAAGATCAGGCGGCTCGGCCAGCCCGGCCCAGCCCGCCTCCTCCTCTGTCGTCTTCGTCCTCGACAGGGGACGGGCGCGTGCCCGACGCGCGCTCCGCCGCGCCGCGCCACGCCACCTCTCGCTTGCTCGCCTGCCTCTCCTCCTCCTCGTCTCGACGCCGGACGACGCCACGCCGCCGCCTGCTCCCTCTCCCACTCTCTCGCTCTCCTCCTCCTCCTCGACTTCTTCCTCTCAGCGCCCGGCTGCCGCTGCCGCCACCACTCGCCGTCACCATGCCTTAGCTGCCCTCGCCCCTCCGTCGTGCCCAGAGGCTCCGCCACGACCCTCGTCCCCTCCATCAAGCCGCAAGACGCCGGACGCCCGTGGAGCCGCCGCCGCCGCCTTCTTCAACCAGCGGCCGTGAAGATCTCCGGCGACCTTACGCCGCCGTCAAGGCGTCCCGAGCCCGCTCGACGGCCGCTGCAACCGCTGTGAGCTGCTGCTCCTCCTCCTCTCTCCTTTCCCCGTTCTCGCGCCCGTAGCTCCGTTCCCCATCACGGCCGTAGCTCTTCGCCGCCGCCATGTCGCCACCGCAGCCACACCACCGGCACACGCAACCGAGCACGCCACCGCGGTCATCACGTCTCTGTGGAGGCGAACGCGACCAACCCCGCCCCTGCCGTGCACCGCAGCCAAGATCCCCATTCGAGCCCGAGCTCCGGCCGCCGCCCGAGCTCTGTTCGGCGAGCTCGGCACCCCACGGTCTCCGCGTGTCCCATGGATGCGCGCGAGCCTGGCTTTATGAGGTGGTCTCCGCCGCCCAAATGGTCGCCGGAGCGACGATCCCGCAGCCCGCCGCCGCGTCTGGCCTCGCCCGGCGGCGAGCCGCCGGCGGGTTTGACCCGCTTGACTGTGGTTTGACCACCTGCGTCACTGACGCGTGGGGCCAGCCCCGTTAATTAAAACAAGTTTAGGATTAATTTAATTAAGATTAGCCACAGTCACTGACACCTGGGTCCCACCGGTCGGGTTTGACCTGGACCTGGCCGTTGACCGCTGACGTCATGTTGACATCATGTCGACGCAATTATTTATTTTCGGAATTATTTTAAAACAGAAATTTCGTAAAATGATTTAAACTTCAAAATTCATAGAAATTCAACCGTAGCTCAGATTGAAATAATTTATATATGAAAAATTATCAGAAAAATGCAATCTATCCATCTGTACTAGTTTCATGCATGAAAACCAACTTATACCTACTGTATAAGTGAAACACTAAAATGGCATTTATAAAGAGCCTATTTGAGTTGCATTTGAATCCTTGATTCAAATGGACTTCATCTAGATAGAATACTAGTTGCATTAGCTCAAACAACATCACATATTCATGCCATGTTCATGCATCATATTGTTGCATATGATTGTTTAATGATTGCCGACACTGTTCCTTCTCGATAGGACTTGCTCCGAGATCGCTCCAGAGTACTGTCTATGAAGCAAGGCCTCCCTTGTTGATCTACCGTGCAAGCAAACCCCTTGTTCATTCCGATAAAATCCTACTCTCTCGCCTCCTGCTCTCGTTATTGCATTAGGACAACAACGATTCATCCGCTACTTTGTGTCTGCGGTAGTTGAACCCATTCCTCCGCATGACTGTCATTGCCACAAGAATAGTTAAAACCCACTAGCATGTGTAGGAGTTGATTGAGCCCATGTTGTGTTCCTACCATGCTATGCCTGCTATTGCTTAGAGTTGTGTCAGTCGGTTCATTGGGAATGAATTGGAGTGTTACGATATGTTACGATGTCGAGAGTGAACGTGTGAACACGATTTGGTAAAGGTAGCGGTGAGAGGCCATGTAGGAGTACATGGTGGGTTGTCTCACCGAACCGCCCTAAGCATCGAGTTCTATGTATGTTGTCCAATGACTCGACACTACCACACATTGGGCTCCGGCGCCCAAGCCCTCTCGACTTATTAACCGACTTGATCTCTGTCCAGAGTCGCAACTAGTTTCTCGTGTTTGTAGGTAGTGCTATTTTTCTACCAAGTGGCACCCGGCAGGTGGGCTTGGGACAGACTAGGCACAGTGTGGCACGGTGTACCAAGTGGCACCGGATGGTGGGCTTGGGAACCCTGCTCACATCGCTTGGGGCCGGAGCGACACCCGCCGGATCTCCTTACGGATGGAACCGAATAGGCGATAAAC
Source organism: Aegilops speltoides (assembly GCA_021437245.1). Lineage (NCBI taxonomy): Eukaryota > Viridiplantae > Streptophyta > Magnoliopsida > Poales > Poaceae > Aegilops > Aegilops speltoides. The sequence continues at coordinate 118,779,933 of CM038146.1, read as the reverse complement.
CCGGCTAGAGTCTTGTGGGGTTAGTCAGGTCGTGGCCGACTCCCTCGCCAGGCTTCCGCTTGAAGGTTGCCGAGATACACGACGTGTACATGGTGGTAAGTGGCGAGAGCGTGTGTGAAGAAGTACACCCCTGCAGGGTTAACATGATCTATTCGAATAGCCGGGTCCGCGGATATGGACTTCTTGGATGCTTACATGGTACATAGATAACTTGAAGTGGATACTCTAAAATGCTCAAGAAAGGTGTGAGTACTATGGATGGTCTTCTCGTAGGGAGACGGGGATGAATCCATAGTAGTGTATTGTGTGGTGATTAGTGGACTCGTGCGCCTATATCACCTCAAAGAAGTTCTCGTAGTCGAGAACAGATAGCCACAGAGTCAAAGCTGGCTTGTCTGCAACTAAACCCCACATTACCCTCTTGATACAAATGCATGTATGATAGGATCGATGTAAGTCTTGCTGAGTACCTTTGTACTCATGGTGCTTTATTTATGTTTTTGCAGCGGAGACCTCGGTCTTACTAGTGTTCTCGTGGACTTGACGAGTAGCTTGTACCTCAGCTACGATCTTGATCGGATGTTGTAGATAGTCGGGCTCTTCACCTTTTTCATTTGTAGATGTCTGCACCTGCACATGTAATGCTTCCGCTTGTTGCTTGTATGTTTCGTATGATGGGTCTTGTGACCCCTGCTTGCAATAATGCTATGATGGCTCTTGAGCCTTTATCTATATGAGTTGTTGAGTTATGCTTTGTGATGTCATGTTGTACAGCACATACTTGCATGTTATGCGACGTGTAATGTGTATTGCTATGTGTGGGATCCGACTATCTAGTTGTTTATCTTTAGTAGCCCTCTTATCGGAAATGTCTCCTAGTGTTTCCACCGAGCCCCGGTAGCTTGCTACCGCTCCGAACACTTAGGCTGGCGGCATGTGTCCTTCTTCGCTCTGGTCCGTCCCTTCGGGAAATGTCACGCGATGAACACCGGAGTCCTGTTAGCCTAGTGCTACAGCCTGGATTCACTCGTGATGACCGACACGCTCGATCTTCGGGTCATGGATGCTGTCCTCGTAAGTTTGTGCCACTTTGGGTTTACGACTAGCCATGTCAGCCGGGCTCCTTATCATATGGATGCTAGCGACACTATCATATACGTGTGCCAAAAGGCTAAACGGTCCCGCAAAGGTAAGGCGACACCGTGGGGATACCGTGCGTGAGGCCGCAAAGTGATATGAAGTGTTACATGCTAGATCGATGTGACATTGAGTCGGGTCCCGACAGCTTTGGTATCGAGCCGATCGCTCAGAGGATTACCAAGCCAAACTGGTGAAGTTGGGTCTAGAAATTCTTTAGTTATGTAAGGGAATTGATTGTGGGAAGGAACGTAAGGCTCTTTTTACTTCTTATACCTCATGGCCTTCTGATCTGAGTCATCCTATCTTTCTGCGGGGTTAAGGAACTAGGCTTTCTTCCGCCTATCAGATCACGTGTTACTACTCCGTAGTTCCATAGGATTGGTTGGTCAGAGTCATATTCCAGTTTTCGAGTACTTCCGGTGTAGTCTATCTAGTATGATCTCAGAACCTTCAGTGATGATGTTGAGTATGTTACTACCCCATTTTAGCAGGATGTCTCATTCTGAGCATTTTACTACCGTTATGCTGCCGGAATTGCCCTAGGAGTTCGGGAGATACTAATTTCCTTGTCCTACATTCTGTGGCCTATAGTTGATCTTGATTCCGCCCTTCGCCGTTTCTCGTGATGTCATCAGCTAAGCGAAGCTTTGTTGCTCGTAGTCAGTATCACGGAGATGGTAGGGATGAGGATCCTCCCGACCAACCTTCATTGACAGAGTTCATGTTAGAGATGGAGAGAAACAAGCGTGAGTCTAACCGCTTGTTGGCACGTATTGAGGAGAACACCGCACATCGGTTCAAAGGGTCTGCAACCATTCATGACTTCATCCGCTTGCACCCACCTACCTTTCATCACTCCATCGAGCCGCCGATGCGGATGGTAGCTCGTAGTATCACACACAAGCTCCGCTCGCGAACGTAGCTGAAGATGACAAGGTCACCTATGCCACGTACCACCGGAAGGTCCCGCTAGTCTTTGGTGGCGTAACTATGAGGCTATGCTTCCGGTTGGCGATTCCTACTTGGAGGGATTTCACTGAGGCTTTTCGCGAGCATCACATTCCTCAGGCCCTCATCGATCGCAAGAGAGAAGAGTTCTGTAGTTTCACCCAGAGTAAGATGGTTGTTGATGCTTACAGCCGAGAGTTTGAGAACCTCGCCCGTTATGCCACAGAAGAAGTGTCCACGGACGCCAAGAAGCAGGCTAGGTTCCGGAAGGGTCTCAACCCCAAGTTGCGTCGAGATCTCCACTTGCATCATTGTGATACGTTCCAAGCTCTTGTGAACAAGGCCATCAATGCAGAGACAGCTCAGCTCACTTACGAGGAGTCTCGTAAGCACACCCGTGATTTGGGATCTTCTTCCGGTTCTGGTTCTCTAAAGCGCCGGATTTGGGTTCCGAACTCTGCTCTTCCTCCCGGATATTTACCAAGACCATCCTATGTGGTGCCTCCCCCAACTCAGTCGTATGTTCCACCCAGGCCTACTGGTAGACCGCTTGTCGTCAAGGGTCCGCATCCAACTTCGTGGACTTGCTTCACATGCGGAAGCCGTGACACTATGCACGGATCGCCTCGGACTAGTTATGCTCCACCCCAGCCCGAGAAGACTGTTGGCTGTGTTAAGCCATCACGCAAGATGATCGTGTCAAGTCAGCTCCCATCGAACGTGGACGTGTGCATCACGCCTCAGCTAGTAACGCCATGATGATCCGGATGTCGTTCTTGGTACACTCCTTGTCAACTGTCATCCAAAGATCGGTTCATTCGACATCGAGCATCTCACTCCTTCATTTCAAAGCTATGCTAACTTGCACAACATGTCATTTTGTGATATGCCCTTCCACTAGTCATTCAAACCCTCGGATCCAAATGGCAAACTTCTAGTGTAAGCCATGGTAACGAAATCCTTGTTGACAGACTTGTATTCCTTGCATCACTTATAGCCCTCAAGTCTCAGATATTAACATCATCTTGGGTATGGTGGATGACAGCTCATTATGCCAAGATTGATTGTTACACCAGTCTGTTCAGCTTACACACCCATCCGCAAGATAGTCACTTTATCTCCACTAGAGTTGCAAGCGCCGGCTCTATTCTCTTAATGCCAGCCCTCTTCCGCACCTTCAAGATATCCCGTAGTCCGTGACTTTCCGGATGTCTTTCAGAGGAACTGCCAGTGTTCCACCCGACAGAGATGTAGAGTTAAATCATAGACCTTATCCCAGGAACTGCTCCAATCTCTAGGAGACCTTACAAGATGGCACCCTTAGAACTAGCCGAGCTTAAGAAACAACTTGATGAGTCCTTGCAAAAGGGTTTCATCCGTCCTAGTTCTTCTCCTTGGGCTTGCCCCGTTCTCTTCGTCAAGAAGAAGGATGGTACGGACCGGATGGTTGTAGATTATCGTCCCGTTAATTTGGTCACGATAAAGAACAAATATCCGCTCCCCAGGATCAACGACCTGTATGATCAGCTCGCTGGATCCTCAGTCTTCTCCAAGATGGATTTGAGGTTAGGCTACCACCAAATCAAGATCAGAAACGGGGACATTCCTAAGACAGCCTTTGTCACTCGTTATGGCCAGTACGAGTACACCGTCATGTCCTTTGGCCTAACCAACGCTCCAGCCACATTCTCCCGCTTGATGAACTCGATCTTCATGGAGTACTTAGATAAGTTCGTCGTGGTTTACCTCGATGATATTCTTATTTACTCGAAGAACGAACAAGAGCATGCCGAACATCTTAGACTTGTGCTAGAAAAACTCAGAGAGCACCGCCTTTACGCCAAGTTCTCCAAGTGTGAATTTTGGTTGCCGAAGTGACCTACCTAGGCCACGTAATCTCCGGTAAGGGCATTGCTGTCAATCCCGAGAGAGTTAAGGCCGTTCTCGATTGACTCCACCAAACCGTTAAACAAGTTAGGAGTTTCCTTGGTCTAGCCAGCTATTGTCGCCGCTTTGTTGAAAACTTCTCCAAAGTAGCTAAACCCCTCACGGAACTTCTCAAGAAAGATAAAAGTTTGAGTGGTCCCCACGGTGTGAGTACAGTTTTCAGAGGCGAAAAGACGCTGACTTCTGCTCCCATACTTGTGCCACCGGATTTCACTAAAGACTTTGTTATCATGCGGCGCCTCACGACAGTGGACTAGGTTGCATTCTTATGCAGGATCGTCATGTGATTGCCTATGCATCTCGACAGCTTGCATCCACATGAGGAGAATTATCCACACATGATCTAGAGCTTGCACCGTAGTCTATGCACTCAAGACTGGCGACATTACCTCCTTGGTAAACGCTGCGAGATCTACACCGATCACCGAGTCTCAAGTATATCTTCACCCAACCAGATCTGAACCTTAGGCAAAGACGTTGGTTGGAATTGATCTCAGATTACGACTTAGGGATTACTTACACTCGTGCAAAGCTAATGTCATGGCTGATGCTCTAAGTCAGAATCCTATTGCAACAATCTCATGTTGCAAGCAGGGCCAACCACTTCTCCATGAGGAATTCGTAAGCTTAACCTTCACATTGCTCCTCACGGATTCCTTTCTACCTTGGTGGCTAAACCTGACCTTGAGGATCGGATTATCGCTGCTCAAAAGGTGACACGGTATTTCCTGATCAAGAGAAACATTAAGAAGGAAGTTGGTGGATGTTTCTCTATGGATGATCGTGGTGTTGTTTTCTTCGTGAATCGCTTGGTGGTTCCCAAGAATCAACATCTTCGATAACCGATTCTTAAGGAGGCGATGAATCCTCTCACGATTCATCCCGTAGTACTAAGATGTATCAGACCTCGCCGGAGGTTCCGTGGACTAGGATGAAGAGAGAAATCGCTGACTTCGTTGCTAATTGCGACGCTTGTCGACGCGCGTTAAGCAGAGCATCAAAGACCTGCTGGCACCCTTCAGCCTTTAGCTATTCCCGAATGGAAATGGGATAAAGTTGGTATGGACTTCATCACCGCTTTCCCGGGACCAAGAGAGGGAATAACGCTATCTTCGTAGTCATTGATCGCCTTTCCAAAGTGGCTCACTTCCTACCTGCTCGAGAGAGATCATCGCTAGTCACTCGCCGACTTATATATTTCTAATAGTATCACTTCACGGTGTTCCACTAGAGATCAATTCAGACCGTGGCAGTCTTTTCACTTCTCATTTCGGGAGAGTTTCCAAACCGCCATGGGAACCCATCTTTCCTTCATGCCGCTTTCCACCCTCACCAAGTGGTCGTGGAACGGGTCAACCAAATTCTCAAGACATGCTTAGAGCTATGCTATCTCATTCGGTATGGATTGGGAGAAATGTCTTCCTTTCGCCGAGTTTGCTTATAACAATAGCTATCAATCCAGTCTCAAGAAAGCTCCTTTTGAGATTCTCTATGGACGAAGATGTCGAACACCGTTGAACTGGTCGAAACCGTGAAAGACAATTCTTTGGACCGACATGATCCAGAGGCGAAGAGCAAGTTCGCATCATTCGTGAGAATTTGAAAACAGCCCAGATCTCGTCAAAAGAGCCAAGATGATCGCCATCATAAGGATATGACTTATGAAATTGGCAACAAAGCTTACCTTGGGTTACTCCTTTGAAGGGTACCCATCGCTTGATATCAAGGGCAAGTTGGCTCCTCGTTACATTGGTCCTTTTCGCATTCTCGCTAAACGAGGAGAGGTTGCCTACCAGTTGAACTACCCCACATCTTTCTCGAGTTCATGATGTCTTCCACGTCTCTCAACTCAGCGTTGCTTCTCGGATCCTATCCATGAGTGGACCACGAAACGCTTGATCTCCAAGATAACCTCACATACCGAGAGTACCCGGTTCGCATTCTCGATCAAGCAGAACGTGTCACTCGACGTCATAACATCAAGTTTCTCAAGGTTCAGTGGTCTCATCATTCCGAGAGAGAAGCTACTTGGGAGCGAGAAGATCGTCTTCGACTGGAGTACCCCGCTTTCTTTCCGTCGACCCCCGAATCCCCGGGACGAGATTTTTTCAAGTGGGGCGAGTTGTCACATCCCTAGTTCGGTATGACCTAGACTAGCTAGTCATTTGTGCATCATGTTTATATTCATTTAAATTTGAAATGAGGATTTGTAAAACCCCCTCGGGATCATTTTAGAAATGACCCAAATAAAAATTGCTCCAAAAGGTCCAAGAAAATGTTCATGTTGCCCTCTGAAAATATTGGACAGAGATAAAAATCAAACCAATATTTTTAGGAGCTCATAAGTATTTATTTTGGGCATTTGGAATTAATCCAGTAATTATTTTGCCTTGGATATATATATGTTATATATATATTATATGTCCAAAAATTATGTCATTTATTAAGGAGCTCTAGAATAATATAACTAGCTCCTGAAAAATTTGGCATAAGTAAATAAAATGATTTAGTATTTTAAACTAAATCAAAACAAATTACAGAAAATAGAAAACAGAAATAAAAAGGGGAAACTTACGGCGCTTAGCTCTGTGGTTGGCCCAAGATCATCTTGGCTTCTGGCCAGCCCGGCCCAGCCCGCCTCCTCCTCTGTCGTCTTCGTCCTCGACAGGGGACGGGCGCGTGCCCGACGCGCGCTCCGCCGCGCCGCGCCACGCCACCTCTCTGCTTGCCTGCCTCTCCCCTCCTCGTCGACGCCCGGACGACGCCACGCCGCCGCCCGTTCCCTCTCCCACTCTCTCGCTCTCCCTCCTCCCTCGACTTCTTCCTCTCCGCGCCCGGCCGCTGCCGTCGCCACCACTCGCCGTCACCGCGGCCTTAGCCGTCCCCTCGCCCCTCCGTCGTGCCCAGAGGCTCCGCCACGACCCCCTCGTCCCCTCCATCAAGCCGCAAGACGCCGGACGCCCCGTGGAGCCGTCGCCGCCGCCTTCTTCAACCCGCGGCCGTGAAGATCTCCGGCGACCTTACGCCGCCGTCAGCGCGTCCCCGAGCCCGCTTCGACGGCCGCTGCAACCGCTGTGAGCTGCTGCTCCTCCTCCCTCTCTCCTTCCCCGTTCTCGCCCGTAGCTCCGTTCCCCATCACGGCCGTAGCTCTTCGCGCCGCCATGTCGCCACCGCAGCCACACCACCGGGCACACGCAACCGAGCACGCCACCGCGGTCATCACGTCTCCAGGAGGCGAACGCGACCAACCCCGGCCCCTGCCGTGCACCGCAGCCGCATCCCCGCTCGAGCCCGAGCTCCGGCCGCCGCCGCGAGCTCTGCTCCGGCGAGCTCCGGCACCCCCACGGTCTCCCGCGTGTCCCACTGGATGCGCGCGAGCCTGGGCTTCGCGTAGGTGGTCTCCGCCGCCCAAATGGTCGCCGGAGCGACGATCCCGCAGCCCGCCGCCGCGTCTGGCCTCGCCGGCGCCGAGTCGGCGGGTTTGACCCGTTGACTGTGGTTTGACCACCTGCGTCATCGACGCGTGGGGCCGGCCCGTTAATTAAAACAAGTTTAGGATTAATTTAATTAAGATTAGCCACGATCATCGACACTGGGTCCCACCGTCGGGTTTGACTGGACCTGGCCGTTGACCGCTGACGTCATGTTGACATCATCCGACGCAATTATTTATTTTCTGGAATTATTTTAAAACAGGAAATTTCAGAAAATGATTTAAACTTCAGAAATTCATAGAAATTCAACCGTAGCTCAGATTGAAATAATTTATATATGAAAAATTATCAGAAAAATGCAATCTATCCATCTGTACTAGTTTCATGCATGAAAAACCAACTTATACCTACTGTATAAGTGAAACACTAAAAATGGCATTTATAAAGAGCCTACTTGGAGTTGCATTTGAATCCTTGATTCAAATGGACTTCATCTAGATAGAATACTAGTTGCATTAGCTCAAACAACATCACATATTCATGCCATGTTCATGCATCATATTGTTGCATATGATTGTTTAATGATTGCCGACACCGTTCCTTCTCGATAGGACTTGCTCCGGAGATCGTTCCAGAGTACCTGTCTATGAAGCAGTGCCTCCCTTGTTGATCTACCAGGCAAGCAAACCCCCTTGTTCATTCCGATAAAATCCTACTCTCTCGCTCCTGCTCTCAGTTATTGCATTAGGACAACAACGATTCATCTACGCTACTTTGTGTCATGCGGTAGTTGAACCCATTCCTCTGCATGACTGTCATTGCCACGAAGAATAGTTAAAACCCACTAGCATGTGTAGGAGTTGATTGAGCCCATGTTGTGTTCCTACCATGCTATGCCTGCTATTGCTTAGAGTTGTGTCAGGTCTGGTTCATTGGGAATGAATTGGAGTGTTACGATATGTTACGATGTCGAGAGTGAACGTGTGAACACGATTTGGTAAAGGTAGCGGTGAGAGGCCATGTAGGAGTACATGGTGGGTTGTCTCACCGAACCGCCCTAAGCATCGAAGTTCTATGTATGTTGTCCAATGACTCGATACTACCACACATTGGGCTCCGGCGCCCAAGCCCTCTCGACTTATTAACCGACTTGATCTCTGCCCGTGAGTCGCAACTAGTTTCTGGTGTTTGTAGGTAGTGCTATTTTTCTACCGAGTGGCACCCGGCAGGGTGGGCTTGGGACAGACTAGGCACTGGTGGCACGGTGTACCAACTGGCACCCGGATGGAGGGCTTGGGAACCCTACTCACTTCGTTTGGGGCCGTGAGCGACACCCCGGCCGGATCTCCTTACGGATGGAACCCGAATAGGCGATAAACCTGGGCTAGAGTCTTGTGGGGTTAGTCAGGTCGTGGCCGACTCCCTCGCCAGGCTTCCGCTTGAAGGTTGCCGAGATACACGACGTGTACATGGTGGTAAGTGGCGAGAGCGTGTGTGAAGAAGTACACCCCTGCAGGGTTAACATGATCTATTCGAATAGCCGGGTCCGCGGATATGGACTTCTTGGATGCTTACATGGTACATAGATAACTTGAAGTGGATACTCTAAAATGCTCAAGAAAGGTGTGAGTACTATGGATGGTCTTCCTCGTAGGGAGACGGGATGAATCCATAGTAGTGTATTGTGTGGTGATTAGTGGACTCGTGCGCCATATCACCTCAAAGAAGTTCTCGTAGTCGAGAACAGGATAGCCACAGAGTCAAAGCTGGCTTGCTGCAACTAAACCCCACATTACCCTCTTGATACAAATGCATGTATGATAGGATCTGATGTAAGTCTTGCTGAGTACCTTTGTACTCATGGTGCTTTATTTATGTTTTTGCAGCGGAGACCTCGGTCTTACTAGTGTTCTCGTGGACTTGACGAGTAGCTTGTACCTCAGCTACGATCTTGATCGGATGTTGTAGATAGTCGCTCTTCACCTTTTTCATTTGTAGATGTCTGCACCTGCACATGTAATGCTTCCGCTTGTTGCTTGTATGTTTCGTATGATGGGTCTTGTGACCCCTGTTTGCAATAAATGCTATGATGGCTCTTCTGAGCCTTTATCTATATGAGTTGTTGAGTTATGCTGTGATGTCATGTTGTACAGCACATACTTGCATGTTATGCGTACGTGTAATGTGTATTGCTATGTGTGGGATCTGACTATCTAGTTGTTTATCTTTAGTAGCCCCTCTTACCGGGAAATGTCTCCTAGTGTTTCCACTGAGCCCTGGTAGCTTGCTACTGCTCCGGAACACTTAGGCTGGCCGGCATGTGTCCTTCTTCGTTCCTGTGTCTGTCCCTTCGGGGAAATGTCACGCGATGAACACCGGAGTCCTGTTAGCCTAGTGCTACAGCCTGGATTCACTCGCTGATGACCGACACGTTCGATGCTGGGTCATGGATGCCTGTCCCTGTAAGTTTGTGCCACTTTGGGTTTACGACTAGCCATGTCAGCCCGGCTCCTTATCATATGGATGCTAGCGACACTATCATATACGTGTGCCAAAAGGCTAAACGGTCCCGGCAAAGGTAAGGCGACACCCGTGGGGATACCGTGCGTGAGGCCGCAAAGTGATATGAAGTGTTACATGCTAGATCGATGTGACATTGAGTCGGGGTCCTGACATCTATGAATATTATTTGGTTCTTCTCTGAATTCTTATATGCATGATTTGATATATTTGCAAGTCTCTTAGAATTATCGGTTTAGTTTGGCCTACTAGATTGATCTTTCTTGCCATGAGAGAAGTGCTTAGCTTTAGGTTCAATCTTGCGGTGTCCTTTCCCAGTGACACTAGGGGTAGCAAGGCACGCACTGTATTGTTGCCATCGAGGATAACAAGATGGGGTTTTCATCATATTTCTTGAGTTAATTCCTCTACATCATGTCATGAGGGTTCCCCTCCCGCCACCGCCGGCCTCCCGCCGCCGCCGCCTTGCTGCTGGCACGGGCGAAGCGCCTAAAGCTCGCCCCACTCCCCCCCTCTCTCCCCACACCCCCACGGGCGCAAGCGCTTGCTGGCTGGGGAAACTTCTCTTTGGAGCCTTGGACCCACCTTCTTCCTTCCCCGCCGCCGGCGAAGCTCCGATGGCATGGGCGGCGACGGGCCCTTATCACCCCCTGCTCATGGGACGTTGGCGTCGGGCGGCCTCCTCGAGCTGCAGCGCTGGACTTCGTGGGGTTCAGCAGCTCGGCGATGGGCTTGCAGGGCAGTCGGCTGGTGGAGGCGTGCCGGTGCCCCGGGTCTCGTGCGTGGCGGGGCGGCTACGACGCTCCCGTCTTGGGAGGTGGCACGCGGTCGGCCCCCTACTGGATCCAGCCGGATCTGGTGGTAGGGGTCGGCCGGTGGCGTGTGGTAGTGGTGGTGCGTGCTCGGCGGCTCCAGCGCTATGAGCTCGCTGAGCGACGTGGGTAGGGTAGCGGCAGGGCATGGCCGTTGCTCCGGCCGTGGGCGGCAACGTGTGGAGGTTCGGTGGTGGTGGACTCTGAAGGAAATATGCCCTTGAGGCAATAATAAAGTTATTATTTATTTCCTTATATCATGATAAATGTTTATTATTCATGCTAGAATTGTATTAACCGGAAACATAATATATGTGTGAATACATAGACAAACATAGTGTCACTAGTATGCCTCTACTTGACTAGCTCGTTGAATCAAAGATGGTTAAGTTTCCTAGCCATAGACATGAGTTGTCATTTGATTAACGGGATCACATCATTAGGAGAATGATGTGATTGACTTGACCCATTCCGTTAGCTTAGCACTTGATCATTTAGTATATTGATATTGCTTTCTTCATGACTTATACATGTTCCTGTAACCATGAGAATTATGCAACTCCCGTTTACCGGAGGAACACTTTGGGTACTACCAAACGTCACAACGTAACTGGGTGATTATAAAGGAGTACTACAGGTGTCTCCGAAGGTACATGTTGAGTTGGCGTATTTCGATATTAGGTTTTGTCACTCCGATTGTCGGAGAGGTATCTCTGGGCCCTCTCGGTAATGTACATCACTATAAGCCTTGCAAGCAATGTGATCAATGAGTTGGTTACGAGATGATGCATTACGTAACGAGTAAAGAGACTTGCAGGTAACGAGATTGAACTAGGTATTGGATACCGACGATCGAATCTCGGGCAAGTAACATACCGATGACAAAGGGAAGAACTTATGTTGTTGTGTGGTTTGACCGATAAAGATCTTCGTAGAATATGTAGGAACCAATATGGGCATCCAGGTCCCACTGTTGGTTATTGACTGAGAATAGTTCTAGGTCATGTCTATATAGTTCTCGAACCCGTAGGGTCCGCACGCTTAACGTTACGATGACAGTTTTATTATGAGTTTATAAGTTTTGATGTATCGAAGTTTGTTCGGAGTCCCGGATGTGATCACGGACATGACGAGGAGTCTCGAAATGGCCGAGACATAAAGATTGATATATTGGACGACTATATTCGGACACCGGAAGTGTTGCAGGTGATTTCAGAGAAAACCGGAGTGCCGGAGGGTTACCGAACCCCCCGGGAGAGTAATTGGCCTTATGGGCCTTAGGGGAAAGGAAAGAGGGGCGGCCAGCATGGGCCGCGCGCCCCCTCCCCCCTCTGGTCCGAATTGGACAAGGAAGGGGGGGCGGCACCCCCCCTTTTCCTTCCCCCTCTCCCCCTTCCTTTCTCCTCCTAGTAGGAGTAGGAAAGGAGGAGTCCTACTCCTACTAGGAGGAGGATTCCTCCTCCTTGGCGCGCCCTCTAAGGGCCGGCCGGCCTCCCCCTTGCTCCTTTATATACGGGGGCGGGGGGGCACCCCATAGACACACAAGTTGATCTACGGATCGTTCCTTAGCCGTGTGCGGTGCCCCTCTCCACCATATTCCACCTCGGTCATATCGTCGCGGAGTTTAGGCGAAGCCCTGTGCCGGTAGAGCATCATCATCGTCACCACGCCGTCGTGCTGACAGAACTCATCCCCGACACTTTGCTGGATCAGAGTCCGGGGATTGTCATCGAGCTGAACGTGTGCTGAACTCGGAGGTGCCGTACGTTTGGTACTTGGCTCGGTCGGATCGTGAAGATGTACGACTACATAAACCGCGTTGTCATAACGCTTCCGCTTACGGTCTACGAGGGTACGTGGACAATACTCTCCCCTCTCGTTGCTATGCCATCACCATGATCTTGTGTGTGCGTAGGAATTTTTTTGAAATTACTACGTTCCCCAATAGTGGCATCCGAGCCTAGGTTTTATGCGTTGATGTTATATGCACGAGTAGAACACAAGTGAGTTGTGTGCGATACAAGTCATACTGCTTACCAGCATGTCATACTTTGGTTCGGCGGTATTGTGTGATCAAGCGGCCCGGACCGACATTACGCGTACGCTTACGCGAGACTAGTTTCACCGTTACGAGCACTCGTGCTTAAAGGTGGCTGGCGGGTGTCTGTCTCTCTCACTTTAGCTGAATCGAGTGTGGCTACGCCCGGTCCTTGCGAAGGTTAAAACAGCACCAACTTGACGAACTATCGTTGTGGTTTTGATGCGTAGGTAAGAACGGTTCTTGCTAAAGCCCATAGAAGCCACGTAAAATTTGCAACAACAAAGTAGAGGACGTCTAACTTGTTTTTGCAGGGCATGTTGTGATGTGATATGGTCAAGATGTGATGCTATATTTTATTGTATGAGATGATCATGTTTTGTAACCAAAGTTATCGGCAATGGCAGGAGCCATATGGTTGTCGCTTATTGTATGAAATGCAACGCTCTGTAATTGCTTTACTTTATCACTAAGCGGTAGCGATAGTCGAGAAGCAATAGATGGCATAATGACAACGATGCTACGATGGAGATCAAGGTGTCGGCGCGGTGGCGATGGTGATCACGACGGTGCTTCAAGATGGAGATCACAAGCACAAGATGATGATGGTCATATCATATCACTTATATTGATTGCATGTGATGTTTATCCTTTATGCATCTTATCTTGCTTTGATTGACGGTAGCATTTTAAGATGATCTCTCACTAATAATCAAGAAGTGTTCTCCCGAGTATGCACCGCTATGAAAGTTCTTCGTCTTTGAGACACCACGTGATGATCGGGTGTGATAGGCTCTACGCTCAATACAACGGTGCAAACCAGTTGCACACGCGAATAATCAGGTCATACTTGATGAGCCTAGCATATACAGATATGGCCTCGAACACGGAGACCGAAGGTCGAACGTGAATCATATAGTAGATATGATCAACATAGTGATGTTCACCACTGAAACTACTCCATCTCACGTGATGATCGGACATGGTTTAGTTGATTTGGATCACGTGATCACTTAGATGACTAGAGAGATATCTATCTAAGTGGGAGTTCTTAAGTAATATGATTAATTGAACTTAAATTTATCATGAACTTAGTACCTGATAGTATTTTGCTTGTCTATGTTTGTTTGTAGATAGATGGCTCGTCTTTGTTGTTCCGTTGAATTTTAATGCGCTCCTTGAGAGAGCAAAGTTGAAAGATGATGGTAGCAATTACACGGACTGGGTGCGTAACTCGAGGATTATCCTCATTGCCTGATGTAAAAGTTACGCCCCGAAGCACCGCTGGGTGCCAACTCTGCTGCCGATGCAATCGACGACGTTAAGAACGTATGGCAGAGCAAAGCTGATGACTACTTGATAGTTCAGTGTGCCATGCTATACGGCTTAGAACCGGGTCTTCAACGACGTTTTGAACGTCATGGAGCATATGAGATGTTCCAGGAGTTGAAGTTAATATTTCAAGCAAATGCCCGGATTGAGAGATATGAAGTCTCCCATAAGTTCTACAGCTGCAAGATGGAGGAGAATAGTTATGTCAGTGAACATATACTCAAAATGTGCGGGTATAATAATCACTTGATTCAACCGGGAGTTAATCTTCACGATGATAGTGTCATTGATGTAATTCTTCAATCATTGCCACCAAGCTACAAGAGCTTCGTGATGAACTATAATATGCAAGGGATGAACAAGACTATTCCCGAGCTCTTCGCAATGCTAAAAGCCGCGGAGGTAGAAATCAAGAAGGAGCATCAAGTGTTGATGGTTAACAAGACCACCAGTTTCAAGAAAAAGGGCAAAGGAAAGAAGAAGGGGAACTTCAAAAATAACGGCAAGCAAGTTGCTGCTCAAGAGAAGAAACCCAAGTTTGGACCTAAGCCTGGAAATCGAGTGCTTTCTCGCAAGCGATCGACCTCGAAGCGGAACTGCCCCAAGTATTTGGCGGATAAGAAGGATGGCAAAGTGAACAAAGGTATATGTGATATACATGTTATTGATGTGTACCTTACTAATGCTCGCAGAGCACTGGGTATTTGATCTTTGGTTCATTGCTAATATTTGCAACTCGAAACAGGGACTACGGATTAAGCAAAGATTGGCTAAGGACAAGGTGACGATGCGCGTGGGAAATGATTCCAAAGTCGATGTGATCGCGGTAGGCACGCTACCTCTACATCTACCATCGGGATTAGTTTTAGACCTAAATAATTGTTATTTGGTGCCAGCGTTGAGCATGAACATTATATCTGGATCTTGTTTGATGCGAGACGGTTATTCATTTAAATCAGAGAATAATGGTTGTTCTATTTATATGAGTAATATCTTTTATGGTCATGCACCCTTGAAGAGTGGTCTATTTTTATTGAATCTCGATAGTAGTGATACACATATTCATAGTGTTGAAACCAAAAGATGCAGAGTTGATAACGATAGTGCAACTTATTTGTGGCACTGCCGTTTAGGTCATATCGGTGTAAAGCGCATGAAGAAACTCCATACTGATGGGCCACTTGATTATGAATCACTTGGTACTTGCGAACCGTGCCTTATGGGCAAGATGACTAAAACGCTGTTCTCCGGAACTATGGAGGGGGCAACTGATTTGTTGGAAATCATACATACTGATGTTTGTGGTCCAATGAATGTTGACGCTCGCGGCGGGTATCGTTATTTTCTCACCTTCACAGATGATTTGAGCAGATATGGGTATATCTACTTAATGAAACACAAGTCTGAAACATTTGAAAAATTCAAAGAATTTCAGAGTGAAGTGGAAAATCATCGTAACAATAAAATAAAGTTTATATGATCTGATCGTGGAGGAGAATATTTGAGTTACGAGTTTGGTCTACACGTGAAACAATGCGGAATAGTTTCACAACTCACGCCACCCGGAACACCACAACGAAATGGTGTGTCCGAACGTCGTAATCGTACTTTACTAGATATGATGCGATCTATGATGTCTCTTACTGATTTACCGCTATCGTTTAGGGGTTATGCTTTAGAGAATGCCGCATTCACATTAAATAGGGCACCATCAAAATCCGTTGAGATGACGCCTTATGAACTGTGGTTTGGCAAGAAACCAAAGTTGTCATTTCTTAAAAGTTTGGGGCTGCGATGCTTATGTGAAGAAACTTCAACCAGATAAGCTCGAACCCAAATCGGAGAAATGTGTGTTCATAGGATACCCCAAAGAGACTATTGGGTACACCTTCTATCACACATCTGAGGGCAAGATTTTCGTTGCTAAAATCGGATCCTTTCTAGAGAAGGAGTTTCTCTCGAAAGAAGTGAGTGGGAGGAAAGTAGAACTTGATGAGATAACTGTATCTGCTCCCTTATTGGAAAGTAGTTCATCACAAGAACCGGTTCCTATGACAACTACACCAATTAGTGAGGAAGCTAATGATATTGATCATGAAACTTCAGATCAAGTTTCTACTAAACCTCGTAGGTCTACCAGAGTAAGATCCGCACCAGATTGGTACGGTAATCCTATTCTGTAAGTCATGTTACTTGACCATGATGAACCTACGAACTATGAGGAAGTGATGATGAGCCCAGATTCCGCAAAATGGCTAGAGGCCATGAAATCTGAGATAGGATCCATGTATGAGAAAAAAGTGTGGACTTTGGTGGAGCCCGATGATTGGCAAGCCATAGAAAATGAATGGATCTTCAAGAGGAAGACGGACGTTGTTAGTAGTGTTACTATCTACAAAGCTCGACTTGTCGCAAAAAGGTTTTTCGACAAGTTCAAGGTGTTGAATACAATGAGATTTTCTGACATATCGATGCTTAAGTCTGTCCGAATCATGTTAGCAATTGCCACATTTTATGCAATCTGGCAAATGGAAGTGAAAACTGTATTCCTTAATGGTTTTCCTAAAGAAGAATTAACCAAAAGGTTTTGTCAATCCTAAAGGTGCTAACAAAATGTGCAAGCTCCAGCGATCCATCTATGGACTGGTGCAAGCATCTCAGAGTTGGAATATATGCTTTGATAAGTTAATCAAAGCATATAGTTTTGTACAGACTTACGGCGAAGCCTGTATTTACAAGAAAGTGAGTGGGAGCACTACAAAGCATTTCTGAGAAGTATATGTGAATGACATATTGTTGATCGAAATAATGTAGAATTATTCTGCAAAGCATAAAGGAGTGTTTGAAAGGAGTTCTTTAAAAGAAAGAGCTCAGTAAAGCTACATACATATTGAACATCAAGATCTATTGAGATAGATCAAGACGCTTGATAAGATTTTCAATGAGTACATACCTTGACAAGATTTTGAAGTAGTTCAAAATGGAGCAGATCAAAGAAAGAGTTCTTGCTGTGTTGCAAAGGTATGAAATTGAGTAAGACTCAAATCCCGACCACGGCAGAAAATAGAAAGAGAATGAAAGTCATTCCCTATGCATCACCATAGGTTCTATAAAAGTATGCCATGCTATGGACTGCACCTATTGTATACTCGCCTGGTTTGGCAAGAGAGTACAATAGTGATCTAGGAGACTGAAGGAAATATTCCCTAGAGGCAATAATAAAGTTATTATTTATTTCCTTATATCATGATAAATGTTTATTATTCATGCTAGAATTGTATTAACCGGAAACATAATACATGTGTGAATACATAGACAAACATAGTGTCACTAGTATGCCTCTACTTGACTAGCTCGTTGAATCAAAGATGGTTAAGTTTCCTAGCCATAGACATGAGTTGTCATTTGATTAACAGGAACACATCATTAGGAGAATGATGTGATTGACTTGACCCATTCCGTTAGCTTAGCACTTGATCGTTTAGTATATTGCTATTGCTTTCTTCATGACTTATACATGTTCTTGTAACTATGAGAATTATGCAACTCCCGTTTACCAGAGGAACACTTTGGGTACTACCAAACGTCACAACGTAACTGGGTGATTATAAACGAGTACTACAGGTGTCTCCGAAGGTACATGTTGAGTTGGCGTATTTCGAGATTAGGTTTTGTCACTCCGATAGTCGGAGAGGTATCTCTGGGCCCTCTCGGTAATGTACATCACTATAAGCCTTGCAAGCAATGTGATCAATGAGTTAGTTACGAGATGATGCATTACGTAACGAGTAAAGAGATTTGCCGGTAACGAGACTGAACTAGGTATTGGATACCGACGATCGAATCTCGGGCAAGTAACATACCGATGACAAAGGGAACAACGTATGTTGTTGTGCGGTTTGACCGATAAAGATCTTCGTAGAATATGTAGGAACCAATATGGGCATCCAGGTCCTGCTGTTGGTTATTGACCGAGAATAGTTCTAGGTCATGTCTACATAGTTCTCGAACCCGTAGGGTCCGCACGCTTAACGTTACGATGACAGTTTTATTATGAGTTTATAAGTTTTGATGTACCGAAGTTTGTTTGGAGTCCCGGATGTGATCACGGACATGACGAGGAGTCTCGAAATGGTCGAGACATAAAGATTGATATATTGATGACTATATTCGACACCGAAGTGTTCGGTGATTTCGGAGAAACTCGGAGTGCCGGAGGGTTACCGAACCCCCGGAGAGTAATGGGCCTTATGGGCCTTAGGGAAAGGAGAGAGGGCGGCCAGCATGGGCCGCGCCCCCCCCCTCGGTCCGAATTGACTAGGAAGGGGGCGACCCCCTTTCCTCCCCCTCCCCTTCCTTCCTCCTCCTAGTAGGAGTAGGAAAGGAGGAGTCCTACTCCTACTAGGAGGAGGATTCCTCCTCCTTGGCGCGCCCTCTAAGGGCTGGCCGGCCTCCCCCCTTGCTCCTTTATATACGAGGGCGGGGGGGCACCCAATAGACACACAAGTTGATCTACGGATCGTTCCTTAGCCGTGTGCGGTGCCCCCCTCCACCATATTCCACCTTGGTCATATTGTTGCGGAATTTAGGCGAAGCCCTGTGCCGGTAGAGCATCATCATCGTCACCACGCCGTCGTGCTGACGGAACTCATCCCCGACACTTTTTGGATCGGAGTCCGGGGATCGTCATCGAGCTGAACGTGTGCTGAACTCGGAGGTGCCGTACGTTCGGTACTAGGATCGGTCGGATCGTGAAGATTTACGACTACATCAACCGCGTTGTCATAACGCTTCCGCTTACGGTCTACGAGGGTACGTGGACAATACTCTCCCCTCTCATTGCTATGCCATCACCATGATCTTGCGTGTGCGTAGGAATTTTTTTGAAATTACTACGTTCCCCAACAGACTCCCGGTCTCGTGACGGCTCCATGGAGGCTTAGCGGATCTACTTGCGGCCGCGGCCAGCTTCTCCGGCGTCGGCTTGTCTGCGATCGGACCATTTAGGCCTTCACTCCATCTCCTCCGTGCTTGGTCGCTACTCCCTTCGAAGGGCTGGCCCTTTCGCAGCTGCGGTCCATCGCTCCTCTTGCACCCGGTGCAGCAGGACCGAGCTCGTCTTGCGCACAGTGCCGCAGGACCGAGCTCGTCCCACGCACGGTGCAGCAGGAGTGACCTCGTCCCTGTCCCATGGTGCTGCAGGACCGATCTTGTCTCGCACTTCGGGCTGCAGGATGGGTCGATGGATCCCAGTGTTGGTCGACCTATTGGGTCTCGATGCTGGGGATGGGCCAAGGGTGCAAAGGCAGATCCTTTTCTGCGCGTCACTTTGTTTGGGGTAGCGGCGGGTCTCGGGTGCAGTGGTGTCAAGGTTTGGATGCCTGGGTGGCGGCCTTGGTGGCAGTGCATGGTGCTCTTGTGCAGAGCCCGTGTCTTGGTGCTGCCCAGTGACCATGGCCGTGTGGGCGGCGTGGTTGCCGGGTTGTAGCGTTCGGCGGCAGTGAGTGTTGGCCGGGGTGAAAACCTGCTCTATCTTTGGACGGACCGGTGACGATGAAGCTCATTCCCTTCTTGAAGGTGTCGTCGCGGCTCTCACCGCCCGTCATGCGGCTCCGGGGGAAACTCTGATCCTCGGATCGGGCGGTGGCGGTGCTCCGGTGTCGTATCCACTACAAAAAAAATACACTTCCATGATGATACATGTTTGTCACAGTAGGTGGCGTTTTCTGTCATGCATGTACATCCTTGATGATTTTTTGACAGAATCAAAGATAGTCATACCTGTGCTGTCGTAGAAGTGTTCCATGACATTACCAAAATTATCATCACGGAAGTGTCCACTTCCATGACGATAAATCCCGCGTCACAGAAGTGCTTTCTTCAAGGGTGAGCGACACGTGGCAACCACCGTAACGGAACGCCGTTAAGCTATCGGGTCGGGTTTTGGATCCGATAACCCGTTAACAGCCCCGACCAATGGGGATTTTCCACGTGTAAAATCATAATTGGCTGGAGGAAACACGTGTCAGCTCATCGTTGGGACAGATGTCATCCACTCATTGGACAAAAGGCACCTATGATACGTCGACACATGGCACGGCCCAACAGAGGCCCATTCCTGTGAAAAGGCCGGCCCGTTTGACTTGGTCAAAAGGTGGCGGGCCGGCCCATGTAAAGCCTGTTAACGGCATGTTCGCATATAGCCCATTTACAGCCCGCTAACCCAAGGCCCGTTCGCCCTATCGAATTAGGCCCGAGAGCGCCATCCGGCCACCCAATATGATTCCAGCCCATTTTCACTTCGCCCATGTATGGCCCATGACGCCTCTTCGCCCATATGAGGCCCTATGTAACTCTTGGCCTATGAACGGCCCGTGGTGAAACGGCCCGTAATGAACAAAGGTATCACTTTACACCCATTAACGACCCATGGTGAAACCGCCCGTAATGAACAAAGGTATCACTTTATACCCATTAACGGCCCGTTATTCCGCTGGGCTGTTTCAGCCCATGTTATCTTTCGCCTTCTCGAGCCCATTTATTCTTGGGATCATTTCAAAGATTCGCTTACTTATGGCCCGCATCGCTATTTTTCGCTTGTGGGCCAAATTCAGCCCGTGGTTACAGTCGGCCTGTTAATACGTTGGGCCATTTTCATAGCGTCATGAAATACGGCCTATTAACGATGGCCCGTTATGGTCGGCCCATGAACGGACGATTCCAACTCTAGCCCGTTTACGGCCATAATGCGGCCTGTTATTGGCCCATGTTTGGCCAATCGATCATACTGCCCATATAAGGCCGATTGATGATATGGCCCGTAGAAGGCCCATTGTTTCTATGGCCCGTAGAAGGCCCATTGTTTCTACGGCCCATAGAAGGCCCATTTTTTCTATGGCCCGTAGAAGGCCCACTATTTCTACGGCCCGTAGGAGGCCCGGTGTCACTACAGTAAATATTAGCCCATGGTTATTGTGGCCTAGTTTTAAAAAATAGGTTATAGCAGCCACTAGCAAACCGCGGAAAAAGAAATGCACTGACTACAAGCAAACAAATAAACAAGACAACAAGGAAATAAATAAGCAAGCAACTTACGCTAGGCTATCACGGCTATCACACATATTACATCCACTGGGCATCAAAGTTCGCCACCAGGCAAATAAATGTGCCGACAAAAGAATATACAAAAGCGAGAGAACTTGTAAGGCACTAGGCCCGGCAGTCGGGGCCCCAAACAGCTGAAGAAGCTGAGTAGACCTCAGTTGTGTCAATGATAGATGCATCAACACTAGATTTAAGGCATGATGGTGCGCACGGCAGTCCTCTGACATCTTCATTGCATCTTTGACTTCAAGTCGGAGCTGAGCTGAAGCAAGCCTTTCCGCTTTAAGTTGATACTGAAGAAGTCAAACTGATTGAGGCAGCAACTGCACAGAGGTTGTCTCACACCTACTGGTGAGTAGCTTCAACTCACTGTTTTCATCAAGACAGGACCTTGGGGTCATCTCGCTGTCCTCAAGATGGTTTGGCTCACTATCTTCCCTAAAGTTCTGCCTGGCATAAGAGAAACGACTCTGAAAGAGAAACAAGGAGACACGTAACAGGTTTCACAATTATATAAGCAAATAAATAAATCTGTTCTGCATAAGGAACATGTTTTTACAACTACAATTTGAAACTAGTAGTTGTTGCAAACATCCAATCAGATGTAAACAGCAAAGCAAACAGCAATGGAGGAAATGATGCCTATCCAAATCTATACTAGAACAAAGTTTGAAGGCTTGAGAAGGATGAACTTACATTACATGTTAACACGGGTTGGACAAAGCCCTTCTCCATGTTGATGGAAGGATAATTCAATAAATTCCCCAAAGAAAATTCTTTCTAAGCGTTGCCATTATTCTACATTTTGCAAAGAGAAAATATAGATCAAATAATATTGGAAGAAACAGAGGATAATGAAGCTCAGGTGCAGACTGATGATACATAATCAAATAGCAATTAATTAAGTACAGTGTTACAAGGAAAAAGGGAGAGAGGTACTGACAAGAGCAATGCAGAGCCCATTATTGTTTTGAGATCGTATGATCCTTTGAGCAAGGAGATTCATCTGAAATTAGTTTTCATACAAGAGAGACGGTAAGGCACAAGCAGAAATTTAGGAGTTCCAATTTTGAATTGATATCATAGACAGTACCTAACGCTGGGCTCCCAGCAGTTCTATTAGGGGTTTGGCCACTGGAGTAGGGGTAAAGTGTGGTACAATTGGGCCTGTGTTTTCTGTGGCTGCTGATCTATCTGATTTAACAGGTATCACTACCTTTTCCAAATACCTAGTTTGTACTCCTTGAGGATCTGCACTCACCCTCTTCCTTTTGGACATCTATTACGAAAGAACAACATTTGACTGGAAAAACATAGTGTGACGACACATGAAATAGGTATAGAAAATGGATAGGTATGGCATATAGCACTACTAGGGAAAAGGCTAGCAGCAGTGCGGGTTTTCAGGCTAGCAGCAGCGCGGGTGGTCGCGCTACTAATAAGGCGCTACAGCTAACTCATAGTAGTAGCGCGGCCCGAACCAGCGCTACTATCGTTGAACGATATCGCAGCGCTTTTAGAACGCGCTACTATTAGCTAGCAGTAGCGATTTCCTCATCCAACGCTGCTGCTATCTCTTTCATCATTTTCCATTTCATTTCTCCCTTCAGATGCTAGAAACTAGGTCATATCTTTCATCAAATTCCTAAATACGGTAGTACTCCCTTCGTTCCAAGTTACTCGTCGTGGTTTTAGTTCAAACCACGACGAGTAATTTGGAACGAAGGGAGTACTAAGATAACAATTTCATGCACAGCCAAAATGTATCCTCAAGCAGTACATGCATGGTCATATCAACGGCCATCATCATATGTAGTTTTAGATGATATCGACGACGATCATCATATGTAGTTCTAGATGATATAGCCACACACACATATGTAGTTCTAGATGATATAGCCACACACACATGTAGTTCTAGATGATATCAAGACAATCATCATCCTCAAGCTCGGGCGGTTGGTGTTCTGATAGTAATTAGGATAGCCTGTCCAACACGAAGATTCTTGCCATCGAGGAATTTCTTCCACCCAACCGAGCTTAAGTGTAAAGCGACCGTCCGTGTCCACGCGGTAAGTACAAGTTGTGACGGAGCCCCTTGCAGAAGGCGTAGTCCAGCTGAGCCTTCTTCATCGGGCTCGATACCATAACTCACAGATATGCTCTTTGCCAATTTCTGAATAAGAAAAACATATCAATTAATAAGCATGTGATCGAACTCTACACTAAAACATATATATCATCGACTAGATTCCACACAACATATACCATATCATTGGACTGTACACTAAGTAATTCACACTATTAATTTGCATTTGTAAGTATAACATACCATATCATGTCGATCAACCATGGTATTTGTCAAGCGGGTCACGAATGGCACCCGACAAAGTCAAGACGCGGGCGGAATTATGTCCCACAAGTTGGACACCTCCTCCTCACTCAGCCTTGTTCTTTGAGCTACGATGGCTTCATGAAGTGGGTCCTCATCATCTTCATCATCTTCATCATCTTCGCCATCTTCATCATCTTCCACCAAAGTTGAGATAAATGACGGCTAGTTTGGGTCTTTCTACTCGGAAGTTGAAGCTGATCAACTCACCACCAAGAAGATGCATGCGAGCATTTAAACGGGCCCATCCATCTCCTCCAATCTGCGACATATTGCGCCCTTTCTCAACCTCCATAGTGTACGGCCCCCAGAGCCTCAAATGTCACAGTGTCTCTGTCACTTGTTGAATTTCAACCTCACATTGCATGGGACGATCTGTGTAAACTAAGCAAAATGACACAATGCAGTAATGGCAACACTAAAAATAAAATAGTTATTACATTTCATCTAATTTCTTACACCGCATGACTAAAACTCGGCCGAAGTAGATGCCTAACAGCTTGCCGGTTGCAAAGGTTGTCAAGATCTTGACTTGCACAGTTGACATAGTGGTGGTGGTGGCGCCATTCTTCCTAAAGCAATATGAGCAAAGGATTACTAAATCGACTAAATCAAAATGTTCTAAGTCAACTAAATCAACTAGCCTACTAAATCAACTAAATCAAAATGTTCTAAGTCAACTAAATAAACTAACCTACAACATCAACTAAATCAAAATGTTCTAAGTCAACTAAATAAACTAACCTACTAAATAAACTAAAGCAATATGTTCTAAGTCAACTAAATCAACTAAATCAAAATGTTCTAAGTCAACTAAATAAACTAACCTACTAAGTAAACTAAATCAAAATATTCTAAGGCAACTAAATCAACTAGCCTACTAAATCAACTAAATCAAAATGTTCTACTAAGTCAACTAAATCAACTAAATCAAATGTTGCATATGAGCAGGAGGGAGAAGGAGGGCGACTCGAGGAGGGAGAAGAGAGTAGGATGGAGGAGGAAGGCGGAGCGCGGAGGGGCCGGCCGGCGCGGCCAGTTGAGGGAGAACGGATCAGAGGAAGGCGAGCGAGGAGGGGCGGCCAGCAAGCGAGTGGAGAGGGAGGACGGAGGAGGAGGCCGCACCGAGTCCAGCAAGGAGGAGGAGGTGACGGCCGCTGGCGCAGACGGAGGAGCGGCGACGGGCACGCGCGCAGAGCTGCTGGAGGAGAGGCGACGGCGGGGGCGCGCGCAGAGATAGTTGTGGCTGTGTGTGTGTGAGTGGATCCGGTCGAAGGGAGGAGATAGATGGCTTAGCAGTAGCGCTCTTCGGAAAAAATCGCTACTGTTAGGCTATCTAGCAGCAGCGCTTTTCAAGATAAAGCGCTACTGATCTATGTCAGCATGCAAAAATACACTTTGATCATCAACGATCTTTTTGTGTACAATCTGATTCGACAATATGAGTCCTCACCTGTTTAGGAACAGGTGAAGACTCATATTGCAGCCACAAATTCTACACATAGAGTTCAATGAAGATCAAGTGCTTGTCAAAGTGTGGGAAGTAACATATTTAAGGTGGTATAAACTCTTCACGGAGCGAGGTGGGACTAAATTTTGTAGGAAACTTAGCAAGAGCGCTTGTCGGGAAAGGCGCCGCTACTATGCTAAGTAGCGATAGCAGCGTCGTGTTAACGCGTTGCTGCTATAACTAGCCTCATGGCGCCTCGTCAGAATTATAGCAGCAGCGCGTCTCTCGCTGGACGCGCCATTGCTATATTTTTACCAGCAGCGGGTTGCTGTTGACCGCGCTACTGCTAGTTAGCAGCAGCGAGTTATTTTGAGCCGCGCTGCTGATAAGATTCTGTGTATAGGCTTTTCCCTAGTAGTGTAGTCCTATATGATGCTTAAACTAAGCAGATGGTGTAACAAAGTAGAAGTAATGCAATAGGTCAGATGCAAAATATGTGCGACCAATACAACTTTGCAAAGTTAGAGCAAGCACCTTGATGGGTGAATAAGATAGGCCATCCTCCAACATGCCAAGTTTGTTAGCCAGTGGATCGCTCCGCAATATTCCTCTCGTGCGCCCATTCTCATATTCATTTTGATAATGTTCAATATCTGACATGCATGAAAACATAAAAACAAGTGAGATTTTCTTTGTAATGCAGAAGTGATTCTAATCCAATACTGCCTCCCTATAAACCCCTTTGTGCTATCTCTGCAATTATTTTAAAAGATGCCATGCATGCTGTAATTTGTTGTGTGCATTAATATAATGTGGCCTACTACTCAAAATATGAGAGCTCCAGAATTGATGACACTTCGCAGATGATAGCTTCAACATATAGTAAAGAAGAACAAGTCGACCTGACCTGACAGATTCAAAATATACTAAGGGAGAACAACTCGACCTGACCAGTCGACCGCAAGAGAAGAGTATCATCTTAAAGAAGAGCAGAAGAGCAAGCAGATTGAAGATATTACAAGTCTTTCAATACAATGTCGGTTGGCCACCCATGATGAACTAGAGCGCACAGAGAAATACTATTATTTCCGGTCTCTCCATATGTGGCTCACATGCATTTCAAAACTAAAGTAGGAACATTTAGCTAACCAATTAAACATCTCTCAGTTTTACTAATATCAGCAATAATATCAGATATGAATTTGTACAACTAAGCTTGTTTAGCTCGATGGGTGGAGCAGTGATATTACGATTACCTAACCACGAGGCTGATTGTGGTCATCATAAAATGGGGAAAACATAAGCATGATGAGTACAAGGTTGACCGTGGCGTGGGATGGCAGATCTGAAGTCGCAAACCGCAAGAAGGGTAGTTAGCAACCGATGTTTGCTTTGAAATAACAACTAAGATTTGGTATGGACAAGAAAGTACGGTCAACAAGTGACAAAGAAATGCAATTATGCTGTCTCTCTATATGTCGCGACATGCATTTGGAAACTCAAGTGGGACCTTTAGCTAACCAACTAAATGTGTCGGTTAACTAATATCAGTATCATATGACAACCATATTTGAAAAACTAAGCTTTCGAATTCTGAGTGTTGTGTTGTTTAGCTTGAAGGGTGGAGTAATGCTAGTACGACAGAAATCACCTACGCAGATCATAGTAGAGTAGATAAAAGGGGAAAACCCTAAGTATCAAGAGAAAAATCAGGAAAGTGGAACTAGCTGGACCAGTGTGTGGCGCACATGCTTTTCGAAACGAATATAGGAACATTAGGTGACCAATTAAACATTCTCTATTTTAGTGATATGAGCATCATATCAGATTCGTATTTCAACACGTAAGCTTTGGGTTGAGGTCTTGAGGAGCAGTGCTAGCATGACACGAAGCACCTACGATGTTGGTAGTGAATATAAAGGAGGGAAACCATAAGCTTTACGAGTATAGTGCCCGTGCCATGGCGGATCTGAAGGTGCAAACCGGACAAAACTACTTCGCAACCAATATTTGCTTTCAAGTAGCCACTACGATTTGGTACGGACAAGAAAACTACAGTAAACAAATTACGATCTATTTTCTGGGTGAGATCAATAACTTAAGCACATATGGAACAGTACCACCTCTCTTGCGACGCCGTGTAGGCCTATGCTGATACGTTGAGGGTGCTACGAGTGCGATGGCTGTCGGCGGCGGGGAAGAAGACTTTAGACGGCAGACGGCCGGGTCGGGGGATATATCCTGTTGCCGTGGACGAGGCGGTCGTAGGAGCGGCAACGGCAAGGTGGACGACGGCGCCGATGAAGCGAGAGGAGGCAATGAAAGGATCCTGGTCCAGCGCCGTGGATGAGAGACGTCCATCTCTTGTAGTGGACAACGGGGTAGGGGTAGCAGCTCCAGCAAGGTGGAGGATGGGGTGGCGGACGGAGGAGGCTGGCCGCAGTGCGGAGGTTGTCGTGCCGCCAATGGTGTATGAATGGGGAAATGGAGGGGAGGGGGATCCCAAACTTTGGGACGCGCTTCTCTGAAATGGGGGTAAGTTACGAACTTATCCCCCATTTAAAATTTTGGACATCGCGTCGGTTGGGGATAGGACGGTAATCTCGCATCTCCCAAATATTTGCCGGTAACTATTTCGGGCGAGGAGAGGGTGTTTTGCCGCCCACGGTTGGCGCCCACGGTGTATGAACGACGCTGACAGGTAGGGCGGTTGTGTCACGTCTGATGGAAGTTACACATCTGCCCCTATTTAAAATATTAGCCTACATCGATTTCGGACGAGGAGAGTTTGTTTTGCCGCCCACCATGTATGAATGGGGAAATGGACGAAGAGACACATGTCTTTCGGACAAGCTTGAATCAAATGTGTTTTGCCGCCCACGTTTGGCGCCCACCATGTCTGAATGGGCTCAGAGGCCGTTCTGTCACGTCTGATTGAAGTTACTAGTCTACCCCTATCGACAGCAGTGTAAATCTGGTCGATAAGGATGTCAAGTGTTAGGGGTAGACAGTAATTTCCATCTCGCAAACACTTGCTTCAGGCAGCCCACAAATTATAGTGGGTGTTTAGCCGCTTCGTTCAAAACTTGGGAGAATTAGCATTCACGTTTGCCCTGGGACCTGGCAAACTAAATTCAAATCCAATTTGTATTCGATTACGAATATCCACAAATAATTATATGTTTTGTTATTTATTTCTTCAAAACCACAACAAAGATTTATTCCACCTTTATATATGATTATGATTTAGAAATGATGTGATCTTCGAATTCAGTAGGTTGGATACACTCTGAGTCAAACTGTTATTTCATCCAATACAATATGCTCACACGAAAAACAGTTCACCTTATGTCAATCATACAAGTACTGAGGATTACCTCGCCTAAAAAATTCGGATCATTACAACACATGGACAACATAGGGGCTCTTGCAACATAGTCCATTCAGAGACATGACACAACATGCAAGTACAATAATCTAATGACAATTTCAACTGGTTTCTAAAGAAGAACCGGGATTACCTTGGGCTTCAGATAGCAGAAACAGTAGGACCTCCTCCATCTTCAAATGCAACATTCTTACTTCCTCCAATTCTTGGGTTGCTTGCATAATGCGTGCCGCTAATTCCGTAATTTCCAGCCTCAAGATAAAGATTACCTCATTCATGGCAGCCACACCATCTCTTTTTGCCTCTAGTAGAGCCTCAAGCACTATAATATCTATGCTCAGACTGCTCTCCGGTGGTGTTGCCTCTGAACTGCTACCATCTGGTAACATGGATGGCGCACTGCTTACACAAATAGATCCTGGGGTTGTACATTGTGTCCTAGTGTGAACAACATCCTGAAAGGTTTCTGCTGGACATAAGTAAGAGATAGTTATCGTATGATCCAGGCAGTAAGCTTACATGGTAAACGACGGACAAATTATTGCCGAGCATGGAAAACTATATTTAAATGGTTCGAAGCAGCATCAGCCGAAAAGAAATTAAAGTGGTAAGATGAAACTAGGGATGTAAGTGGCAAATAAACGACATCCGCCAGTCCCATCTAGTTAGTTTTTGCTACCTCCCTAGTTCATTTTCCTCAAAAAAACAAGAACTCTTTTGAACTATCATACCACTAGTGGACTTTAATCGAGATTAAATGGGGCCCAGTTGACATCCCTAGTTGAAAGGGAGTGTACCACCGCTATATTAAAGTTGCCAAGGCATCTAAGCAGTTGAAATAATCTGAGAAAGCACTTAACAGTGTGGCCTCATATAAACTACGAAGACAGTCTTGTGATGAAGTTGAGAGGAAAAGTTAAGGACTCAAATGAAGTAGGCATGCATTTCTTTACGATAGTACAGCAGGCACTGCTGACATATTGGCCAACTCGGGTATAGCGTAACAACAAACAAGCATTTGAATCAAGCAATACATCAAAGCAGACAACTGAACTATTTGTAATTCGGTAGGATTACACGTTGAGGGCACAAGCCAAGAAAGCAGCCCACTCGCATTACATTTCACATGTACTAAAACACACTGGCTTACCATATGTTGCTGTGAAGCCTAGCTGCTATTGCAATGTTCTTTGAAGATATCGTCAGCATCCCGTGGTTGCAAATCTAGTTGTTGTAGTTTATTTTGCACCATCTATTTAGGTAAAATTAATTTTAATCGCATGCAATGGTCCGAATTGATCATCAATGGCTCATCTAAACTAATGAAAGAAGGGTGTGTGCATACACGACAATATATCTGCTTCCCTCTATTTTTATGCTTGTTCGAGGTGCCAGCCCCAAAAGAACAAATATTTTGCTTGATGGGGTTGGTAGCTCCATAATTAATAGAAGCATCAAATTAGTCATGCAACTTGGGAAGATCAAGAACACACAAACAAGTAATGAACAGAGGCTCGGAGTAGTCATGTAATAGCTAGCATCAGAAAATGTAGGGTAAAACAAACAAAAAGCAGCGGAACCACATGCTAGTTTGCTGATGTGTAATTAAGCATAGAGAACATTAAGCAGTCTGATGGAACCAACAGGTGGCATCAGAACAAAACTAAAGCATATTAACTATATGTGCACTGGTATGTAATTTAGCACATGTAACATGTTCACTGCCAGAAGTATGGCCCTACAGGTGCAAGCAGAATAACGCGTCTCATGAAAAACTGAATGATGCCCTAAAGAAATTCAAAGGTGCGGTGCTTATGCTAGGAAAGTGAATGTAGGCGCTGGCCGTTGGATAATAGTACCTGATTCTCGGTGGCGTATGGGTATCGTTGTCATACTTGATAGCTAAGGATCGTCGATGGTGCTCGTGTTGCGGTTGAGTTTGGGCCGGCTGTCACCGTCGCTGAAGCGGCTCCGGTGCCACAGTTGCGGCGCCTGTCGGCATACAAGAAAGCTCATCTGTGGTAAGTGAACAGTTTCACGATAAAGAGAAAAACTAAAGGAGTAAAATCGAAATAACCTGATGAGGCTGCGGCATCGGTAAAGCAGGGCCGATGGAGTTGAATATGGCATCTGTGAAGCGGGTCCGGTGCAGTGGACGAAGGCTTCGGCGGGCGCGTTGTATAGTGCTTTCGGTGAGGCGGATCTGTTGCGGCGGACGAGGGCTTGTATGAAGGGCCAGCGAAGGGGCGGACGAGGGAGTCAGTGAAGGGCCTACGCTGCGGTGGACAAGGGCGCCGGTTAAGCAGATCCAGTGCGGTGGACCATGATGGCGGTCAAGGAGATCTGGAGCGGTGGACAAGCCAGTCGCTGAAGCGGTGATGTCTACTACACAATCTTCTTCTTGTAGACGTTGTTGGGCCTGCAAGTGCACATGTTTGTAGGACAGTAGCAAATTTCCCTCAAGTGGATGACCTAAGGTTTATCAATCCATAGGAGGCACAGGATGAAGATGGTCTCTCTCAAGCAACCCTGCAACCAAATAACAAAGAGTCTCTTGTGTCCCCAACACACCCAATACAATGGTAAATTGTATAGGTGCACTAGTTCGGCGAAGAGATGGTGATACAAGTGCAATATTGATGGTAGATATAGGTTTTTGTAATCTGAAAATATATAAACAGCAAGGTAACTAATGATAAAAGTGAGCGTAAACGGTATTGCAAAGATAGGAAACAAGGCCTAGGGTTCATACTTCCACTAGTGCAAGTTCTCTCAACGGTAGTAACATAGATAGATCATATAACAATCCCTCAACATGCAACAAAGAGTCACTCCAAAGCCACTAATAGAGGAGAACAAACGTAGAGATTATGGTAGGGTACGAAACCACCTCAAAGTTATTCTTTCGGATCAATCTATAAAAGAGTTCGTACTAGAATAACATCTTAAGACACAAATCAACCAAAACCCTAATGTCACCTAGATACTCCATTGTCACTTCAAGTATCGGTGGGCATGATTATACGATATGCATCACACAACCTCAGATTCATCCAACCAACACAAAGTACTTCAAAGAGTGCCCCAAAGTTTCCACCGGAGAGTTAAGAACGTGTGCCAACCCCTATGCATTGGTTCATGGGTGGAACCCGCAAGTTGGTCACCAAAACATACATCAAGAGGCACGTCAAATCCCATTGTCACCACAGATAAACACGGCAAGACATACATCAAGTGTTCTCAAATAAAGACTCAATCCGATAAGATAACTTCAAAGGGGAAACTCAATTCATCACAAGAGAGTAGAGGGGGAGAAACATCATAAGATCCAACTACAATAGCAAAGCTCGGGATACATCAAGATCGTGCCGTAGGGAACACAAGAGAGAACACGAGAGAGAGAGATCAAACACATAGCTACTGGTACATACCCTCAGCCCCGAGGGTGAACTACTCCCTCCTTGTCATGGAGAGCGCCAGGATGATGAAGATGGCCACCGGTGATGGATTCCCCCTCCGGCAGGGTGCCGGAACGGGCTCCCGAGAGGTTTTTGGAGGCTACAGAGGCTTGCGGCAGCGGAACTCCCGATCTATATTGATATTCAATGTTTTTAGGGTACGTAGGCATATATAGGTGAAAGAAGTCGGTCGGGAGGTGCTCGAGGGGCCCATGAGACAGGGGCGGGCTCAGTAGGGGGGGCGCCCTCCTATCTCGTGGCCTCCTCGAGGCTCTTCTGACGTGAACTCCAAGTCTCCTGGATGATATTCTTCCAAAAAATCACGTTGCCGAAGGTTTCATTCTATTTGGACTCCGTTTGATATTCCTTTTCTTCGAAATACTGAAACAGGCAATAAAACAACAATATGGGTTGGGCCTCCGGTTAGTAGGTTAGTCCCAAAAATGATATAAATGTGTAAAATAAAGCCCATAAAGATCCAAAAGGGGTAATATAATAGCATGGAACAATCAAAAATTATAGATACGTTGGAGACGTATCAAGCATCCGCAAGCTTAATTCCTGCTCGTCCTTGAGTAGGAAAATGATAAAAACAGAATTTTTGATGTGGAATGCTACCTAGCATAATTCTCAATGTAATTTTCTTT
Source organism: Aegilops speltoides (assembly GCA_021437245.1). Classification (NCBI taxonomy): domain Eukaryota; kingdom Viridiplantae; phylum Streptophyta; class Magnoliopsida; order Poales; family Poaceae; genus Aegilops; species Aegilops speltoides. Next base: position 118,747,323 of record CM038146.1, on the reverse strand, counting down.
ATTGTGGCATGAATGTTCAGATCCAAATGATTCAAAATAAAAGTTCATATTGATAAAAGAAATAGTAACACTTCAAGCATACTAATCAAAGTAATCATGTCTTCTCAAAATAACATGGCAAAAGAAAGTTCATCCCTACAAAATCATATAGTTAGGCTATGCTTCATTTTCGTCACACAAAGATGTTCCCAACTTCTATACCCCCGATGACAAGCCAAGCAATTATTTCATACTTAAATAATCTCAAACTCTTTCAACTTTCACAAAATACATGAACGTGAGCCATGGACATAGCACTATATGTGGAATATAATGGTGGTTGTGGAGAAGACAAAAAGGAGAAGTTAGTCTCACATCAACTAGGCGTATCAACGGGCTATGGAGATGCCCATTAATAGATATCAATGTGAGTGAGTAGGGATTGCCATGCTACGGATGTACTAGAGCTATAAATATATGAAAGCTCAACAAAAGAAACTAAGTGGGTGTGCATCCAACTCGCTTGCTCACGAAGACCTAGGGCAATTTGAGGAAGCCCATCATTGGAATATACAAGCCAAGTTCTATAATGAAAAATTCCCACTAGTATATGAAAGTGACAACATATGAGACTCTCTATCATGAAGGTCATGGTGCTACTTTGAAGCACAAGTGTGGAAAAGAGACAGTAGCATTGTCCCTTCTCTCTTTTTCTCTCATTTTTTTTTCTTTTTTTCTATTTTTTTTCTTCTCTTTTTTTTTTCTTTGGCCTTTCTTTTTTTCTCCTTTTTTTGGGCCTTTCTTTTTTTTCTTTTGGCATTTCTTTTTTTCTTTGGGCAATGCTCTAATAATGATGATCATCACACTTCTATTACAACATATGAATTACAACTCGAAACTAGAGCAAGATATGACTCTATATGAATGCCTCCGGCGGTGTACCGGGATGGTACAATGAATCAAGAGTGACATGTATGAAAAATAATGCATGGTGGCTTTGCCAGAAATACGATGTCAACTACATGATCATGCAATGGCAATATGACAAAAGTAAAGTATGTCATGATGATGATGAACGGAACGGTGGAAAGTTGCATGGCAATATATCTCGGAATGGCTATGGAAATGCCATAATAGGTAGGTATGGTGGCTGTTTTCAGGAAGATATAGGGAGATTTATGTGTGATAGAGCGTATCGTATCACGGGGTTCGGATTCACCGGCGAAGTTTGCACCAACTCTCAAGGTGAGAAAGGGCAATGCACGGTACAAGAGAGGCTAGCAATGGTGGAAGGTGAAAGGGTGCGTATGATCCATGGACTCAACATTAGTCAAAAGAACTCATATACTTATTGCAAAAGTTTAGAAGTCATCAAAAACCAAGTACTACGCGCATGCTCCTAGGGGGATAGATTGGTAGGAAAAGACCATCGCTCGTCCCCGACCGCCACTCATAAGGATGCACAAGCCAGGTACACTTCCTGTTTCAAATTTGTTACACAACTTTAACCATACGTGCGTGCTACGGGACTTGCTAACTTCAACACAAGCATTCTTAAATTCATAATCACCCAACTAGCATGACTTTAATATCACTACCTCCATATCTCAAAACAATTATCAAGCATCAAATTGATCATAGCATCCAATTCACTTTCTATGATAGTTTTTATTATACCCAACTTGGATGCTCATCATTCTAAGACCAACTTTGTAACCATAGCAAATACCATGCTGTTCTAAAAGACTCTCAAAATAATATAAGTGAAGCATGAGAGACTAGCAATTTCTACAAAATATAACCACCGCTGTGCTCTAAAAGATATAAGTGATGCACTAGAGCAAATGACAAACTACTCCGAAAGATATAAGTAAAGATCAATGAGTAGTCGAATAATTGTGCAACTATGTGAAGACTCTCTAGCATTAAGGAATTTCAGATCTTGGTACTCTAATCAAACGGCAATCAAAGCAAAATAAAATGACATTGCAAGGATAGCACAACTCATGTGAAGAAGCAAAAACTTAGGCTCAACCGATACTAACCGATAGTTGTTGAAGAAGAAAGGTGGGATGCCAAGCTACCGGGGCATCCCCAAGCTTAGATGCTTGAGACTTCTTGAAATATTATCTTGGCGTTCCTTGGGCATCCCCAAGCTTGAACTTTTGTGTCTCCTTAATTCCTCTCATATCATGGTTTCTCTTCTTATCAAAAGCTTCATTCACAACAAACTCAATAAGAACTCGTGAGATAGGTTAGTATAAACCAATGCAAAACCTTATTATTTTCTACTGTAGAAAATTACTAAAATTAATATTCAACATTGAATACTAAATGCCTATGCATATTTAATACTCCTATCCTCAAATAGAATCATTAAACAAGCAAACATATGCAAACAATGCAAACATGACAGCAATCTACCAAAATAGTGTAGTCTGTAAAGAATGCAAGAGTATCAATACTTCCCCAACTCCAAAAATTATGAAATAAAATTCCCACTGTATTAAATTTATCAGAGATCATCATTCAAAAGGTTTCAACATTATATCATGCTCTTACTTTTCTAGGGAATTTTTGCAACAGCGGTAAACTTTCTGTTTTCAAACAGCAACATGTATACTAGCAAAACAAGCATGGCAAAGGCTATCATTGACTTTTTTATTGAAACTAAAGATGCAAAACATTATTATAAATAACAGCAAGCAAATACTAACAAAATAAAATGACGCTCCAAGCAAAACACATATCATGTGGCGAATAAAAATATAGCTCCAAGTAAAGTTACCGATGAACGAAGACGAAAGAGGGGATGCCTTCCGGGGCATCCCCAAGCTTAGGCTCTTTGTTGTCCTTGAATATTATCTTGGGGTGCCTTGGGCATCCCCAAGCTTAGGCTCTTGCCACTCCTTATTCCATAGTTCATCGAATCTTTACCCAAAACTTGAAAACTCCACAACACAAAACTCAACAGAAAACTCGTAAGCTCCGTTAGTATAAGAAAATAAAACCACCACTTAGGTACTGTAATGAACTCATTCAAAATTAATATTGGTGTAATATCTACTGTATTCCAACTTCTCTATGGTTCATACCACTTAATACTAGCCATAGATTCAACAAAATAAGCAAACAACACATAGAAAACAGAATCTGTCAAAAACAGAAAAGTCTGTAGTAATCTGTATCAAACTTATACTTATGGAACTCCAAACATCCTACCAAATTAGGAAGTCCTAATAAATTCTTGTACCAATCCATACAAAAAAGAATCATATCAGAAGCACGTTTCTGTGAATTAACAAAACTAATTTACTGGGTGAAAAAGTTTCTGATTTTCAGCAGGATCAACACAACTATCACCGTAAGCTATCCTAAAGGTCTTACTTGGCACTTTATTGAAACAAAAGCTATAAAACATGATTACTACAGTAGCATAATCATGTGAACACACAAAAATAGTAAGGATAAATATTGGGTTGTCTCCCAACAAGCGGTTTTCTTTAATGCCTTTTTAGCTAGGCATGATGATGGCAATGATGCTCACATAAAAGATAAGAAATGAAACATAACGGGAGCATCATGAAGCATATGACTAGCACATTTAAGTCTAACCCACTTCCTATGCATAGGGATTTTATGAGCAAAAAACTTATGGGAACAATAATCAACAAGCATAAGAAGGTAAAACAAGCATAGCTTCAAGATTTTCAACACATAGAGAGGAAACTTGGTATTATTGCAATTCCTACAAGCATATATTCCTCCCTCATAATAATTTTCAGTAGCAAAATGAATGAATTCAACAATATAACCAGCACCTAAATCATTCTTTTCATGATCTAAAAGCATAGAAAATTTACTACTCTCCACATAAGCAAAATTCTTCTCATTCGGAATAGTGGGAGTGTCATAAGAGACTTGAACACTAAAAATTGTTTCCACATTAAAAGAGTAATGTTCAAAAAAGGGTAATCATAATCATGACAAGATTTGTAAATATAATCATCACTACTTTTTATAGCCTAAGTTTCATCACAATAATCATCATAATTAGCAACTTCGTTCTCATCATAATCGATTGAAACCTCTCCCAAGATAGTGGAATGACTAAATAAAGTTGACACTCTTCCAAATCCACTTTCTTATTCATCACAATAAAATTCAACATCCTCCAAAATAGTGGGATCACTACTTCCTAAAGTTGACACTCTTCCAAACCCACTTTCATCAATATAATCATCATAAGTAGGAGGCATGCTATCATCATAACAACTTTGCATATCAAAACTTGGGACGCTAAAAATATCATCTTCATTAAACATAGCATCCCCAAGCTTGGGACAAACATTAATTCCAGCAAATATATTCTCAAATATTTCATCCTCATCAAACATAGCTTCCCCAAGATTGGGCCCTTTCATATCATAAGCATAATCACTCTCATCATTAAAAATATTGATAGCACAAATAGTATAGCAATTATCATCATCACAATGAGTAGTAGGAGCAACATCATTTGGGAGGGATACCTTTCTACCTTTGTTGCTCCTTCTTTTCTTTTTCTTCTTCATATTATGTGTGGGTTCAACCTTCCTCTTTGAGCTCCTTATTGATGAGATTGGTTGACTAGAAAGCTTCTCCACGTTACCTGATTCATCATGAGAAATAATAGGTGGATATTGGGAAGTCTATTCCCTTTCATTAGTATTTTCATCATCTTCTATTTGCTTTATGTTCTTTAGGTAATTAGCAATATAAGGATTTTCAATGCAATTCTCCGCACAAAACAAATAAATCTTTTCTAGATCAATATCAAGGAATTTCTTATGGGCAAATTCTGGAAGGTACTTAAGTAAATGTTTCAATTCTTCATAACCCAAAAGCAAACTAAGTTCATTGTAATGAGCAATGGAGATCAAATCATCACAATTTTTGGACACGATTCGATCATGAAACAATTTGCATAGGAGATGTAAATGACCACGTTCATTGCAAAGTTCACAAGTACGGCAAAGGAATTTTAAATTTTCAGCACTCACACCTAGCCTTTCATGCAACCATTTAGTTTCTAAATGCTTATGCCTCTTGCAATAAATATCTTCTCTATTTGGTGTGTTCATGCAAACATGCACTCCACAAAAGTTGACATGCTCATAAGAGATATTTTCATCATGACTAGAGCAACCATCATTAATACTATGGATATTCAAGGAGTTTATACTAACAACATTGCAATCATGCTCATTATTCAAAGATTTAGTACCAAGCATTTTAAAGCATTCTTCTTCTAGCACTTGAGCACAATTTTCCTTTCCATCATACTTACGAAAGATATTAAAAAGACGAAGCGTATGAGACAAACTCAACTCCATTTTTTTGTAGTTTTCTTTTATAAACTAAACTAGTGATAAAACAAGAAACAAAAAGATTCGATTGCAAGATCTAAAGATATACCTTCAAGCACTCACCTCCCCGGCAACGGCGCCAGAAAAGAGCTTAGTTGCCGGGGTGTGAGTGAGTGCCCTTTACCTAGCCTCCCCGGCAACGGCGCCAGAAAAGAGCTTGATGTCTACTACACAACCTTCTTCTTGTAGACGTTGTTGGGCCTGCAAGTGCACAGGTTTGTAGGATAGTAGCAAATTTCCCTCAAGTGGATGACCTAAGGTTTATCAATCCATAGGAGGCACAGGATGAAGATGGTCTCTCTCAAGCAACCCTGCAACCAAATAACAAAGAGTCTCTTGTGTCCCCAACACACCCAATACAATGGTAAATTGTATAGGTGCCGTAGTTCAGCGAAGAGATGGTGATACAAGTGCAATATGGATGGTAGATATAGGTTTTTGTAATCTGAAAATATAAAAACAGCAAGGTAACTAATGATAAAAGTGAGCGTAAACGGTATTGCAAAGATAGGAAACAAGGCCTAGGGTTCATACTTTCACTAGTGCAAGTTCTCTCAACAATAATAACATAGATAGATCATATAACAATCCCTCAACATGCAACAAAGAGTCACTCCAAAGCCACTAATAGCGGAGAACAAACGTAGAGATTATGGTAGGGTACGAAACCACCTCAAAGTTATTCTTTCGGATTAATCTATAAAAGAGTTCGTACTAGAATAACACCTTAAGACACAAATCAACCAAAACCCTAATGTCACCTAGATACTCCATTGTCACTTCAAGTATCCGTGGGCATGATTATACGATATGCATCACACAATCTCAGATTCATCCAACCAACACAAAGTACTTCAAAGAGTGCCCCAAAGTTTCTACCGGAGAGTCAAGAACGTGTGCCAACCCCTATGCATAGGTTCATGGGCGGAACCCGCAAGTTGGTCACCAAAACATACATCAAGAGGCACGTCAAATCCCATTGTCACCACAGATAAACACGGCAAGACATACATCAAGTGTTCTCAAATAAAGACTCAATCCGATAAGATAACTTCAAAGGGGAAACTCAATTCATCACAAGAGAGTAGAGGGGGAGAAACATCATAAGATCCAACTACAATAGCAAAGCTCGGGATACATCAAGATCGTGCCGTAGGGAACACAAGAGAGAACACGAGAGAGAGAGATCAAACACATAGCTACTGGTACATACCCTCAGCCCCGAGGGCGAACTACTCCCTCCTTGTCATGGAGAGCGCCGGGATGATGAAGATGGCCACCGGTGATGGATTCCCCCTCCGGCAGGGTGCCGGAACGGGCTCCCGAGAGGTTTTTGGAGGCTACAGAGGCTTGCGGTAGCGGAACTCCCGATCTATCTTGATATTCAATGTTTTTAGGGTACGTAGGCATATATAGGCGAAAGAAGTCGGTGGGAGGTGCTCGAGGGGCCCATGAGACAGGGGGCGGGCTCAGTAGGGGGGGCGCTCTCCTATCTCGTGGCCTCCTCGAGGCTCTTCTGACGTGAACTCCAAGTCTCCTGGATGATATTCTTCCAAAAAATCACGTTGCCGAAGGTTTCATTCTATTTGGACTCCGTTTGATATTCCTTTTCTTCGAAATACTGAAACAGGCAATAAAACAACAATATGGGTTGGGCCTCCGGTTAGTAGGTTAGTCCCAAAAATGATATAAATGTGTAAAATAAAGCCCATAAAGATCCAAAAGGGGTAATATAATAGCATGGAACAATCAAAAATTATAGATACGTTGGAGACGTATCAAGCGGCTCCGGTGAAGTGGTGAGTTGGCAGTTGGGGGTTCCAAGGTATAGAAGGTAGATCCGGCGGGGTGTGAGGTCCACCGCTGTGGCGGAGGACTAGATTCGGCGGCTTGCCGTGGTTGGGGGGTCGGGGAGGGGAAGGGGATGGGCTTTGGGGAAGAATGTTGGGGGCAAAGAGGGGAAAACAATGGAGTTACCAAAGCAGCCCTTTTTCGTTCATGTGGTAGGGGTAAAACAGGAATATCGCAGGGCTAAAATTTCGGGCGCGTGATATTTCGATGTGAGCGGGAAGTTTGAAAGCTTTTGGCGCCTAAAATTATAAATATTCTGCTCTCGTACGGCCGACTATGATATCATGGCCGACAATTTGTTTGTTTTGCACGCAAAAAAAAGTGCAAGGTTTGAAAATCAATGTCTCGAACTCGAAACTTAGATTGTACATTCAATTCAAATATGGATCATTGAGCTACTACAAGCAAATACCATCATACGGTCCAATTCAAATGAAATTCCAAATGTGTATCCTAAATGTGATGACAAAAGCAAAAATGTGTATGTGTATGAATAAAGTAGATGATTATAAAGTTTGAACATGCCCGTATGTGTATATCTCTAGGTTTGATATATGAATTTGAAATCACGAAATCCCAGCTTAAAAAATGTACCTCCGTTTAAATGAATTACAAAAGCTAATGATGGAGTCGAATTCCAAAATTCCAATCTTAGGTTTGTAATTCTGGTACATCAAGGTATATCACGCATGTTCAAAAGTATCGTTATCTCATAGTACAAACTGTGAAACAAATTAATCAACCATTAGTGCACAGTATCTCAATTACGCTAAAGTCCCTCAAATATAGACACCTCACTCTTTATCTGAAGTCAACCCCCCCACCACACACACACACACACACATAGAGAAGTCGTTCTCTCCCCCAAACACCAACACACGAGCACATTAAGACCCCTCTCTCTTGTAAAGTCTGGACCCCAACATAGGTCTCTATCACTTTGTCTCCCGAGCATGCAGACATCTCTTCCCTCACTTTCTAGGTCTCCTGCTATCTCTCTTACCCAAGCACACGCACTATGTAGAGTGTATATTTCCCATACACACAAAATGTCGCCCCCAAACGTCTATCTCCCTAGTGATGTGGTTGTCGCGCACTCACCTCACACACCACCCCCACAGCAAACAAGCACACTTTGTCTCCTTGTGCACCACTCTCCTCTTTCTATCTCTCCCACATGCGGACCCACCCCAGCTCCTTCCCTGTATACATATATGTCGTGACTCTTTGCATAGCTCCCTAATGTACAATCGTTCTTGATTTCGCACATTGTTCTCTACACCATCTATTCTAGATCTCTCATGAAGTTCCTATCACACACACGATGACTCGCTTCCCTTGCGTCTCCATTCATAGGCCAATTTCGGACAACATCAACATTGTCTCCCTATATATACGCCATTTATGGACACAAACGACCCCTCTCGCCCCCTCTCTTCTCTCTCTCTCTCTCTCTCTCTCTCTCTCTCTCTCTCTCTCTCTCTAGCTCTCTCTTTATCTCGCTCTCACACCCCTCTCCCACATACACACTCGATGTCTCTTCCAAATAGTCTGCTCCCCCCGCCCGCACCCGTGCTATCTCGCTACTACACATGTCACACCATTCCCCCTTCCCTTGTACTAGCTTTACATCATCAGTGGTCTCTCTACTCCACATACACTCTCTCCCTCTCACACACAAACGCGTGTACAAACACACACAGACACGCACAAACACCCATTTGTCTGGATCCTCATCTCTCCCCATGTCCGCATGTGTATCTCACACACTCACTTTCTAATTATGTATATGTGTCTCCACGCTACACAACACAAAGCCCCATGTACATGTCTCTATCCTCCACACACATAGACACAAAGAATCTGTTATCATTGCCTCAGTCTCTAACATATCACACACGCACACTTTCTCTCTCTCTCTCTCTCTCGCAAACATGCTTAACAAGGGTTTCCCCGTGAATAACTTACCGTCTATTCATCAACAGTCATGGCAGTACGGCAAACACGAGAGGTGAAAAACAATAAATCTACACGTGCTTAGACCACCTAGTATGACTACTAGGACTAGAGCAAGCCAAAAAGCGCGCCGCTGTCACCCCCTCCTTGTCAGTGATGGGAAAATCTTTGTTTTACGCAGTCGAGAAGTCATTGTGCTAAGGCCCCACATGCCGAGGCATTGAATAGAATGTAGATGCTAGTTTTACGGAAGCAAGTATCGATAATACGTTTGTATCTCCATACTTATATTTCTTCTCTTATAAAAAGCCGAGTTGATGATGATGGTACGTGTGTCATCTTGCAATATAGACCGTCCTATCTATATCTGACGGATGGAAATTAAACTAAAAGATACCCGCACCCCTCTTCACATTTGTAGACAAGGCCTTCCCTCGTTCATCCTTATCTCCAACAAACCTCATTGTTGAGCAATTAAGAAAGGAAGCCTCTGGAACAAACTGGCCTGGTGGCCGCTGCCGGCGTCGTCAATCCCCATGCCTCCGCTCAGTCCGACCACCAACCACCACCACACTCCACTCCTCTTCACCTTATCTCATATTTCTCGAGATATCATTAGTTTTTACACATGGGATTACTCCCGCAAGGGTCAATCACAACAAGTGTTTTATAAAAAAATGCATCTTGATGTTCCGTGCAATGCACGGATCTTGCTAGTACTCCTACACAAGACTAAGTTGGTGATGCTGGTGTGTCCGCCATCCGTCGTTTCTGACCATTAGATCTACATCTAACGACCGTGACGTAAGTTGTTGCCTTTTCTCACCAACATCCCACTTGTCTACCAATTTGCAGAAAAAACCCATAATTAGTATCTTAAAACCAACCACATCCCTCCCTGACCTCATTAAAACAGCCCAAAGAATATTTTCTAATTGAAACATAATATATCTCTAGTGACATATGTATATCAAAATTAGAGTGTTTTGTACCAAGTTTGTGAATAAGTATTATTCTAATTATGATTCGTTGCAACGGACATGAACATTGCTAGTATTTCCAACCATGCATTTTTTCCTAGTATTCCATAGTTTCAAGTTTTCCATCAAGATATTAGTCACTCATGGTTGATATTTACTTTCAATCATGTACACATATGCACTATGTAACTAGCCTTGCTTATTGGCTTCCAAAGCTTAACTTTCACTCCAACTTACAATATGTAGAGTATTTAACAAAAAACTACCACTTTCAACGAGCCCTAGGAAGAATCTATTGTACAAAAAATAGCAAAAACATACCCAAAATTTCTTAATCCACGCCAAAAACTACTACCTAGTACTCCTATCGATTAGGTTCGTTTAAACCCATTTATGACAGGTTGGCCCACACGTCTGCCGTCGACGAGGCAGCTTAAACCAACACATTTTGTTTGACGGTTGACACGAGGGACACACATCTGACCTTCTATCCTGTTATTCCCCCTCAAATCATTATTTTTCCTGAACATTACTTCAACAAGATCTTGATGCGTGTTCGTCGGTGGCGCCGGTGATGAGCGAGTTGGCCGCCGCTCCGCCGGACGGGCCGGACACCGCACTGGCCTCCGCACGGGTTGGCAGGCTGGCCCGAGCGTGACTCACGAGCGAGCAAGCCGCCGCGCTGGCCTTCGCTCGAGCTAGATGGCTGGCCTTAGCGTGGCGCGCGCGAGCAAGCCACCGCGCTACCGTGCCAATCTAGCTAGCAAACCTTGCAGACAAGCAGCTAGACGGAGCTATCTTGGCTAGCTAGCGGCCACGAGCGCCGGACGAAGCTGGCATCCGGGCTGCCGTAACATGGGCTCCGCACCGCCAGCGGTTTCGACCTCACCTTCTGCCGGCGACGGTAGCTGTGTCCCATGGCCGAGGATGACTAGGTGGACGGGCCGGAGGTAGGAGGTCACTCGAGGATTTTTGTTGGTAAGAGCATGTACAATGGTTGATAAGGTAGTCTTATCTTAAGTCTGCCACGTATGCAAGTGGTAGTAGTTTCTTGGCATTTTAGTGGTTTCTTGCATTATTAGGGGTTTCTTGTAAGGAACAATGTATGTACTACTAGCGACAAAAGGCGATTCTAGGTTGCATTGTACTTCAACGAGTACTACTAGTGGTTGCGGGAGTGTATACCTCCTTTTGTGGGTTCGATCCCGACCGAACGCACGGCGGCCTTTTTTTAAAAAAATAGTACTACTACACTTCGCTGTGAGCCAATATTTTACACGGGTAGTTTGAGTTTTGAAGTCAAACGGACGTGCGGCCCCACAATCTGGGTGCACTGGATAGCCTAGCCATGTGAACGGGTTTTCCTTCCCAGCATCCCGTGGCTCGCGTGCTCGCCCTAGCCGCACCTCGCTTGCAGCTTCCTCATCAGCTAGTAGCATATTTAAATTAGCGCCTCCCAATTAAGCCCGAGTAGCCTGAAAAGCCTGGCGGGGCATTGGGAACTGTGCCATATGGCTCTGTACATAAAATTCTCTACTACTACTCTGTAGCTTGTGGCGTTGCACGCATGGACTTCACTCCATTATCGGCTCTACTATAAAAGAAATTCCTCTTGACGTATTTTTTTTGAAACGGAGGCAAAAGCTTTGCTTCATCTCATTCATAAAGAAGGAACTACTAACAAAGTTCGACAAGATCCATTACACCTCCACAAATGGAAGCGAAAAGCCTAGTCTCGTTGTATCAAATAACTCAAATGTTCTGCCCCCGCAGTAACCGTTGCTGATAAACAGGCTGCTAGTGTGTGCGTGAGAGGAGCGGCTGAGTAGGCCAGCTACGTGAGAGGAGCGGCTAAATAGAGCACCGAGAGTACCCACTAGGCCTCTACGCAGGTGTACTTCCCCTGCATTGATAGTACAGCGATGGTTCTAGAGAACAGCAGTACCTTCCACTTCCAACTGATGCTCCTTGACCCAGAGATTCAAGAGTTCAAAACAGGTGCACTATACTAGACTAGACTAGAAGTACAGTACATCGCACTACTAGTTGAGAAAAGTAGTACTAGTACTGCTACAGTACAAGTACATACTCCTCTGTCACATAATGTAAGACGTTTTTGACACTAGTTGGCGTGTACAAAAATGGCAAAAACATACCCAAAATTTCTTAATCCACGCCAAAAACTACTATCTAGTGCCAAAAATTTCTTACTAGTGTTATTATTTACAGTATGATGCAATCCCATAACGTTCCATAATGCTAGTACTAGTAGTAAATAATAGCCTCACCCCTTCGCTGAGGAACAATCTACAGTTGGAAGGGACGAGGCCCTGCGGTTACTACGCTCTTATCTCCTCCTCACCAGTTCGCCTCCCCCTGAAGAGAAGGCAGTTCATCGCTGCTCCCATGGATTTGCCAGGCAGTTCTCCTCCTCGTCGGGGCTGGGAGACCTTGGACGATGATCCTCTGGGAGAAAAAATCGCATGCCGCTCCGACGTCCTCACCGCCGCAAGACTCGGTGCTTCCTGCACCAACTTTTTCAAGACGCTGCTTAAACAGGCTTGGGAAAAGGCCATGCTTGTTGGTCTTCGATGCGTCCTCGAGGAGAAGGTTCTTCTATGGGACAGATCCTTGAATACCAACCGCTCCTCGCCATGGTTGCACGTTGACTCCGCTAGAGTTGCCGATGTTGAGAGGTAGTCGGATTTTGTCCGATGAGCAGGTCAGTAATGTGTTTGATCATGTAGTACTTAGTTATTCCATTTCCATCCCGTAATTTCTCTGCTGCCAACCGTCTTATATATAGGTCTGGGTCGGTGCCAACGAAGATTGGCTTGCATACCTCCGGCCAGATACCACCATCATTTTGTACAACATCCACAGCAGTGCGGCCGTTCCGGTAGACCCCTTCTCCACCATTGGGATCGGCCTTCCGGACTGGCTGGGCTTGAATACATATGATGATGCCTACATGAGATTGAAGAAGATAGCAATTGCGGACCCGCCGACAAAGTGACGCGGCTACGACGATTACTATCTCTTCGCGGTGTTCGACATAAGGATTGCCATCAATGCAAGAGGCAGTAACGGCAGAGGCTGACGCATGTTGGAAACAGCAGATTTGTGCCCCTACACGTTTGAAGATGCCGTGCGCCATCTAGGCCGCATCTTCGCGGTGACAAGCCAGGGGACTTGTTTCATCTGGTTGCCATCCTACGGTACGGGAGATTACAAACGGAATGCACAAACCATCATTTGCATCCCTAACGGTACTCCATTATTTTGCAGGGACCAGTCATCCCCCGATCAAAATAAGATCGTCGATCCTGGATGTGTATTTGCATCCGCGATTCAGTCTAACCTGCAACCTTGTAGCTGATTTTGGCATATTTAGATCAACTATCTTAGCAGTCGTTACCCATGGTACCACTGATGTGCAACATGGTCACACAATCTACCATGATCGGACCGTCACCATCTACCCAGGTATTCCATTTTTTAACCCTCTCGCCTTCTCTTTCATTGTTGTACTAGTAGTATACTTAGTAGTACTAGTAGGAGTACTTTTTAACTTGGAGGACGCGTATAGCTAGCTAGGCCCTTGAAGACTTGAACCCACTAGCTGCCACCATTTTTGTTTTTCCATGTCTTACTATCTCATCCATGTAGCCAAGAGTGGATATATATAATAAGCCGGTTATTTTACTTCCTCTATACCGGAGTAGTACTATTTGCTGCACAGTATTACTGACCGCCATATTTGAGCACAACATTATTATGCATGGACCTTGACTATGTACGTCACCATATGTCCAGATCTGGGATGCCGCGTGTACCAGATGAACGGCGCCGAGTTCGACCCCCGTGATGCTACGTGGGTGCCGAGGAACACTCTTGGAGAGTACTCGCTTTTCATCGGGGACAGCTACCCCATTGTGAAGCGGATGCCACCTTCCGTGCACGACACGGAAGGCCTGCCGTTCATGAAGCATGGTTGTGTCTTCAGTGTGCACCGCCAGATGAACAACATGTTGGGACATGCTATCCCTGATTTATGCCACTTCAGCTTGGATGAGTCTCCATCGTGTGGAACCGGATTAGAAAGCTGCGACAATGATTCCCGTTGCCCACCACTATGGATCGTGCCATCCATGAAGAACACTTGGGAATGGAACCTGGAGGAGGACATGTAGCCCATCTATAACGTGTAAGTGGAGTACGGTAATTGTGAACGGTAGCGCTGTGAATATATGTAGACTAGTCGTGCACAAATTTATCACATGAATTAGAGATGAACTTGTGTGTCATACTGGCATTTGTCCTTTAGAATTTATTACTAGTAAATGTGTTATGTGTATGTGCAACTTGTGTGGTTGTTGCACGGGCTCCAACACGCTCTTTGAGAAAAAAAAAGGTGGCACAGCTTTGGATATACGTGACGTGGCGGCATCATATAGTAGCATCGTTCGCCATAGTTGTAGTACACTCCTACTAGGAAGACAACTCCTATAAAACCTTGCGCTTGGCTCTTTGCCTCTTCGGGAGGTTCAACAGTTCGTACTCGTGTGAACCTTGCACTTGACTCTTCGCCTCTTCGGAAGGTCCAACAATGATGATACTACAGTACAATATGCTTCTGGTAATCTGACACCGATTGAACTGCTGCACGTCCACAGCGAGGGCGAGGGCGAGGGAGAGGGAGACGGAGAGGGCGCTGTAGTCAAAACCCTCTCCTTGTCCTGCGAACCACCACGCGCGTGGGCGAGGGAGAGGCGTAGTAAGCAAGCTTCTGCTCATTCGGCTAGTTGACGGGACACATCAAAGCAGTACTAGTACTAGTAGTAATCCATACTGCGTCCTTTCTGATTAATATGGCTTAATTTGAAACAAGAAAAATACACTGGCGGCCAACGTATGTAACAATACGCTCTTTACGGTCAGTATATATAGTTTTGCGGCGATTATACGATCACTAGCTCATAGTAGAGCACCGTATTGCACCCTACTGACCGGCCACATAGTCGACGTGGCACTTTGTTGACTGGTTAAATTGACACCTGGTTTCTGGATCCCACCTGTCAGTTGGCAGAGCAAAGAAATCAGTTAAACAAAACTTTACGCAGGCACGACACGAGTCCAACCCTTGCGCGCGAACCGCCCTGGCTGTGTATGTGAGTGCATGCACGTGTCCTCCCTCAGTCTTCCAACAAAGAGTGTACATTGGCTATAAAACAAAGAGTGTAGTACATGATGTACATCTACACTTCCAATGCATTTAGCCTTTAATCTAAATCGATATTGATTGACTAATGCACCAACCTGTGCTGTAGGTATATGCTACATGTCTATCCTTACTTACAGCATGCAACGGCCTTCATTTAATCTTCTTCTCTCAATGGTCGCATGCACACATAAGTCTGATACTTTTGGGCGTTAATTATGCCCTGGTCAATGTGTAAATCTCTAAATGTACAGTCTTTCACGGACGTAGGGAGTAGGTTGAGCACTTGAGCGTGAGCGTGTGTGTTGCGTCGTGTGCTGTGTGCCGCGTGGGTGTGTGAGTGTTGCGTTCGTCCATGTGTACGTGTGAGTGTTGCATGTTGCATGCATGAATGCATGCATGGGGCTTACTCCTTCCCATTGAAATGTTCATATTTCAAGCCTCCTCTGTTCCCTCCATATGGTGATACTCCCTCTGTTCCCAAATGCGGAGTAAAAGCCTCCCTCTGTTCCCAAATACGGAGTATTTGTCTTTCTACAAATTTCAACAAGTGACTAGGTACGGAGCAAAATGAGTGAAGTGAGCGTAGAGGCATCGGGATATTGTAGAAAGGAAGTCCTCACGATCCATTATTCCCCATCTCAGTCAGAGAGAACTATTCAACTAGTCTTCGCAGTGAAGTGACAATACACGCTACAGCAGATGGGACACGTAATTAATAAGCTGAACCAGCGTGTTGGTGTTACTAAATCAGCCTTACCCAGTACTGCCATCATGTTTGCCAGTAGAGCACACTTCCACAAATACGCCTACGCACCTCTGTCCTCCATTAACTGACATATGGGCCCTCTTGTGGTAGACCCACATGTCATCGGTGTAACTATTTACACTCCGAAGGACGGTATATCCTGGTAGTAGTACTAGTAGAATTGAGATTTAATGCACTTTCTTCCCCGTCTTCCACTCTTCTTCCTCCTCTCTTCTTCTTCCTCCTCTCTTCCCCATCGTCGGCCGCACACCATTTACCCCCGCTCACTGCTCGCCCGCCCATGCCATCTTCCTTGGTAGCTCGCGCGTACCATATCCCCCCGCTCACTGCTCGGACACACGAGGAGAAGCTTCTTCTTTCGCCCTTTGAATCCACTTCCCGGTGGCTCGCGCAGCACCGAAAACCCCAATGGCAGAACCGACTGACACGCAGAGCCGCGATTGGAATTCCCTCCCCGGTGTTCTCTTGGAGCAGATCTGTAGTCGTATGGACCTACTCAGCACCGTCCGTCTGGCCGCATGCTCAGTGTCTTTGTACCGTCTACTCGTCTGCAACCGGCCGGCTCTTTTCAAGACACCCTGCTTGCTGATGCTCGATCCTCGCAGGTGGCTCAAACACCGACTTGACGATCCTACGGAGGTTGTCGTGGTGCCCCTCGCCATGCTACCACTACCCGTCCACCTGTCCTTCATGCGCGGCCACTACTGGGTGGGCATGAAGGCCAACGGGATCGTCCTCATCCACCACACCGGTAGTCCGTGGCGTCTCATGGGTATCTACACCCAGCGAGAGATCACCCTTCCATCATTGGATACCACCGCCATCGAGCCTCGCGGCCCATCGGACACTCCTGCCTACTACGCATGAGACGCGTCAAGCTTTTGGCTCGACCTCTGTTTGCAGAAAGTTGTAATCTGCGAAGTGCACACACCATCAGAAGACTACATGGATTACAAGCTCATTGCCTTGTTCAACATGGGATTAGTCTATCTGGAATCCGGTCGCCATACATGGTTATGGCTCATCATCAATCCTGTTAAGGCAACATTTCTGTCTGATGTTATAGTGCACGATGGCATCGTTTACACGGTCGACACACAGATTGGCTGCCTATACTTGTGGAATCTATCATCGTGTAATTGTTCTATCTCATCTCTTCTTTACCTTATGAATATGACTGCCTGTTCATTTGTTACAAATTTAGAATGCATAGCATGTCTATAACCACATCATTGCTATATGTTCCTCTCATTTCCTAGATTTTTATGACCACACATGTTATTGTTAAAGTTGATATGAGAACAATTGGCATCTAATGATTGTTAGAATACATATTATGAGCATAACATCATGATTGCTATATTTTACTCTCGTTTACAAGATTTTTATAACAATGCATGTTATTGCTTAGAGTTGATATGAGAACAGTAGTAGTAAGTACTATGGTAGAATATGAGTAGGCACTGTCATAGCTGTTTTCCTCTCATTGTTACATGATGTTTGAACCATGACATATTGCTAGAATATGAAAGCCATTGGCTTATTTTTTAACTTGGGGTGTGATTATGACCACGGCATCGCAATTCTCTGTCTATGATATGTGTCACTGTTATAATAATCTTAATTCCACACATACTCTGAACATGATTGTTTATTTTTGTCCTTTTGGTCTCCAATTTGAATTGTTGCAGCAGACGCAAATGCGCTGGCCTTCATGATTCCAGGACCTGGAATCATACCGGCTGATGGGTGGTGGTTTATCGCTCGTTCAGCTGACAGCGGTCATTTGATGCTCATTCGCACGTACCAAATTGACCAAACCATTACATCAAACCACATGCAGTACAATGCGTGGGGTGTTGGTGACTTTGATGGCTATGGTTGCTTCGTGTTCGAGAAAGATCCCAGCTCCATTGGGCTAGGCGTATTCAACTGGAGGCGGGTCTACAGCCTCAGCAACCACTCCTTGTTCCTCGGGCTCAATTATCCGATCATCCAACCAATCATCGATCATATCACCGGCGATGATTACTGTGCTATGCAACTTCCATTCGTGAGGGGGGCTGTGTTTACACATCATACCATGGGTTTCATGAATCACCATATCCGAGATTAAATCGACACAGCTTGTTGCCAGATAATCTTCAGTGTGTGAAAGGCACCAAGCTTCCATGCGATGGATGGCTTTTGCAAACCCGACATGCGGCGATGTGGTTCATGCCAACAGCAAATATGCACAACTTGATTCGTGCTGAATCTAGACTGAGCCATGTATTCTGCTGCTGTAGCACGACCCTCTTTTGTTGGATATTATGTACTGTTGTTAGTTTGAAGCACTCCTCTGGTTTGAAGGATATACTTGTTAGTTAAACCTATGTATAAATTGTGACACTAAATACGACTAATAAGTAGTACAGTAGCAGTACTAGTATACGTCAGTCAAATTATTCATCATGTCCACACATTGAATTGACGTGACAACACGCTGCGCGTGAGGTGACACAAGAATCCCGACGGCGTGTTCGGGTATTGTGGACTTCAGATTTGGAGTACCACTTATCTGTCGAAATCTTTCATCATTCACTTAAAACAGTCGATTGATCATACATTGAGTACCATATAACTGGAATTACCGATGCAAGTCGAAGAAGGATTGACCGGTGCTGCTGGCTGGCGTCAAGTTCGATCCCACGGATCAGGAGCTGATCGAGCACCTTGAGGCCAAAGTGAGTGCTGACAGCGCGAGATTTCAGTCTCTCATCGATTTGTTCATACCAACCATCGACAGCGAGCACGGCATATGCTACACCCAACCTGAGAAACTTTCAGGTAAGACACCGATCGGCCGTCTACTTGCACAAACATATTCCTTTGTTTATAGATCTAATTTTCTTTTTAGACACAGACCTGGTGAAGCAATTACAATTTGACAGTTAATAAAAAGTGAAACAAGTGACTGCAACATGCCAAAGATGTTATGAAAATGCCAACTAGGCACATTAAACCTGTATTCCACAATACTGCAGGTATCACACTGAGTGTCTAAGGAAGCATTTCTTCCAGCGCAATTCTAGGGCGTTCAAAAGGGGCACGTGGACGCGCCGCAAGATACAGTTGGAGTGCAGGATGCACGCGATGTGGCACAAGACCGGCAATACCTTGCCGGTGATGGTCAACGGCCGGCAGACGGGCAGCAAAAAAGGTTCTGGTGCTGCACACCAACAAGAACTTCGACCAGCAGAGGACCAACTGGGTGATGCACCAGTACCACCACGGGGACCTGAAGCAAGAGAAGGAGCGGGAGCTGGTCCTCTGCAAGATTTTCTACTAGACGAACACTAGGGCCAGGAGTAAAAAGATTATAAGTTAGTTTGGTATTGGTAGTTGTACTACCTTGTCGTCCGCAAGTTGGTATTGTTGTTAATGATATTTTGGTATGAACTTGCATTTGCTTCCAACTATCATGCCGAGGGTCGACGTGGATATAAAGCTGAACCATTTGTTTCGAAACGAATTTTCAGGAACCTTATTTTTATTTGATGGGTAGCATAAGCACCCGCCGTGCGAATTCCCAGTTCTCCAATTTTTTCGAAACAAGTGCATGCACTTATTATCACGATAAAAAACAATATCCATGCTGCATCCCAGTTATCAGTCTGTACTTGCAGAATTCTCTCGTTTATTGAGCACGTATACTATTTTTTCAGGTCGAGCAAGTTTCAACTGGGTTGTAGACTGCCCAGGGTTGGTTTTGTTTTTAACAGGCCCAGCCCATGACGACAATGGGGCACAAAGATCCAGCAGGTATCTACTGGCCTCTGGCCCGCCAGCGTTAGTTATATTTTGTCTTACAACATCCGCATGCAGTTTTTTTACTGAATCAAACACACAGCCCAGTTCTATTTTCCTCTTGAAACGCATGTCCTACATCCGTTTTCTAATCTCTACCTATCGTTTTACTAGTTCATATACACGTATCATTATATTGAAAACACATAAAATTCCCTTTTCATATTTACATCCTTATTTTTGTTGTTTTTTCCCACCCACCGCTTATTTTTTTACCACTGGTTTCCCCTTAAACCAACTCAATTGTCCCACGTCTTATTTGCTTACAAAAATAAAACAATTTTTTTGGCAAATCAATAAGTTCTTAAAAAAATGTTTATCATTTCAGGATTACAATAGTTCGGACTCCACCGAAATATGCAAAATAAGGTTGAACTTTTTGACCGTGGTCCTGGGCAGAAAATGGGCTGTAATAAATTACTTAACAATTAGCGAATGGGCTGCAAATTATAAAAAATAGCAAATGGGCTTTATGTTGTCTGCCACAGATTTGGAGGCTGACTTGTGGGCCTGCTAAGTTCATGCGTACACAAGGTTTCTCAAAAAAGAAACTTAGTCAACAATTGACTCTACGAGCATCAGACCGTTAGATGTCAATCTAACGGCAATCGTGCTTCTTCAGTCTCTGATCTTCCTGCCCCAGCCGCCCAAACCAGCGCCGTCGGAACCGCCTGCTCCCGCCTCCGGTGGCCGACAGTGCTGCTGGGCAGGCCCCACGGCCCCATCATACTTGCATCTTTGGCCTTTCTATCCCTCTACTCACCCACACATCCTGTTATTTTCCGGCAACGGCAGCCGAACCAGTCAACCCTCGTACTCTCCACCTCGTGGGCAGCCACTGCCGTGTCTTCCCCGGATCCGTGTCGTTCCCTTTGTAGGGCTCACCGTCGTCCACCGCCCTGGTGCTCTTGGCGCGGCTTGGTCAACGATGTCCATCCAACGGCCGTAGTGCTTCTTCAACCTCTGGTCTTCTTGCCCCAGCCGCCCAAAGCAGCACCAGTCATGCCGCATGCTCCTGCCTCCCGTGGCCGGCTGTGCTGCCGCGGAGGCCTCACCGTCCCCATACTACTCCCACCGCTAGCCAGGCCATCCCTCCACTCACCCACTCCCCCTATTATTCTGCGGTGACGGCAGCCTCACACCGCAGCCGAACCAGTGAACCCTCGTACTCCTCTCCACGTGGGCATCCACTGCCGCGTCTTCCCTGGCTCCACGTCGTCCCCTTCCTAGGCCTCACCGTCGTCCACCGCCGTGGTGCTCTCGACGCGGCGTGGTCAATGTGGTCAATGACCGACTTCCATCGGAAGAGTACTGTACGTGGAGAGGATGACAGCTGGGTCCATGGCAGCCGCAAGGAAGTGCCTCCTTATTACGCACAAAATAATTATTCCTCCACCTGACAACAGGGAGCCACCGGACGGGCCACCAGTATTTCACGGAAAAAACATTTCCCCCCTGACTGCTGGGACCCACCGGACGAGCCACCATATTTCGTGAAAAAAATGTTTGCCCCTGACTGCTGGGACCCACCGGACGGACCACCGTATTTCGTGAAAAAAACGTTCCCCCCGCTGTCAGCTCGGACCCACCGGAAGTGCCTCCTTGTTACGCACAGAAAAATGAATACTCCCCCTGCTAGCTGGGACCCACCATGGTGGGAGGCTGACTTGTGGGCCTACTAAGTTGACGGGGACGGAGGGCTTTGTCAACTTAGTCAATATGAAAGATTCTAGCTCTAGTGACTGTACGATGTCCATCCAACGGCCGTCGTGCTTCTTCAATCTCTGCTCTTCCTGCTCCAGCCGCTCAAACAAGCGCCAGCGGGACTGCCTGCTCCCTCCTTCCCGTGGTCGACTGTGCTGCCACGCAGGCCTCACCGCCCCACCGTACTCCCATCGCTGGCCTAGCCATCCCTCTACTCACCCACACCTGCTGTTATTCTCCGGCGAGGGCAGGCGAACCAGTAAACCCTCGTACAGTCGTACTCCCCTCCGCGTGGGAAACAACTGCCGAGTCTTCCATGCCTCTGTGTCGTTCCCTTCCTAGGCCTCGCCGTCGTCCACCACCCTGGTGCTCTCGGTGCGGCCTGGTCAATGTGGTCAACAACCGACATGCATCTGAAGTGGACTGTACATGGAGAGGCTGGCAGCTGGGTCCACGGCCGCACGCAAGGAAATGCCTCCTTATTACGCGCAAAATAATGATTCCTCCACCTGACATTGGGGACCCACCGAAAGGGCCTCTCTATTTCGTGAAAAAAATGTTACTGCCGCTGACAGCTCGGACCCACCAGCTATATCTTTGCACGCAAGGAAATGCCTCCTTATTACGCACAAAAAAAATACTCCCCCTGTTAGCTGCGACCTAGTATAGTGGCAGGCTGACTTGTGGGCCTACTAAGTTGATGGGGATGGAGGGCTTTGTCAAATTAGTCAATATGCACGATTCTAGCTCCAGTGACCGTACAATGTCCATCCAACGGCCGTAGTGCTTCTTCAACCTCTGGTCTTCTTGCTCCAGCCGCCCAAACCAGCATCGGTCGTGCCTCGTGCTCCTGCCTCCCGTGGCAGGCTGCGATGCGGCGGAGGCCTCACCGCCCCCTACTACTCCCACCGCTGGCCAGGCCATCCCTCTACTCACCCACACCCCCTGTTATTCTGCGGCGACGGCAGCCTCACACCGCAGCGAACCAGTGAACCCTCGTACACCTCTACGTGTGGGCATCCACTGCCATGTCTTCCCCGGCTCTGCGTCGTCCCCTTCCTAGGCCTCGCCATCGCCCACCGCCCTGGTGCTCTCGGCGCGGCGTGGTCAACGTGGTCAAGGAATGGCTTCCATCGGACGTGGACTGTACATGGAGAGGCTGACAGCTGGGTCCACGGCCGCAACAAGGAAGTGCCTCCTTATTACGCGCAAAATAATTATTCCTCCACCTGACAGCATGGACCCACTGGACGGGCCACCATATTTCGTGAAAAAAAATGTTTCCAGTGACTGCTGGGACCCACCAGCTACATCTTTGCACGCAAGGAAGTGCGTCCGGGCAAAAAAAAACGATTCGCCCCCCTGACTGCTGGGACCCACCAGCTACATATTCGCAGGCAAGGAAGTGCCTGACAGTCGGGACCCACCTGGTCGAAGCGTACATAGTGTTGTCATTCTGGTCACGAACGTGTACGTACATACTGGTCGATGTAGTGGCGCGCACATGTCGTAGTAGAGGCGCACACGTGTAGTAGTATAGGCGCGCACGTAGCATGTACACGTACGTACAGCGGCTAGGGTGCAAGAAAGAAAATACGGCCACGTATGTGTACATACGGGCGGGGTCTCGAACGCCTACTCGCGCATATGTACGGCCAGGGCTCGTGTACATGGCTGGTTCGGGACGGAGAAATAGCGTCGTCGTCGTGTTCATGGGGAGGCAACGGAATGCATCGTGTTCATCGGGAGGCAACAAAATGCGTGGGAGCCAACCGGTTGGGTCGGAACGGAATGCGTGGTCGTGTTCATCGGGAGGGCTTGGACGGAACAGGCGATGGAAATGAGGCCTACCGTACCGCAGAACGGAGGAAATGGACCTCCTACGTTCGGAACGGGGTCTTGTTGATCGGGAGGGGTCTGGCATACCGCAAAATGGAGGAAACGGACCTCCTACGGTCGAAACGGGGGTCCTGTTGATCGGGAGGGGTGTGGCGTACCGCAAAACGGAGGAAACAGACCTCCTACGGTTGAAACGGGGGTCCTGTTGATCGGGAGGGGTGTGGCGTACCGCAAAACGGACGAAACGGACCTCCTACGGTCGAAACGGGGGTCCTGCTCATCGGGAGGGGTGTGGCGTACCGCAAAACGGGAATCCACGGGATACTGTTCATGTCCACCGTCGACCTCCTCCAACCTCCACGGGTTACTGTCGACCTCCTCCAGCCTCCACGGGCTCCTGTTCATCCAGCCTCCACCGCGCTACTCCGCAGCTCTTGCTCAACCACCCTCCACCGCTCTCTGCTCATCCAGCCCTCCACACCACGGGTCCTGTTCAACCACCCTCCACGGGCACCCTCCACCGCCAACTGCTCATCCAGCCCTCACACCACGGGGTCCTGTTCATCCAGAGGCAACACCACCGCCATTGCTCATCCACCCCCCCCCCGCGCAACGCCTTTGCTCATCCAATTAATCGGCTTGATTTGCTGCGAGAGCGGCGAATCGCCGATCGGGTTCAGTTAACAGCCATCGATCGATCGCTCGAGTTCAGTAACGCGTAGCCTGCGGTGCAATCGCTCGGCTTAGTTAGAGCCCAACGCCTCGCTAGGGTTCAGTTAGAGCCAACGCCTCGCACACACGCGCGTACGTGTACGAGAGAAACGCGCACCGCTCGCCCCCGACCTCCCACCGTAACCGGCAACTCCCCGAAATTTTCCTCGCCCTCGCTTCTACCACGGTTTTTTTCCGTCATGGACGGCCCAAAGAATGTCATGCAGCTCCGTCTTCGGCCAGCCCAGGACGAAAAGCCCATTTTCTGTCATGATTTTTTGTCATAGAAGTAGGAGCCCACCACATCTATGATGATACCAGGTTTTGTCACAATTATCGTCATAGAAGTGTCACATGTATGACAGAAAAAAAATCGTTCAGCCCAAAATGTCACGGATGTGTATTTTTTTTGTAGTGATCCTTCCTGAAGGCACCGCTTTGGAGTCCACGGTTCATTGTATGCGTCTTCATCTCTTCATGGTAGTGTGCTAGGGGTGGTGTTGCTGCACTCAGCGCTTTTGTATCCTTCCTTGGGTGTGTGTGGTGTTGGCGTGCGTCTGTATCGGATGATGATGGTCTTTGCTTTATATATAAAGCGGGGCGAAAACCTTTTTCAGTACATCATGTCATCTTGCTTAATGCGTCACTCCGTTCTTTATGAACCTAATACTCTAGATGCATGTAGGATAGCAGTCGATGTGTGGAGTAATAGTAGTAGATGCAGGCAGGAATCGGTCTACTTGAAACGGACGTGATGCCTATGTTCATGATCATTGCCTTAGATGTCATCATAATTATGCGCTTTTCTATCAATTGCTCGGCAGTAATTTGTTCGCCCACCGTAATACATGCTATCTCGAGAGAAGCCACTAGTGAAACCTATGGCCCCCAGGTCTCTTTTCCATATTATTGAATCTCGTTTATATCTTGCTAGTTTCCGATCTATTATTTTGAAATATTTACTTTCCAATCCATGCATCAAAAATACGAAAAATATTTACTTTATTATCTCTATCAGATCTCACTTTTGCGAGTGACCGTGAAGGGATTGACAACCCCTTTATCGCGTTGGTCCCAAGTTCTTGATTGTTTGTGCAGGTATTCAGTGACTTGTGCGTCGTCTCCTACTGGATTGATACCTTGGTTCTCAAAACCGAGGGAAATACTTACACTACTTTGCTGCATCACCCTTTCCTCTCCAAGGGAAAACCAACGCAAGCTCAAGAGGTAGCAAGAAGGATTTCTGGCGGCGTTGCCGGGGAGATCTTCATCAAGTCAAGCCATACCAAGTACCCATCATAAACTCTTCTCCCTTGCATTACATTATTCGCCATTTGCCTCTCGTTTTCCTGTCTCCAACTTCTAAAATGGTTTTCGAAAACCTTTGCCTTTTCTTCACCCCTCTTCCATTCGCCTCTTTTCACTTGCTTCTTGTGTGCTTGTTTATTAGTTCGGTCTATTGCCATCATGTCTGAAACTGGGGAGGTTATCCCTGAAAAAGATAGTAGTAACGATGGGGGAAACTTTGATGTTTTTGATAATCCTCATGAAGAACCTACTATTTTGCACACTAAAAAGTTCCGCATTGGTAGCAGTAATATTATTGGAAAAGGGGTTATTCAAGATTTCTTTACTTGCGCCGGTGCTTTGCCCACTATGGGTGGATATATTCTTCATAAAACTAGTAGTCTTGCGGATGCTATATCTTTGCTCATAGTTGACTTGAAAGACAATTTATTCACATGCATCCTTGCATACAAAGGATTTTTCTAGAGTTCTCTAATATTGAGCATTATTCTGTTAAGCGAGCGGCTACCATCTTTCTAGCACATGAGTTTAGATTTATAATAAAAGAGGCTAATGAAATTTTTGCACATTATAGGGTGGACGCCGGTCGTCCTCCCATAGAAGTGATTCTTTTTAATCAAGAAGACATAATGAGTTTACGATCTTTAGATCATGTTGCTTATAATGAAAATCTTAGAAAGAGGGTTCCTACTGATGTTCGAGAATTCTGAACTTAATGATAATTTTGCTATTCAGAACAACGGGTTAGGTTTTCCTCTTGAACAAATGCTCATGACTTTTTGCCAAATGAACGCTTATAATGATGAATTGGTTGTACAATATGAAGGGCCAAAGGAGGAACCAATTCCTCCCGAGCTTTATCTTGGGGACTTTGGTCCCATTAAATTTAGCCCTTTATATTACTTTTGCTTGCCACAAAGAAAACTTGCTGCTTAACGTAGGGAGTACGAGATGAGTTTTCGCGATTTTCCCTATCATTATTATGGCAATACTTAGATCTATTATTATTTTTATGCCTAGCTAGGGGCGTTAAACAATAGCGCTTGTTGGGAGGCAACCCAATTTTACTCCTGTTTGTTAATAAATAATTCATCTAGCCACTGTTTAGATGTGGTTTTATGTTTTAATTAGTGTTTGTGCCAAGTAGAACCTTTGGGAAGACTTGGGTGAAATCTTTGCGATCTTGCTGTAAAAATAGAAACTTTTGCGCTCACGAGAATAGCTGTCGTTTTTTACAGAAGAGCGCTTTTAGGTTGATTATTTTTGCAGAAGATTAATAGAAAAATTCCTCACGTCCATCAATTTATTTCAGACTTTTTGGAGTTACATAAGTATTCGAAAGTTACAGATTGCTACAGACTGTTCTGTTTTTGATAGATTCTGTTTTTCATGTGTTGTTTGCTTATTTTGATGAATCTATGAGTAGTATCAGGGGGTGTAAACCATAGAGAAGTTGGAATACAGTAGCTTTAACACCAATATAAATAAAGAATGAGTTCATTACATTGCCTCAAAGTGGTGTTTTATTTTCTTATACTAACGGAGCTCATGAGATTTTCTGTTAAAGTTTTGTGTTGTGAAGTTTTCAAGTTTTGGGTAAGGATTTGATGGACTATGGAATAAGGAGTGGAAAGAGCCTAAGGTTGGGGATTCCCAAGGCACCCCAAGGTAAAATTCGAGGACAACCAAAAGCCTAAGCTTGGAGATGCCCCAGAAGGCATCCCCTCTTTCGTCTTCGTCTATCGGTAACTTTACTTGAAGCTATATTTTTATTCACCACAGGATATGTGTTTTGCTTGGAGCGTCTTGTATGATTTGAGTCTTTGCTTTTTAGTTTACCACAATCATCCTTGCTGTACACACATTTTGGGAGAGACATGCATGAATCGTGATTTATTAGAATACTCTATGTGCTTCACTTATATCTTTTGAGCTAGACAATATTGCTCTAGTGCTACACTTATATCTTTTTAGAGCACGGCGGTGGTTTTATTTTATAGAAATTGTTGATCTCTCATGCTTCACATATGTTATTTTGAGAGTCTTTTAGAACAGCATGGTAATTTGCTTTGGTTATAAAATTAGTTCTAATATGATGGGCATCAAAGATGGGTATAATAAAAACTTTCATATAAAGTGCATTGAATACTATGAGAAGTTTGATTCATTATAATTGTTTTGAGATATGAAGATGGTGATATTAGAATCTTGTTAGTAGAGTAGTGGTGAATTTGAGAGATACTTGTGTTAAAGTTTGTGATTCCCGTAGCATGCACGTATGGTGAATCGTTATGTGATGAAGTTGGAGCTCAATTTATTTGTTGATTGTCTTCCTTATGAGTGGCGGTCAGGGACGAGCGATGGTCTTTTCCTACCAATCTATCCCCCTAGGAGCATGCACATAGTACTTTGTTTCGATAACTAATAGATTTTTGCAATAAGTATGTGAGTTCTTTATGACTAATGTTGAGTCCATGGATTATACACACTCTCACCCTTCCACCATTGCTAGCCTCTCTAGTGTCGCACAACTTTCGCCGGTACCATACACCCACCTTATAATTTCCTCAAAACAGCCACCATACCTACTATTACGGAATTTCCATAGCCATTCCGAGATATATTTCCATGCAACTTTCCACCCCGTTTATTATGACACGCTCCATCATTGTCATATTGCCTTGCATGATCATGTAGTTGACATCGTATTTGTGGCAAAGCCACCGTTCATAATTTTTCATACATGTTACTCTTGAATCATTGCACATCCTGGTACACCACCGGAGGCATTCACATAGAGTCATATTTTATTCTAACTATCGAGTTGTAATTCTTGAGTTGTAAGTAAATAAAAGTGTGATAATATTCATTATTAGAGCATTGTCCTAGTGAGGAAAGGATGATGGAGACTATGATTCCCCCACAAGTCGGGATGAGACTCCGGACAAAAAAGATAAGAGGCCATAAAAAAAGAGAAAAGGCCTAAATAAAAAAATGAGAGAGAAAGAGAGAAGGGACAAGGCTACTATCCTTTTTCCACACTTGTGCTTCAAAGTAGCACCATGGTCTTCATGATATAGAGTCTCTTATGTTGTCACTTTTAAATACTAGTGGGAATTTTTCATTATAGAACTTGGCTTGTATATTCCAATGAAGGGCTTCCTCAAAAGTGCCCTAGGTGTTCGTGAGCAAGCAAGTTGGATGCACACCCACTTAGTTTCTTTTTGATCTTTCATACACTTATAGCTCTAGTGCATCCGTTGCATGGCAATCCCTACTCACTCACATTGATATCTATTGATGGGCATCTCCATAGCCCGTTAATACGCCTAGTTGATGTGAGACTATCTTCTCCTTTTTTTCTTCTCCACAACCACCATTCTATTCCACTTATAGTGCTATGTCCATGGCTCACGCTCATGTATTGCGTGAAGATTGAAAAAGTTTGAGAACATCAAAAGTATGAAACAATTGCTTGGCTTGTCATCGGGGTTGTGCATGATTAAATACTTTGTGTGATGAAGATAAAGCATAGCCAGACTACATGATTTTATAGGGATAGCTTTCTTTGGCCATGTTATTTTGAGAAGACATGATTGCTTTGTTAGTATGCTTGAAGTATTATTGTTTTTATGTCAATATTAAACTTTTGTCTTGAATCTTTCGGATCTGAACAATTCATGCCACAATAAAGAAAATTACATTGATAAATATGTTAGGTAACATTCCACATCAAAAATTCTGTTTTTATCATTTACCTACTCGAGGACGAGCAGGAATTAAGCTTGGGGATACTTGATACGTCCCCAACGTATCTATAATTTTTTATTGTTCCATGTTATTATATTATCTGTTTTGGATGTTTAATGGGGTTTAGTATGCTCTTTTATAATATTTTTGGGACTAACCTATTAACCAAAGGCCGAGTGCCAGTTTTTGTTTTTTTTCCTATTTTAGAGTTTTGCAGAAAAGGAATACCAAACGGGGTCCAAACGGAATGAAACCTTCGCGATGACCTTTCTTGGACCGAAATCAAACCAAAAGACTTGGAGATGAAGTCGGAGACGTAACGAGGAGGCCATGAGGCAGGAGGGAGCGCCCAGGGGGTAGGCGCGCACCCACCCTTGTGGGCCCCTCATAGCTCCACCAACCTAGTTCTTTCGCCTATATATACAGGTATACCCTAAAAACATCAGGGGGAGCCACGAAACCACTTTTCCACCGCCGAAACCTTCTGTACCTGTGAGATCCCATCTTGGGGCCTTTTCCGGTGATCTGCCAGAGGGGGACTCGATCACAGAGGGCTTCTACATCAACACCATTACCTCTCCGATGAAGCGTGAGTAGTTTACCACAGACCTTCGGGTCCATAGTTATTAGCAAGATGGCTTCTTCTCTCTCTTTGATTCTCAATACAAAGTTCTCCTCGATGTTCTTGGAGATCTATTTGATGTAATACTCTTTTGCGGTGTGTTTGCCGAGATCCGATGAATTGTGGATTTATGTCAAGATTATCTATGAATATTATTTGGTTCTTCTCTGAATTCTTATATGCATGATTTGATATCTTTGCAAGCCTCTTCGAATTATCGGTTTAGTTTGGCCTACTAGATTGACCTTAGCTTTGGGTTCAATCTTGCGGTGTACTTTCCCAGTGACAGTAGGGGCAGCAAGGCACGTATTGTATTGTTGCCATCAAGGATAAAAAGATGGGGTTCATATCATATTGCTTGAGTTTATCCCTCTACATCACGTCATCTTGCTTACTGCATTAATCTGCTCTTATGAACTTAATACTCTAGATGCCTGCTGGGTAGCGGTCGATGTGTGGAGTAATAGTAGTAGATGCAAAATCGTTTCGGTCTACTTGACATGGACGTGATGCCTATGTTCATGATCGTTGCCTTAGATGTCATCATAATTATGCGCTTTTCTATCAATTGCTCGGCAGTAATTTGTTCACCCACCATAATACATGCTATCTCGAGAGAAGCCACTAGTGAAACATATGCCCCCCGGGTCTCTTTTCCATATTATTGAATCTCGTTTACATCTTGCTAGTTTCCGATCTATTATTTTGAAATCTTTACTTTCCAATCTATACATCAAAAATACCAAAAATATTTACTTTATTATCTCTATCAGATCTCACTTTTTCGAGTGACCTTGAAGGGATTGACACTACTAGGGAAAACCCTAGCAGTAGCGCGTGTTTTGTGCCTACTAGTAGCGCGGGAAGCCGCGCTACTAATAAGGCGCTACAGCTATTGCTTAGCAAAGAACGTGTGCCATCACGCGCCATCGCTAGTACAAATAACTGCAGCGCTTGTTCGAGCATCGCCTTCGCTAAGTTATCTACTTGCAGCGTGTTTCCTTTCCATCGCTACTAGTATTTTTTTTATTTTTAGTGTACTTATGCGCCATCATACAAATATTGGTACAATACCAGCTGTTATGAGGTTTACATCATTATGTCCATAACAGTGTATTAAATGAAGGTGGATTAGGTTCAAGTGGAGGCAATATGTGGTGCATGTCAAAAGTATACTACTAATCCAAACTTGATCTACTTTGGATTAGTAGTACTTTCGATGTGCACCACATGTTGCCTCCACTTGAATCTATCCGCCAGCACAAGATATTTAATCATCATCATGGTCATTACCACCAACATTATTTATTTAATCACCACTAACACTAGCTAATAATAATCATCATAGTCATTACCACCAACACTAGCTATTTTATCATCATAGTAATAGTGTAGCACATCATCATCCCGAAACTCATTTCTAGCCAGCTACTCACTCCTCGCTACTCACTCCTGCTTTGCTCTCTCTTAGGTAAAAGAACATAAAACATGTGTAGCTCTCCTCCTTGATCAAGTTGGAGCATGCAGATGAACCTGTCTCCTAATCGTGGAAGGCGCCTATGGTTGCTGCTCCCTAGTACTTCTCTGCGCTCCCCCAAAACATATTTGGTCCAGTCTTGCACTATTAAGCATCCGTCGCTAATCTTGAATGCACTAAAGTAAGCTATAGGATATCTTGGCCGTAAGTTGATAATACTCATGATACCTTTAGTCTCAATCCCATAAGGCACAACATTCATCGGGAGTCCCTGTTGAAGAACATCGTATGGTAACATACTTAGCAATGAAGTTTAGCTTCAAAAATAATGTATGGAAAAGATGCAATGAGGATAAAAAGTAAAAATCTTACCATCCTTCCTAAATGGATGTGACCGTAGTTCATTACGAACACTATTGGTCGCACATTTTTAGTACTAAGATTTCTAAATGCAGGAAGAAAATTTGTCTTGACGGTATCAAGATCCTCAAGCCATGAAACATAATGGTGAGCTCCTCGCAGCTTGAGTTCAGCCCTGTGACAAGATATCGGTCCTGTCTACCAAGCGCTGGACATGTTTGCTTGCACGGAAATAAGTGACAATACAAATTAGTTGTCAACTATTTTTGAATAAACAATATCAAAGACATAAATATGGTTGAGAAACTTACATAATGGTATAAGCTCGAGGCATTTGCACATTGACCCAGATGTCGGTATTACCTTCAATATCATCTTCCGGACGAATATCAAAGGTGATAACCATATCGAGCTCAAATGCATAAGTCTTGCATAGTGCTCGCCATGTTTTGCATCCAAAATAGGTGTAGTCGTCTGAATTGTATAACTTCATGGAAAATATAACCATGCTCGGTCTTCAAGTAAACTTTCTTTTCCTCCATACTATGACTGAAACCTATCTTGTCCAATACAAAAACTCTTGCATGGCGGGGATACGCTAGTAGAATAGTAAAAATATAAGTTGAAGCAAATGAAGCGGATGTCATGCTTAATTACGAAAAAAGACTTGTCGTTGTGACTCATCAGATCCACTTGAAGTTCTCGCCCAGCTTGATGTCAAGCGCCTATCATCATCTAGGAAGATTCCGTCAGACAGGCGGCGCTTCGTCTTTGCAGATTTGCAAATACCGAAATCCTTCTCGTCGTCGCCGACATTTCCTATGTTCATAGTTAAAACATTAATTGAAAATCGATCAAGACAACTACCAAGATACTCAACACACAAATCCGGGGCACTCGATATTTCCTACATATTCTAGCACAAGTCATGCCAAAATTCACGAAAAATCCGCATGACCTTTGCTAAATAGGACATATCGGCGCTGAAATTTGCCGGAACGAAATGAATCAACACTCCGCAAAACATAGGCCACTCAAGGTATAACCCGCAAACATGACCGCCACTTGGATATTGAGCAACACAAGATATACATTTCAAAATATCTTTAGGACTCAAATTAGCATGCATTCAATAAGCAAAAGTAGATCATCTCATGCGTCAGTACATCATCGAATATTATCACTAATACATCACGAATAGTGTCATACACATAACATCACTAATACAACTAAAACTCTAACACACCACGGGTATTGGCGCGGGCGGTGGACACCCACAGAGAAGGACCATCACGGGATCATAGCTCCAGTGAGATCCCCGGAGAACCTGCCAGGTATTGGAGAACGGCCTGTGCTCCAACGCAAACAAGTAGCGACGGACGTGCGCGTCCTCCTCACTGACACGGTGACGCACCACCTCCGCGGAGTCCTCGAGCCTCTGGATCGCCATCGCCCACGCGATCGCCACCAAAGAAGGTTGGTCAACGACAGCTGGCTCACCAATCTGCGCCCCGGTAGGTAGCGCCTCCAGTACCACCCGGCGAGCCCGGTCCCAGACATGGCCGATCTGGTCAAGCAGGTGTCGTCCTCCGCCGACTCGACGACGAGGATGCGGGATAGGCATCGTCCACGTCGAGGCGGGAAAATTGCTTTAACTAAAAAATAGAAACAAGTTCTTACTAACTAGTTCTATTAATTCAACTAGTTCTTACTAGAAATAAACTTACTATAAATAAAAATATTCTAGTACCTAATTAGTACCTAATTCTTACTAACTAATTAGTACCTAGGAACTACTGCCCTAATTACCATCTAAGTAATTAACTAACTAGCACTAAAAATAGCCTAGGGTTCATACTAACTAGAACTAAATACCTAGGGTTCATACTAAGCAGAGAAGAGGGATCGGAAGGGGAGAGAGGATCGGAAGGGAGAGTGCTTACAGAGGGCGGCGAGGCGGGGGGGGGAGGCGGCGAGGCGGGTCGGGGAGACGGCGGCGAGGCGGGTCGGGGAGAGGCAGGCGGGTCGGGGAGACGGGCGGGCGAGGCGGGTCGGGGAGACAGTGGCGAGGCGGGTCGGGGGAGATGGCGGCACCGAGGTGCGGCGAGACGGGGTCGGGGGAGACGGCGGCGAGGCGGGGTCGGGGGAGACGGCGGTGGCAAGGCGGGGTCGGGAATTGGGGGAGGAAGCAGAGGAGAGGGAATCAGGCCGCGCGGGGGTTAGGTGAAAATAGCTTTAATTGTAGCATGGGAAGGAAAAACGCGCTGCTGCTAAAATCCGTAGTAGTAGCGCTGTCCGTAGAAGGGCGCTACTACTATACCTAGCACGCCGGGAACGGTGTGGCAATTATAGTAGTAGCGCTTTACGCAAGGACAGCGCTCTTTGCTAAGCTGCTAATCAGTAGCGCTGTTTCGCCAAACAGCGCTCTTGCTAAGTAGCAGTAGCGCCTCATTTTAACAAGCGCTACTAGTAACATTCTGTGTATAAGGTTTTCCCTAGTAGTGTGACAACCCCTTTATCGCGTTGGTTGCAAGTTCTTGATTGTTTGTGTAGGTATTCGGTGACTTCTGCTTCGTCACCTACTGGATTGATACCTTGGTTCTCAAAACTGAGGGAAATACTTACACAACTTTGCTGCATCACCCTTTCCTCTTCAAGGAAAAAACCAACGTAAGCTCAAGAGGTAGCAAACCCGTCAAAGGATTGTTTTCCATAGTAGCAAGTGACAATAAATTTCAGCATGTAGCACTACTAGGGAAAACCTTATACACAAGAGCTTACTAGTAGCGCTTTTTAAAAGGCAACACTGCTATTAGATATTAGTAGCGCTCGGCGGAAGCAAGCGCTGCCACTATGATCTTACAATAGCGCTCTTGTTACAAAAGATGCTACTACTATAACTGCCAGACCATTGGCGGCAGGCCAGGCATACTAGTAGCGCTCGTTTGCAAAAAGTGCTACTGCTATTGCTAAATTGACCAAAAGTTTAGTCCCACCTTGCTCCGCGAACAGAATATTTACCAGCTTAAATATGGTGCTTCCCAAACTATCACAATCAATTGGTGTTTATTGAACTCTATGTGTAAGATCTATGGCAATATGAATCCTCGCGTGTACCTATACAGACGAGGATTCATATTGACAATTTAGATTCTACACAAAAAGATCAATGATGACCAATGCATTTTTTTAATTTGATGTATGTTTTACATGCTAATGATCATAGCCTTAGTAGTAGCGCTGGTTTAGAAAAAATGCTCCTGCTAATGATTATAGCAGTAGCGCTTTTTACGGGCCAACGCTACTACTACAGGTATCTTATCTTACCCGCGTGCGGCCTCACTCTCCCCTCACACTCTCATCGCCCGCACACTCCGGCCGTCGCGCGCCGTCGCCCACTCGCCCACCTTTCCGCCCTCATCTCCCCTCGCTCTCGTTGCCCTCCTCCTCTCCCCTCCGATCCCGTTGCCCCACCTCCATCCGCCGCCCCACCTCCATCCTTCTCCTCCCTCCTTCCTCCCCCGCCGGCCAACCTCCCGCGCTGGCCCTTGTCCCCAAGACCGGTCGTCCTCCACCGAGATGTACTCCTCCTCCCTCCTCCCTCCTCCTTCTTAGTTAATTTTGAACCCTAGCTAGTTGAAAATTTTAGGTTATATCTTAGAATAATGTAGTAGGTTATGATTTTAGGTGTTTAATCTTAAGTGTTTAATTTTAGAATAATGTAGTATGAACCCTAGCTAGTTATGATCCAACCATGTTCAAAATGTAGGTTTTTAATTAGGTGTACTTAATACAATTTAGGTATTTTAGGTGTTTAATCTTATAATAATGTAGTATGAACCCTAGTTATGATCGAACCATGTTCAACACGTCAAATTTGTTTTTATTTTTTTAGTTAAAGTATTTATTCCCGCATCGACATCGACGATGCCTATCCCGCATCCTTGTCGTCGACTCAGCAGAGGACACCTGCTTGATCAGAGGGGCCATGTCTGGGACTGGGCTCCGCCGGGCTGGTACTGGGAGGTGCTACCTTCCAGGCGGCGCAGATTGGTGACGAGCCAACCCGCCGTTGACCCGAACCTTCTTTGGTGGCGGTCGCGTGGGCCAGTGATGGTGCGGATGCTTGAGCACCCCATGGAGGTGGTACGTCACCGTGTCAGCGAGGAGGACAAGCACGTCCGTCGCTACATGGTTGCGTTGGAGGGTAGGTTCTCTAATACCTGGCAGATTCTTCAGGGATCTCACTGGAGCTATGATCCTGTGATGGTTCCTTCTCTTTGGGTGTCCACCGTCCGCGCTGATACCTGTCGTTTGCTAGGGTTTTAGCTATATTAGTGATGTTATATGTATGATACTATTCGAGATGTATTAGTGATAATATTCGACGATGTATGGACGAAAGAGATGATTTAGTTTTGCTTATTGAATGCATGCTAATTTGAATACTTATTTATTTTACGATTTGGTTTTGCTTATTGAATGCTCAAATTGGAAAACTACTCCTACTTTGAATGCCCAAGTGGCCGGTCATGTTTGCAGGTTACACCTCCGAGTGGCCTATATTTTGCGGGAGTGTTGATTAATATCACTTTCGGCAAATGTCAGACGCTCGATATGTCCTTTTTTAGCAAAGGTCATGCCGGATATTTCCATGAATTCTGGCATGACTTGTGCTAGAATATGTAGGAAATATCGAGTGGCCTGGATTTTCTAGAAAGATAATTAAACGACATATTAGGTTGACTTTAAGTCTGTCGAGGACCCATACATGACAATCAAAAAATGAGTGAGGGAGTGTGTCCACCATATGTGAGAGAAGAATAATGCCAACTATTGGCGTGGGGGTCGCTTCTCCTTCCTTCCCGTGTGCTAGACATTTTGGTTGAATGCACTCGGGGATGAAGGGAGGAGCGACCATCACCAACAGTCGAATATATACACCAGTGAGCTGAGAGTTTTCAAAAAAAGACTCGATGGACTGATAGTCAACCCGTGCTGAATAATAATGATCTAATTTAGTTTTTGTATTACATATATTGAATTGTACAAGTTTAATCTTTGAATTATGAACCTCTACTTCCTCTACACCCGAGTAGTTGCCTTCGACTAATTTTCAATGTTTTAAATATGAACATATATAGGAAATGTCCGACGATGAAAGGAAATTTGGTATGTGCGAATACTGTGAAGACGAGCGCGGCATGTGCGACAGGCCTCACCTAGTTGGTGGTAGGCACTTCAGCATCATGCTGGATGAGAACTTAGAAGTGGATACAGTAAGTCACAACAACAAGTCTTTTTTCGTAGTTAAGCATGACTTCTGCTACTTTTGCTTTTTTTGCTTCAACTTATAATTTTAATTTTTTACAATTCTACTAATGTATCCCCTGTCATGCAGGAATCTATGTCTTGGATAAGATTGGTTTTAGTACTATGGAAAGTATGGAGGTAAAGAAAGTTCACTTGAGGACTGAGCATGGTTATACTTTTGTCGCAAAATTATACAATGCAGACACCTACTCCTTTTTTGAATGCAAAAATTGGAGAGCACTATGCAAGGCTTATGCATTTGAGCCTAATATGGTTATCACCTTTCATATTCGTCCGGAAGATGAAATTGAAGGTAATATAGACATCTGGTCGATGTGCAGACGCCTTCAGTTCTATCATTATGTGAGTTTCTCAACCATATTTATGTCTTGGATATTGTTTATTCAAAAATAGTTAACAACTAATTTTTATTGACAGCTTATTTTCATTCAAGCAAACCTGTCCGACGCTTGGTAGACATGACCTACTACTATCCCGGGGTTGAACTAAATTGCGAGGAGATAAGTCATTATGTTTCATGGCTTGAGGATCTTCATACTGGGAAGACAAATTATTTTCCTGGATTTGAAAATCTTTTTCCTCTATGCATCTTTTGCATACATTATAACTTCATTGCTAAGTATGTTACTACGATGTTCTTCAACAGGGACTCCCGATGATAGTTGTGCCTCAGTGGTTCGAGGCTAAAGGTCTCATCTCCATGGTTAGCATACGACCAAGACATCCTACAATGCACATCAGTGCATTCAGGATTTCTAAAAGAGAGCAAGTCTTGATAGTCAAAGAACAAAATTGTGAATGATCGCAGAGAAGTACTAGGGGCAGTAATCAGAAGTGCAACCCACAATTAGGAGACAGATTCATCTGCATTCTCCAATATGATGAAGCAAGAGTGTTACACATGTTCTATGTTATTTTACCTGAGAGAGAGCAGCATGAGTGATTAGTTAGCTAGAATGAGTTTGAAGATGATGATGTGCTACACTAGGACTGATGATTAAATAGCTAGTGTTGGTGATAATGACTATGATGATTATTATTATCTAGTGTTGGTGGTAATTAGATAGCTACCGTACCTAGTGTTGGTGGTGATTAGCTAGCTAGAATGAGTTTGAAGATAATGATGTGCTACACTATGACTATGACCGGTGGTAATGACTATGATGATGATTAGTTAGTATATACTTTAGTATACTTTCGACATGCACCACTACATGTTGCCTCCACTTGAACCTAATCAACATTCATTTCACCCACTGTTGTATATACTACTCCCTCCGTTCCTAAATATTTGTCTTTTTAGAGATTCAAATGGACTACCACATACGGATGTATATAGACATATTTTAGAGTGTACATTCACTCGTTTTGCTTCATATGTAGTCACTTCTTGAAAACTCTAGAAAGACAAATATTTAGGAACGGAGGGAGTAGTATATTTTTGACATGCACCACTACATGTTGCCTCCACTTGAACCTAATCAGCATTCATTTCACCCACTGTTGTATATACTAACTAATCATGGTGATAAAATCATATGATGAAAATATTGTATATAAAACCTATACAAATACAGTGAAAATAAGCTGCAATTTAAAAAATACAGGAAAAATAAGCGATGGCGCTTTTCAAAAGAAACGCCATCGCTACTTACTACTATCGGCAGCGCTTTTCAAGCACTGCCGCTCTCGCTAACTAAGTATAGCGAGAAGGCTGGGAAAATAGCGCCATTGCTACATGTTAGTCAGAAGGCGATAGCGATAAGGCTGGTACCAGCGCTACTACTATGCATATTTCAAGCGCTACTACTAGGGTTTTCCCTAGTAGTGTAGTAATAATGTTTCCTTACCAATTTCCACTTACCAAGAACGCTTCACTCCTCGGAAACGGCGCCAGAAAATTGCCTTGATGACCCACAAGTGTATGGGGTCAATTGTAGCTCTTTTCGATAACTAAGAGTGTCGAACCCAACGAGGAGCGAAAGGAAATGACAAGTGATTTTCAGCAAGGTAATGTCTGCAAGTGCTAAAATTGTAAGTAGCGGAGTAGTTTGGTAGCAAGATAATTTGTAACGAGCAAGTAAAAATAGTAGTAACAAAAGTGCAGCAAGGTAGCCTAATCCTTTTGAGACAAAGGACATGCCAAAACGGTTTCTTATGATAAGCAAAGTGTTCTTGAGGATACACTGGAATTTCATCTAGTCACTTTCATCATGTTGGCTTAATTCGTGTTCGGTACTTTGATAATTTGATATGTGGGTGGACCGGTGCTTAGGTGATGTTCTTACTTGAACAAACCTCCTACTTATGATTAACCCTCTCGCAAGCATCCGCAACTACGAGAAAAGTATTAAGAATAAATTATAACCATAGCATTAAACTTTTGGATCCAATCGGTCCCTTACGGAATAGCACATAAACTGGGTTTTAAGCTTCTGTCACTCTCGCAACCCACCATCTAATAACTACTCCACAATGCATTCCCTTAGTCCCAAATATAGTGAAGTGTCATGTAGTCGACGCTGACATGACACGACTAAGAGAATGGCAACATACATACCATCAAAATATCGAACACATATCAAGTTCACATGATTAGTTGCAACATGATTTCTCTCGTGACCTCAAGAACGAAAGTAACTACTCATATATGATAAACATGCTCAAGATTAGAGCAGTGTTGAATAGCATAATGGGTCTGAACATATAATCGTCCACCAAATAAACCATACAGTAATCAACTACAAGATATAATCAACACTACTAGTCACCCACCGGCACCAATCTATAGTTTTGATACAAAGATTGAACGCAAGAGATGAACTAAGGTTTGATAGGAGTTGGTGTTGTGAAGATGTTGATGAAGATAACCCTCCCCAAGATGGGAGAGTTGTTGGTAATGATGATGACAATGATTTCCCCCTCTGGGAGGGAAGTTCTCTCGGCGGAATCGCTCCGTCGGAGGGCAAAAGTGCTCCTGCCCAAGTTCCTCCTTGAGGCGGCGGCGCTTCGTCCCGAATGTCCTCTCCTTATTTTTTTAGGTCAAAATGACTTATATACT
The DNA here is from genome assembly GCA_021437245.1 of Aegilops speltoides. Classification (NCBI taxonomy): domain Eukaryota; kingdom Viridiplantae; phylum Streptophyta; class Magnoliopsida; order Poales; family Poaceae; genus Aegilops; species Aegilops speltoides. The sequence goes on along the minus strand of CM038146.1, from coordinate 118,707,144 downwards.
AGAAGATGGGCACCGGAGGATGAACTTGGCGTGCTCCAGGTCGGGGGATGCAACGACGACTTTGTTGCTGGAGAGCGGACGCCTCGCCGGGTCGCAGTGTTGGGCATGGTCCATCAGGGCCGGCTCCGAAGCCGGCTGGAAGCTCAGGCGGTCGCGCACCGGAGCCCTGGACGGCAGCGACCCCAACCTATCACGGGCAATCCCTCCTGGACCCCCGTTCCTAGGGTTGTGGGGGCACTCCTTGCCAAAATGCCCCGCTCGCTTGCAGATGATGCAACGGAGAGGGTCTCTGCAGTCGACACGGCGGTGGAGCTTGCTCAGGCAGTGGAAGAATTTGCCCCTGAACTGGCTTAAGAAGGCCTCGCGGCTGCCAGCCGCATTGAAGCCACGGCCATGGTGCGAACACCGCGCCCGAGGCCGCCGCGCTGGACCCGCGGAGGATGAGCCCGCCCTCCAGTTCTTCCTCGAGGTGACCTCAGTCCATGCCCCACCATCCTCCGCGGCCTGGCCCGAAGAGGAAGGAGTGACCGAGGGGGAGGGGCGAACTACAATGGATTTGAGGCGGCCATCCCGCAACAGAGGGGGGACGCCCATATCCAGTGGTTCAGAGCCTGCCCTCACCCACAGCGGCCCGTCCCACCGCAGGAATCGCGGCGTCGAGGCCGGATCTGACTCGGAGACCGTTGACGCTGCAGAGATAGGGGAGGAAGGCCCGGAGGAACCACTAGGTCGAGGGATGCAGCCGGCGGACGGAGAGCGGCGCCGGGGGGAGGGCCCCGGGCGAGAGCAGCTGGCGGAGGAACGGGCCATGCAGGCAGATAGTGGTAACCCGCCTCCAACTTGGCAAATTGTTTGCCTTGGTTTAGATCTGCTTAAAAAGGGTCTGGTATGGAGGATCGCAAATTGACAGAATGTTCGTATTTGGCGTGACCGTTGAATTGTTCATGGGAATTCTGGTTTGATCTCGAGCAAACGAAACGGGGTTTCTGAGCTGCTAAAACGACATGGGACCATTTGTTTTGGATGGAAACAGGGGGAGCAACTAATTAACGAGCGCTTCTTCGGAAGCCACTGTCAGGACCCCGACTCAATGCCACATCGATCTAGCATGTAACACCTCATATCACTTTGCGGCCTCACGCACGTTATCCCCACGGGTGTCGCCTTACCTTAGCCCGGGACCGTTTGCGCCTTTTGGCACACGTATATGATAGTGTCGCTAGCATCGATATGATAAGGAGCCCGGGCTGACATGGCTAGTCGTAAACCCAAAGTGGCACAAACTTACAGGACGAGCATCCATGACCCAAACATCGAGCGTGTCGGTCATCATCCGAGTGAATCCAGGCTGTAGCACTGGGCTAACAGACTCGGTGAACCGGGCTGTAGCGGGCTAACGGGACTCCGGTATTCATCGCGTGACATTTCCCGAAGGGATGATACAGAGCGAAGAAGGACACATGCCGGCCAGCCTAAGTGTTCGGAAGCGAGTACGCTACCATGGCTCGATGGAAGCACTAGGAGACATTTCGAAGAGAGGCTACTAAGGATAAACAACTAGATAGTCAGATCCCACACATAGCAATACACATTACACGTACGCATAACATGCAAGTATGTGCTATACAACATGGCATCACAGCATAACTCAACAACTCATATAGATAAGGCTCAAAGAGCCATCATAGCATTATTACAAATAGGGGTCACATGACCCAACATTGAAACACACAAGCAACAAGCGGAAGCATTACATATGCAGGTACAGACATCTACAAATGAAAAAGGTGAAGAGCGACTATCTACAACATCCGATCAAGATCGTAGCTGGGGTACAAGCTACTTGTCGAAGCCCACGAGAACACTAGTAAGACCGAAGTCTCCGCTGCAGAAACATAAATAAAGCAACATGAGTACAAAGGTACTCAGCAAGACTTACATCAGATCCTATCATACATGCATTTGTATCAAGACAGTAATGTGGGGTTTAGTTGCAGCAAGCCAGCTTTGACTCGTGGCTATCTGTTCTCGACTACGAACTTCTTTGAGGTGATATGGCGCACACAAGTCCACTAATCACCGCACAATACACTACTATGGATTCATCCCCGTCTCCCTACGAGAAGGCCATCCATAGCGCTCACACTTGTCTTGAGCATTTTAGAGTATCCACTTCAAGTTTTCTATGTACCATGTAAGCATCCAAGAAGTCCATATCCGCGGACCCGGCTATTCGAATAGATCATGTTAACCCTGCAGGGGTGTACTTCTTCACACACGCTCTTGCCACTTACCGCCATGTACACGTCATGTATCTCGGCAACCTTCAAGCGGAAGCTTTGGCGAGGTGTCGGCCACGACCGACTAACCACACGAGACTCTAGCCGGTTTATCGCCTATTCGGGTTCCATCCGCAAGGAGATCCGGCGGGATGTCGCCACGGCCCCAAGCGATGTGTGCAGGGTTCCCGAGCCCACCATCCGGTGCCACTCGGTACACCAGGCCACGTGTGCCTAGTCATCCCAAGCCCACCTGCGGGTGCCACTTGGTAGAAAAATAGCACTACCTACAAACACGAAACTAGTTGCGACTCACGGGCGAGAGATCAAGTTGGTTAATAAGTCGAGAGGGCTTGGGCGCCGGAGCCCAATGCGTGCTAGTATCGAGTCAATGGACAACATACATAGAACTTCGATTGCTTAGGGCGGTTCGGTGAGACAACCCACCATGTACTCCTACATGGCCTCTCACCGCTACCTTTACCAAATCGTGTTCACACGTTCACTCTCAAACATCGGAACATAGAGCACTCAGACTCCAATTCATTCCCAATGAATCAGGACGACACAACTCTAAGCAATAGCAGGCATAGCTGGTAGGGACACAACATGGCTCAATCAACTCCTACACATGCTAGTGGGTTTTAACTATTTACTGTGGCAATGACAGGTCATGCAGAGGAATGGGTTCAACTACCGCAGCACAAAGTAGCAGATGAATCGTTGTTGTCCTAATGCAATAACTGAGAGCAGGAGCGAGAGAGTAGGATTGTATCGGAATGAACAAGGGGGGTTTGCTTGCCTGGTAGATCAACAAGGGGGCACTGCTCCTCAGACAGGTACTCTGGAAACGGACTCCGGAGCAGGACCTATCGAGAAGGAACGGTGCCAACAATCAATAAACAATCATATGCAACAATATGATGCATGAACATGGCATGAATATGTGATGTTGTTTGAGCTAATGCAACTAGTATTCAAATTGAATGAAGTCCATTTGAATCAAGGGTTCAAATGCAACTCCAAATTAAGCTCTTATAAATGCCATTTACATGTTTTCACTTATACAGTAGGTATAAGTTGGTTTCTCATGCTTGAAACTAGTACAGATGGATAGATTGCATTTTTCTGATAATTTTTCATATATAACTTACTTCAATCTGAGTTACGGTTGAATTTATATGAATTTTTGAAGTTTTGAACATTTTCTGGAATTTCCTGATTTAAATTTAAACCAGAAAAGGATTAATTGCGTCACCATGACGTTTGAGTGACGTCAGCAGGTCAACGGGTCGCTCCAGGTCAAATCTGACCAATCGGACCCATATGTCAGTGTCTAACTAACTAACTTAAGTTAATTAGCACAAATCTGATCCTAATCTAACTTAGTTAAGGCCCTGGGCCCACATGTCAGTATCAGCGGCTAATTAGGTTTAATTAATATTTAACCAAAATTAGCAGGGGGCTGGCCCCACTTGTCAGCGATCCAGGGGAGGTCAAACCCCTGGTCAGCGGGGTCAAACCGGCCGGCGACTCGACGCCGGCGAGGCCAGACGCGGCCGAGGGCCTCGGATTTGGTCCTCCGGTGACCAAATCGACGGTGGAGAAGTGCTACGAGTAGCTGAGGAGCTGCCGCATCCAGTGGTGCGAGTGGTTGGACGCGGGGAGGTCGGTGCTCGCCGGAAGCGAGCTTGCGGCGGCGGCCGGAGTTCGGCTTCGACAGCGGGGCTAGCTACAGAGCGCAGGGAGACAGGAGAGAAGGGGGAACCAATGCGGGTGCTCACGGCGGGCTCGAGGACATCGTCGGAGAGCTCGGGGGAGGCTTGAGTCGGCGGGGCGGCGAAAACGATCTTCGGCGGCCGGAGATGAAGACGACGGCGCCGAGGACGAAGCGGGGCTCGCCCGGGTTGCTTGGCAGTGAGGAGGGAGAGGGTCGCGGAGGAGCCGTGGAAGCGTCGGGGAGGCGAGGCCGTGGCTGTGGGTAGCAGCAGCGTGGCTGGTGGCGGCGGTGGCGATCGGCGTCTTGGCGTGAGAGAGAGACAGAGGAGGGATGAGGCGAGGAGAGTGCGAGAGAGGTCGGGGCTCGTGGCGGCGCTGCAGGAGTCATGAACAAGCAGGGAGGCAGGAGGTGGTCGGGCGCGTGTGCACGCGCCGTAGCCACACGCCCCTGTCCTCCTGGCACCGTGGAGACGATGACTGGCGTCGGCCAGTCAGCTGGGCCGGCCTGTTGGGTAGCTGGGCTGCACAGGGAGGTAAGCGCCAGGTAAGGTTTTCCCATTTTGTTTCTTTTTCTAATTTCTGACATTTGTTTTGATTTAATAATTATACTAAATCAATTTATTTCCTTATGCCCATTTTTGTTGGAACTAGTGGCATTATTCCAGAGCTCCTCAACAAATGGCATAATTTTTTGGACATATAATATATATATAACATTTATATATCCAATGCAAATAATTATGCATTAATTCCAAATGCCCAAAATAAAGACTTATGAGCTCCCAAAAATATTGGTTTGATTTTTATCTCTGTCCAATATTTTTAGAGAGCAACATGAGCATTTTCTTGGACCCTTTTGGAGTAATTTTTATTTGGGTCATTTCCATAGATGATTCTGAGGGTTCACAAATCCTCATTTCAAATTTAAATGGAATTTAAATATGATGCACAATTGACTAACTAGTTTAGGTCATACCAGAACTAGGGATGTGACAGCCACGCAATGATCAGCGTCACTTGGCGCGCTCTCAGTCATTCGCCACGTGTCGCGCTCTAGGCGCTTCCTCTGGATTTTGTTTTTTTATTTTTCCGCACGTGTTTTCGGCTTTTTAAACGGCTTTTTCCGGGGGGTTTCGACGTTTTGGTTTTCCACCAGTCCTCCCTAGCTTTTCGACCAAATTTTTTTTTGAAAAAAAAAATGTTTTTCACGTAAAAAAGCGCCTTTTCTTTTTTTTCCTTCCGCGAGAGTCTTCGTTTTTCTTCCGCGAGAGGCACGGTTTTACTTTCGCGAGAGTCACGGCCGTGCCTCTCGGAAACGAAAAAACGCGTTTTCTGTCTTTTTTTTTTCCTTTCGCGAGTCACGATTTTGCTTCCGGGAGAGGTACGGTTGTGCTTCCGCGAGAGTCACCTTCGTGCCTCTCGGAAACGAAAAATAAAACTTGTTTTCTTTTTTTTTTCCTTTCGCGAGTCACGGTTTTGCTTCCGGTAGATGCATGGTTGTGCTTCCGCGAGAGTCACGGTCGTGTCTCTCGGAAACGGAAAAAAAAACATGTTTTCTGTTTTTTGTCCTTTCGCGAGAGTCACGGTTTTGCTTTCGCGAGAGGCACGGTTGTGCTTTCGCGAGAGTCACGGCCGTGCCTCTCGGAAACGAGAAAAAACACGTTTTTCTGTTTTTTTTCTTTCACGAGAGTCACGGTTTTACTTCCGCGAGAGTCACGGCCGTGCCTCCTCGGAAACATTAAAAAACGTGTTTTCTGTTTTTTTTCCTTTCGCGAGTCACGGCTTTGCCTCCGCGAGAGGCACAGTTGTGATTTCGTCAGAGGAACGGGCGTGCCTCTTTCGGAAAGGGAAAAAACCCGTGCTCCCGGTTCGGTTTTTCGTTCGGTTTTTTTTTCGTGAAAAAAAGTTCATCAAAACCTATCAACATGGGATCTAGTTTTGTAGATCTCGGCGTGAGGAATCCAAGGGCGAAAGCGGTTCGAGATTTGGACGCACAGTTTAAGAGATAAAACGTTTTGAATAAATGAATCTACAAAAAAAGGAAAACTTTCAGACTGCGACGCAACCTGAGGAAGTTGGAGTGATCTTCGCAATGAATACTCCTTACTAGTGATTTCGGGAACAGGAGGGAAGCTCAGAAGGTGCAAGGCCCGCCCGGGTCCAGGCCCAGCCCAGCCCGGGATAAAGCATGTCTTGCTGCTTTAGGCCCAGATCGCCTAGCCACCGACTCTGCTGCCTGCGGCTACTGCTTGCTAATTCTAGCAAGAGCTGTCGCCTCTTTGTTTCCACACCTCTGTGCCAGTGCTTTGGATTCCTACCGATGCCCTGTGCTCGTCTCACACAAAAACAAAGATTTTGCCGACAATTATTTTCTGAAAGTTGAGAACTTGATCAGCGTGCAGCCATACCGCCATAAGTTTTCTCTGCGGTTTTCTTCACCATAGTGATCAAGTCAAACCTCCAACAGCACTAAACAAGAAATTTAAGTATTGATACTGGCCTCTCTGACTGCTGGTTAGCTTGATAGAAAGTTGTTCAACTAAAAGGTAAACTTAAACTCACTGTTATAAAAGGTGAACACACAGCCCAACTAAGCATTAGGCTCCAGCAACCGCCCCGCCTTATCACCTACAGTAACACCGAAATCATCTGAAAGGAATAGCGTGGCAGGTGTAATAATCAAAGAAGGCCACAGCTCATTCGGTGACATAGGTGAATAACTGAATATACCAAACATCTGTTTGATGATTTTTTGGTCAGAATGTCGGTGTGGGATTTTAGAATATGTAGCCAGATGGTGGATTGTTAGCGACCCAAGCTCAAATATGTAAACATGTTTTTTTTTTTGAATTTTCTGTAAACATGTTATGTACTAAGCAAGTTGAGGTCTGGAGGCTAACTGCAAAATTCCTCAAGAATTGACTCTTCACAGTGCTTGACTCTGCCAAGGATGGGTTAGTTCTCTAGGGAAGCTGCCTCTAGGGAACTGAACACACTCTAGGGAAGCTGCCTCTGAAAAACAACCGATTAAATGTGATCCTAGCACTTGCTTATAGTATTCTTTTTTTTTGATGAAACCTCGTCAGAGGGCGGGGAGCTCCCGCATTGCATTAAGAAGAAGAGAATTGGTCCAGTTAATAGGGGAAACCGGATCCAAAAACCATACATGGCACGGTTACATAGGGGAAACCGGCGAAGACCACAAAGACCGGGCTAGCACTCAAGGGACGTCGTCCGAGCCAGATACTGTTGGGGAACGTAGTAATTTCAAAAATTTTCCTACGCACACGCAAGATCATGGTGATGTATAGCAACGAGAGGGGAGAGTGTTGTCTCGTACCCTCGTAGACCCGAAGCGAAGCGATCTGGCGTAGAGGAAGTAGTCGACGTTCTCCTCGCGATCCGACCGATCGGCGCCGTTACTCCGGCGCCCCGAGTTCTTGACACACGTACAGCTCGATGGCGTCCCTCGTACTCGATCCAGCCGAGTGTCGAGGAGAGTTTCGTCAGCACGACGGCGTGGTGACGATCTTGATGTTTCACCGGCGCAGGGCTTCGCCTAAGCTTCGCGACGGTATGATCGAGGTGGAATATGGTGGAGGGGGGCACCGCACACGGCTAAGGAACGATCCTGTAGATCAACTTGTGTCTCTTGTGTGTCTAGAGGTGCCCCCTGCCCCCGTATATAAAGGAGCAAGGGGGGAGGGTGCGGCCGGCCTAGGAGAGACGCGCCAAGGGGTGTCCTACTCCCACCGGGAGTAGGACTCCCTCCTTCCTTGTTGGAGTAGGAGAAGGGGAAAGAGGGGGAGAGGAGGAAGGAAAAGGGGGCTGCACCCCTTGTCCAATTCGGACTAGAGGGGGGCTGCGCCCCTTCTTCCTTTTGGCCTCTTTCCCTTATTCCCGTATGGCCCAATAAGGCCCATATACTCCCCGGCGAATTCCCGTAACTCTCCGGTACTCCGAAAAATACCGAATGACTCGGAACCTTTCCGAACTCGAATATAGTCGTCCAATATATCGATCTTTACGTCTCGACCATTTGAGACTCCTCGTCATGTCCCGATCTCATCCGGGACTCCGAACTCCTTCGGTACATCAAAACTCATAAACTCATAATATAAGCATCGCCGAAATCTTAAGCGTGCGGACCCTACGGTTCGAGAACAATGTAGACATGGCGAGACCGTCTCGGTCAATAACCAATAGCGGGACCTGGATGCCCATATTGGCTCCTACATATTCTCGAAGATCTTTATCGGTCGGACCGCATAACAACATCGTTGTTCCCTTTGTCATCGGTATGTTACTTGCCCGAGATTCGATCGTCGGTATCCAATACCTAGTTCAATCTCGTTACGGCAAGTCTCTTTACTCGTTCGTAATACATCATCTCGCAACTAACTTATTAGTTGCAATGCTTGCAAGGCTTAAGTGATGTGCATTACCGAGAGGGCCAGAGATACCTCTCCGACATTCGGAGTGACAAATCCTAATCTCGAAATCGCCAACCCAACATCGCCTTTGGAGACACCTGTAGTACTCCTTTATAATCACCCGATTACGTTGTGACGTTTGGTAGTACCAAAGTGTTCCTCCGTAAGCGGAGTTGCATAATCTCATAGTTATAGGAACATGTATAAGTCATGGATAAAAGCAATAGCAACTTACTAAACGATCGTGTGCTAAGCTAATGGAATGGGTCATGTCAATCAGATCATTCAACTAATGATGTGACCTTGTTAATCAAATAACAACTCCTTGTTTATGGTTAGGAAACATAACCATCTTTGATTAACAAGCTAGTCAAGTAGAGGCATACTAGTGACACTATGTTTGTCTATGTATTCACACATGTATTATGTTTCCGGTTAATACAATTCTAGCATGAATAATAAACATTTATCATGATATGAGGAAATAAATAATAACTTTATTATTGCCTCTAGGGCATATTTCCTTCAGTCTCCCACTTGCACTAGAGTCAATAATCTAGATCACATCACCATGTGATTAACATCGATAGTTCACATCATCATGTGATTAACACCCATAGTTCACATCGCCATGTGACCAACACCCAAAGGGTTTACTAGATTCAGTAATCTAGTTCACATTGCTATGTGATTAACACCCAAAGAGTACTAAGGTGTGATCATGTTTTGCTTGTGAGAGAATCTTAGTCAGCGGGTCTTTCACATTCAGATCCGTTATGTATTTTGCAATTTTCTATGTCTACAATGCTCTGCGGAGCTACTCTAGCTAATTGCTCCCACTTTCAATATGTATCTAGATAGAGACTTAGAGTCATCGGATCGGTGTCAAAACTTGCATCGGCGTAATCCTTCTGACGAACCCTTTTTCACCTCCATAATCGAGAAACATATCCTTATTCCACTAAGGATAATTTTGACCGCTGTCTAGTGATCTACTCCTAGATCACTATTGTACTTCCTTGCCAAACTCAGTGTAGGGTATACAATAGATCTGGTACACAGCATGGCATACTTTATAGAACCTATGGCCAAGGCATAGGGAATGACTTTCATTCTCTTTCTATCTTCTGCCGTGGTCGGGTTTTGAGTCTTACTCAATTTCACACCTTGTAACACATGCAAGAACTCTTTCTTTGACTGTTCCATTTTGAACTACTTCAAAATCTTGTCAAGGTATGTACTCATTGAAAAAACTTATCAAGCATCTTGATCTATCTCTATAGATCTTGATGCTCAATGTGTAAGTAGCTTCACCGAGGTCTTTCTTTGAAAAACTTCTTTCAAACACTCCTTTATGCTTTGCAGAATAATTCTACATTATTTCCGATCTACAATATGTCATTCACATATACTTATCAGAAATGTTGTAGTGCTCCCACTCACTTTCTAGTAAATACGAGGCTTCACCATAAGTGCATGCAAAACTATATGCTTTGATCAGCTCATCAAAGCGTATATTCCAACTCCGAGATGCTTGCACCAGTCCATAGATGGATCGCTGGAGCTTGCACACTTTGTTAGCTCCCTTTGGATCGAAAAAAACCTTCTGGTTGCATCATATACAACTCTTCCTCCAGAAAACCATTCAGGAATGAAGTTTTTACATCCATTTGCCAAATTTCATAAATTGTGGCAATTGCTAACATGATTCGGACAGACTTAAGCATTGCTACAGTTGAGAAAATCTCATTGTAGTCAACATCTTGAACTTTGTCGAAAACCTTTTTGCAACAAGTCGAGCTTTGTAGATAGTAACACTACTATCAACGTCCGTCTTCCTCTTGAAGATCCATTTATTTTCTATGGTTTGCCGATCATCGGCAAATCCATCAAAGTCCATACTTTGTTCTCATCCATGGATCATATCTCGATTTCATGGCCTCAAACCATTTTGCGGAATCTGGGCTCATCATCGCTTCCTCATAGTTCGTAGGTTCATCATGGTCTAGTTACATGACTTCGAACAGGATTACCGTACCACTCAGTGCGGATCTCACTCTGGTTTACCTCGAGATTCGGTAGTAACTTGATCTGAAGTTACATGATCATCATCATTAGCTTCCTCACTAATTGGTGTAGTAGTTCACGAGAACAGATTTCGTGATGAACTACTTTCCAATAAGGAGAAGGTACAATTACCTTATCAAGTTCTACTTTCCTCCCACTCACTTCTTTCGAGAGAAACTCCTTCTCTAGAAAGGATCCATTTTAAGCAACGAATATCTTGCCTTCGGATCTGTGATAGAAGGTGTACCCAACAATTTCCTTTGGGTATTCTATGAAGACATACTTCTCTGATTTGGGTTCGAGCTTATCAGGATGAAACTTTTTCACATAAGCATCGCAGCCCCAAACATTAAGAAACGACAACTTTGGTTTCTTGCTAAACCACAGTTCATATAGTGTCGTCTCAACGGATTTAGATGGTGCCCTATTTAACGTGAATGCAGCTGTCTCTAATGCATGATCCCAAGACGATATTGGTAAATCGGTAAGAAACATCATAGATTGCACTATATCCAATAAAGTGTGGTTACGATGTTTGGACACACCATAACATTGTGGTGTTCCAGGTGGCATGAGCTGTGAAACTATTCCACATTGTTTTAATTGAAGACCAAACTCGTAACTCAAATATTCATCTCCACGATCAGATTGCAGAAACTTTATTTTCTTGTTACGATGATTTTCCACTTCACTCTGAAATTCTTTGAACATTTCAACTATTTCAGACTTATGTTTCATCAAGTAGATATACCCATATCTGCTCAAATCATCTGTGAAGGTCGAAAATAACGATACTTGCCACGAGCATCAACACTCATTGGATCGCATACATCGGTATGTATTATTTCCAATAAGTCAGTAGCTTGTTCCATTGTTCCGGAGAACGGAGTTTTAGTCATCTTGCCCAAAAGGCACGGTTCGCAAGCATCAAGTGATTCATAATCAAGTGATTCCAAAATCCCATCAGCATGGAGTTTCTTCATCGCTTTACACCAATATGACCTAAGCGGCGGTGCCACAAATAAGTTGCACTATCATTATTAACTTTGCATCTTTTGGTTTCAATATTATGAATATGTGTATCACTACGATCGAGATCCAATGAACCATTTTCATTGGGTGTGTAACCATAAAGGTTTTATTCATGTAAGCAGAATAACAGTTTATTCTCTTACTTAAATGAATAACCGTTATTGCAATAAACATGATCAAATCATATTCATGCTCAGCGCAAACACCAAATAACATTTATTTAGGTTCAACACTAATCCGAAAGTATAGGGAGTGTGTGATGATGATCATATCAATCTTGAAACTACTTTCAACACACATCGTCACTTCACCCTTAACTAGTTTACATTTATACGCAACTCCTGTTTGAGTTACTACTCTTAGCAACCGAACCAGTACCAAATACCGAGGGGTTGCTATAAACACTAGTAAAGCACACATCAAACACCTGTATATCAAATATACCCTTTTTCACTTTGCCATCCTTCTTATCCACCAAATACTTGGGGTAGTTCTGCTTCCAGTGACCAGTCCCTTTGCAGTAGAATCACTTAGTCTCAGGCTTAGGTCCAGACTTGGGCTTCTTCACTTGAGAAGCAACTTGCTTGCCGTTCTTCTTGAAGTTCCCTTCTATCCCTTTGCCCTTTTCTTGAAACTAGTGGTCTTGTCTACCATCAACACTTGATGTTTTTCTTGATTTCTACCTTCGTCGATTTCAACATCACGAAGAGCTCGGGAATCGTTCTCGTCATCCCTTGCATACTATAGTTCATCACGAAGTTCTACTAACTTGGTGGTGGTGACTAGAGAATTCATCAATCACTATCTTATCTGGAAGATTAACTCCCACTTGATTCAAGCGATTGTAGTACCCGGACAATCGAGCACATGCTCACTAGTTGAGCGATTCTCCTCCATCTTTTAGCTATAGAACTTGTTGGAGACTTCATATCTCTCAACTCGGGTATTTGCTTGAAATATTAACTTCAATTCTGGAACATCTCATATGGTCCATGACGTTCAAAACATCTTTGAAGTCCCAATTCTAAGCCGTTAAGCATGGTGCACTTAAACTATCGAGTAGTCATCATATTGAGCTAGCCAAGCGTTCATAACGTGCGCATACGCTCTTGCAATAGGTCATCACCTAGCGGTGCATTAAGGACATAATTCTTACGTGCAGCAATGAGGATAAACCTCCGATCACGGATCGAATCCGCATCATTGCTAATAACATTTTCAACACAATTTTCTCTAGGAACATATCAAAACAAACATATGAAAGCAACAACGCGAGCTATTGATCTACAACATAATTTGCAAAATACTACCGGGACTAAGTTCATGATAAATTTAAGTTCAATTAATCATATTACTTAAGAACTCCCACTTAGGCAGACATCTCTCTAGTCATCTAAGTGATCACGTGATCCAAATCAACTAAACCATAACCGATCATCACGTGAGATGGAGTAGTTTTCAATGGTGAACATCTTATGTTGATCATATCTACTATATGATTCACGCTCGACCTTTCGGTCTCCGTGTTCGAGGCCATATCTGCATATGCTAGGCTCGTCAAGTATAACCCGAGTATTCTGCGTGTGCAAAACTGGCTTGCACCCGTTGTAGATGGACGTGAAGCTTATCACACCCGATCATCACGTGGTGTGCAGGCACGACGAACTTTGGCAGCAGTGCATACTCGGGAGAACACTTCTTGATAATTTAGTGAGAGATCATCTTATAATGCTACCGTCAATCAAAGCAAGATAAGATGCATAAAGGATAAACATCACATGCAAATCAATATAAGTGATATGATATGGTCATCATCTCGCGTGGATGTGAAGGGTAGTGACAACACTTCACTGTGTATTCATCACCATGATCGTGTCAGCGTGCGCAATTTTTGAAATGACACGGGGACAAGGGCTCGAGCAGTTTTTTCATGGTTTATGTTTTGCACGAGTAGAACACAAGTCTTTTGGGATAAAGTCATACTACCTACGAAGATGTCAATGGTTCAGGGTATTGGAGCATGATCCGATGGAACATAGCAGAGCTTACGCCGAGCTGTTTACCGCACTGCACTCTTCGCTTAAAGGTGACGTGGTGCCTGCCTCCCTTTAGTAACTCGAGGAATCGCCTCCTGAAAGTTAAACGAGTCTATTTGATTCCGGTTTTGATGCGGAGACTGTCTCTTAAGCCCGTATAGCCTACGTAATTCACCAATAGTAGACGCCTAATTGTTTCGCAGGCATGTGTGATTATGGTCAAACGTGATAATTTTATTTATGAGAACTGTTTTGTAACCGGTTATAACTAACGGCGGAGCCTAGGTTGACAATTGTATGCAATGCACGCTCTGGATAATAACCAATAACGGGACCTGGATGTCAGCACATAAGTTTGCGAAGACTAACGGTCGATGGAGATCAAGGTGTCGTTGTCCTTTGTCATGGTGTATTGCGAGATGGAGATCAGAAGCACAAGATGATGATGACCATATCATATCACTTATATTGATTTCAGTGATGTTTATCTTTATGCATCTTATCTTGCTTTGAATGACGTAGCATTATAAGATGATTCTCACTAAATTATCAAGAAGTGTTCCCAGTATGACTTCGACTAAAGTTCGCCTGCAACCAACGTGATGATCGGCTGATAAGCTCTACGTCCATCCTTAAAGTCAAGCTCGTTTGCACACGGTATACAGGTTATACTTGACGAGCCAGCATATGCATAATGGCCTAACAGACCTAAAGTCGAAGTGAATCATATAGTAGATATGATCAACATAAGATGTTCACCATTGAAAACTACTCCATTTCACGATATCATAATGGTTACTTGTTAATGATAGATCACCTTGTTATGGTTGAGAAACATAACCATCTTTGATTAACAAGCTAGTCAAATAGAGGCATACTAGTGACACTATGTTTGTCTATGTATTCACACATGTATTATGTTTCCGGTTAATACAATTCTAGCATGAATAATAAACATTTATCATGATATGAGGAAATAAATAATAACTTTATTATTGCCTCTAGGGCATATTTCCTTCAGATACGAGGGTGCCTAAGCCCAAGACCACCGACAACACAACATACCCAACCAAGTCAACCTCTGCAACCTCAAGAACACGCCTGCAACTAGCTATGTACTTGGTGAAGGAAATATGCCCTAGAGGCAATAATAAAGTTATTATTTATTTCCTTATTTCATGATAAATGTTTATCATTCATGCTAGAATTGTATTAACCGGAAACATGATACAGTGTGAATGCATAGACAAAACAATATGTCACTAGTATGATCTAGACTTAGCGGAGCCATATGGTTGTCGCTTATTGTATGCAATGCATCGCTCAGTAATGCTTTACTTTATCACTAAGCGGTAGCGATAGTCGAGAAGCATAAGTTTGGCGAGACGACAACGATGCTACGATGGAGATCAAGGTGTCGCGCCGGTGACGATGGTGATCATGGTGGTGCCGCAAGATGGAGATCATGAAGCACAAGATGATGATGACCATATCATATCACTTATATTGATTTGCATGTGATGTTTATCCTTTTATGCATCTTATCTTGCTTTGATTGACGGTAGCATTATAAGATGATCTCTCACTAAATTATCAAGAAGTGTTCTCCCAGTATGCACCGCTGCCAAAGTTCGTCGTGCCTGCACACCACGTGATGATCGGGTGATAAGCTTCACGTCCATCTACAACGGTGCAAGCCAGTTTTGCACACGAGCAATACTCGGGTTATACTTGACGAGCCTAGCATATGCAGATATGGCCTCGAACACGAAGACCGAAAGGTCGAGCGTGAATCATATAGTAGATATGATCAACATAAGATGTTCACCATTAAAACTACTCCATTTCACGTGATGATCGGTTATGGTTTAGTTGATTTGGATCACGTGATCACTTGGATGACTAGAGAGATGTCTTTCTAAGTGGGAGTTCTTAAGTAATATGATTAATTGAACTTAAATTTATCATGAACTTAGTACCGATAGTATCTTGCTTGTTTATGTTTGATTGTAGATAGATGGCTCGTCTTTGTTGTTCCGTTGAATTTTAATGCTGCCTTGAGAAAGCAAAGTTGAAAGATGATGGTAGCAATTACACGGACTAGGTCCGAATCTGAGGATTATCCTCATTGTCTTACGTAAGAGTTACGTCCCGGATGCACCGCTGGTGCCGAACTGCCGCTGATGCAACCGACGACGTTAAGAACGTCTCGCGAGCAAAGCTGATGACTACTCTATAGTTCGATGTGCCATGCTTTACGGCTTAGAACCGGGACTTCAACGACGTTTTGAACGTCATGGAGCATATGAGATGTTCCAGGAGTTGAAGTTGATATTCCAAATGTAATGCCCGGATTGAGATATGAAGTCTCCAATAAGTTCTATAGCTGCAAGATGGAGGAGAATAGTTTCGTTAGTGAGCACATACTCGTAATGTCCGGGTACTACAATCACTTGACACAATTGGGAGTTAATCTTCCGGATGATTGTGTCATTGATGTAATTCTTCAATCACCGCCACCAAGCTACAAAGGCTTCGTGATGAACTATAATATGCAAGGGTTAGTAAAGACTATGCTCGAGCTCTTCGCAATGCTAAAGGCTGCGGAGGTAGAAATCAAGAAGGAGCATCAAGTGTTGATGGTCAATAAGACCACTAGTTTCAAGAAGAAAGGCAAAGGGAAGAAGAAGGAACTTCAAGAAGAACAGCAAGCAAGTTGTCTGTCAGAGAAGAAACCCAAGTCCGGACCTAAGCTCAAACTGAGTGCTTCTCTCGCAAGCGATCGTCACCGGAAGCGGAACTGCCCCAAGTATTTGGCGGATAAGAAGGATGGCAAGGTGAACAAAGGTATATGTGATATACATGTTATTGATGTGTACCTTACTAGAGCTCGCAGTAGCACTGGTATTTGATATGGTTCTGCTGCTAATATTTGCAACTCAAACAGGACTACGGATTGCTTAACACCGGCAAAGGACGAGGTGACGATGCGCTGGGAAATGGTTCCAAAGTCGATGTGATCGCGGTCGGCACGCTACCTCTACATCTACCTTCGGATTAGTTTTAGACCTAAATAATTGTTATTTGGTGCCTGCGCTGAGCATGAACATTATATCTGGATCTTGTTTGATGCGAGACGGTTATTCATTTAAATCAGAGAATAATGGTTGTTCTATTTATATGAGTAATATCTTTATGGTCATGCACCCTTGAGGAGTGGTCTATTTTGATGAATCTCGATAGTAGTGATACACATATTCATAATGTTGAAACCAAAAGATGCAGAGTTGATAATGATAGTGCAACTTATTTGTGGCAATCGCCGCTTAGGTCATATCGGTGTAAACGCATGAAGAAACTCCATACTAATGGACTTTTGGAGTCACTTGATTATGAATCACTTGGCACTTATGAACCGTGCCTCATGGGCAAGATGACTAGAACCCTGCTTCTCGGTACTATGGAGAGAGCAACAGATTTGTTGGAAATCATACATACGATGTATGTGGTCCGATGAATGTTGAGGCTCGTGGCGGATATCGTTATTTTCTCACCTTCACAGATGACTTAAGCAGATATGGGTATATCTACTTAATGAAACATAAGTCTGAAACATTTGAAAAGTTCAAAGAATTTCAGAGTGAAGTTGAAAATCATCGTAACAAGAAAATCAAATTTCTACGATCCGATCGTGGAGGTGAATATTTGAGTTACGAAGTTTGGTCTACATTTGAAACAATGCGGAATAGTTTCAAGAACTCACGCCACCCGAACACCACAGCGTAATGGTGTGTCCGAACGTCAGAATCGCACTTTACTAGATATGGTGCGATCTATAATGTCTCTTACAGATTTACCGCTATCGCTTTGGGGTTATGCTCTAGAGACGGCTGCATTCACACTGAATAGAACACCATCGAAACTGCTGAGACGACACCTTATGAACTGTGGTTTGGCAAGAAACCAAAGTTGTCGTTTCTTAAAGTTTGGGGATGCGATGCTTATGTGAAAAGCTTCAACTCGATAAGCTCGAACCCAAATCGGAGAAATGTGTCTTCATAGGATACCCAAAGGAGACAGTTGGGTACACCTTCTATCACAGATCCGAAGGCAAGACATTCGCTGTTAAGAATGGATCCTTTCTAGAGAAGGAGTTTCTCTCAAAGAAGTGAGTGGGAGGAAAGTGGAACTTGATGAGGTAATAGTACCTTCTCCTTACTTGAAAGTAGTTCGTCGCAGTAAACCGGTTTCGAGACACCTACACCAAGTAGTGAGGAAGTTGATGATGTTGATCATGAAACTTCGATCAAGTTACTACGTAACCTCGAGATCAACCAGAATAAGATCCGCACCAGAGTGGTACGGTAATCCTGTTCGGAAGTCATGCTACTAGATCATGATGAACCTACGAACTATGAAGAAGCGATGGTGAGCCCAGATTCGCAAAATGGCTTGACGCCATGAAATCGAGATGGGATCCATGTATGAAAACAAAGTATGGATTCTTTGGTTGACTTGCTCGAGGGTCGGCAAGCAATAGAAAACAAGTGGATCTTCAAGAAGAAGACCGACGACGGTAATGTTATCGTTTATTAAAGCTCGACTTGTCGCAAAGGGTTTTCGACAAGTTCAAGGGATTGACTACGATGAGACCTTCTCACCCGTAGCGATGCTTAAGTCCGTCCGAATCATGTTAGCAATTGCCGATTTTATGATTATGAAATTTGGCAAATGGATGTAAAGACCGCATTCCTGAATGGATTTCGGAAGAAGAGTTGTATATGATGCAACCGTAAGGTTTTATCGATCCAAAGGGAGCTAACAAAGTGCAAGCTCCAGCGATCCATCTATGGACTGGTGCAAGCATCTCGAGTTGAATAAACGCTTGATAGTGTGATCAAAGCATTTGGGTTTGTACTGACTTTTGGAGAAGCTCAGATTTACAAGAAAGTGAGTGGGAGCTCAGAGCATTTCGATATTATATGTAGATGACATATTGCTGATCGAAATGATATAGAATTCTGGATAGCATAAAGGAATACTTGAATAAGAGTTTTCAATGAAAGACCTCGTGAAGCTGCTTACATATTGGGCATTAAGATCTATAGAGATAGATCAAGACGCTTGATTGGACTTTCACAAAGCACATACCTTGACAAAATTTTGAAGAAGTTCAAAATGGATCAAGCAAAGAAAGGGTTCTTGCCCGTGTTACAAGGTGTGAAGTTGAGTAAGACTCAGAGTCCCACCAACCGCAGAAGATAGAGAGAAAATGAAAGATGTTCCTATGCTTCAGCCATAGGCTCTATCATGTATGCAATGTCAGGTACCGACCTGATGTGTGCCTTGCTATAAGCTTAGCAGGAGGTACCAAAGTAATCCAGAGTGGATCATCGACAATGTCAAGAACATCCTGAAATACCGAAAAGGACTAAGGATATGTTTTCGATATGGAGGTGACAAAGAGCTCATCGTAAACGGTTACGTTGATGCAAGCTTTGACACCGATCCGGACGATTCTAAATCGCAGACCGGATACGATTTACACTAAACGGAGGAGCCGGTTAGTGCAGTTCTAAACAAAGCGTCAGAAGGGATCTACATGTGAAGCGGAGTACATAGCAGCCGAAGCAGCTAATGAAGGAGTCCGGATGAAGGAGTTCATATCCGATCTAGGTGTCATACCTAGTGCATCGGGTCCAATGAAAATCTTCTCGTGACAATATCGAGCAATTGCCTTAGCGAAGGAATCCAGATTTCACAAGAGGACCAAGCACATCAAGAGACGCTTCAATTCCATCCGGACTTAGTCCGTGGGAGACATAGAGATTTGCAAGATACATACGGATCTGAATGTTGCGCACCGTTGACTAAGCCTCTTCCACGAGCAAAACATGATCAGCACCAAGACTCCATGGGTGTTAGAATCATTACTATGTAATCTAGATTATTGACTCTAGTGCAAGTGGGAGATCAAGGAAATATGCCCTAGAGGCAACAATAAAGTTATTATTTATTTCCTTATTTCATGATAAATGTTTATCATTCATGCTAGAATTGTATTAACCGGAAACATGATACATGTGTGAATGCATAGACAAAACAATATGTCACCGGTATGCCTCTACTAGACTAGCTTGTTAATCAAAGATGGTTATGTTTCGACCATGAACAAAGAGTTGTTATTTGATTAACAAGGTCACATCATTAGTAGAATGATCTCGATTGACATGACCCATTCCATTAGCTTAGCACACGATCGCTTAGTATGTTGCTACCGCTTTTATCCATGACTTATACATGTTCCTCGTAACTATGAGATTATGCAACTCCCTGCTAACGGAGGAACACTTTGGTGCTACCAAACGTCACAACGAATCGGGTGATTATAAAGGAGTACTACAGGTGTCTCCAAAGGCAAATGTTGGGTTGGCGATTTCGAGATTAGGTTTTGTCACTCCGATTGTCGGAGAGGTATCTCTGGGCCCTCTCGGTAATACACATCATCGAAGCCTTGCAAGCATTACAACTAATAAGTTAGCTGTGAGATGATGTATTATGGAACGAGTAAAGAGACTTGCCGTAACGAGATTGAACTAGGTATTGGATACCGACGATCGAATCTCGGCAAGTAACATACCGATGACAAAGGGAACAACGATGTTGTTATGCGGTCCGACCGATAAAGATCTTCAGAGAATATGTAGGAACCAATATGGGCATCCAGGTCCCGCTGTTGGTTATTGACCGAGAATAGTTCTAGGTCATGTCTACATTGTTCTCGAACCGTAGGGTCCGCATGCTTAAGGTTTCGATGACATGCTTATTATGAGTTTATGTATTTTGATGTACCAAGAAGTTCGAGTCCCGGATGTGATCACGGACATGACGAGGAGTCTCAAATGGTCGAGACATAAAGATTGATATATTGGAAGCCTATGTTTGGAGTTCGGAATGGTTCCGGTGAAAACAGGAATTTACCGAGTACCGGAGGTTACGGAACCCCGGGGTAAATGGGCCTCAGTGGGCCTCGAGGGAGAAGAGGAGGGGCGGCCAGGTGGCCGCCGCCTCCCCCCAGTCCAATAGGACAGGAGGGGGCGGCGCCCCTTTCTCTTTCCCCCCCCAATCCTATTCCAACTAGAAGGGGGGGAGTCCTACTCCCTGGGAGTAGACTCCCTGGCCGCCTCTTGGGCCGGCCGCACCTCCCTCCCTCCTTTATATACGGGCAGGGGGCACCCTAGGACACACAAGTTTGATCTACGGATCGCTCCTTAGCCGTGTGTGCCCCCTCCACCATATTCCACCTCGGTCATACCGTCAAGCTTAGGTGAAGCCTCGCGCCGGTGAAACATCAAGATCGCCGCCACGCCGTCGGTCGACGAAACTCTCCCTCGACACTCGGCTGGATCGGAGTACGAGGGACGCCATCGAGCTGTACGTGTGTCAAGAACTCGGGGCGCCGGAGTAACGGCGCCGATCGGTCGGATCGCGAGGAGAACGACGACTACTTCCTCTACGCCAGATCGCTCCGCCCGGGTCTACAAGGGTATGTAGACAACACTCTCCCCTCTCGTTGCTATTCATCACCATGATCTTGCGTGTGCGTAGGAAATTTTTTGAAATTACTACGTTACCCAACACTTGGGCCTAACCTTCTGAAAAATGAGATCAAACATTGACTTCCACCAAGGCACGGATTGCCTGGACCGCCGTTGACGTAAGCGGTTTCTTATACATCTGTAGATAAGGCTTCATCTTCTCTTGCACCTCCTCCTCGGTAGCTTTCTTAGACGTCATTCCCTTCGGTAGTTCCCCATAAGCCTCCGCCAACCTATATTCAGCGCGTTTGGCAGTAGGAATGTTGCAGTTTTTGTTCTTTTTATCCAAACGGTCACTACGCCTTCCGGAACAAGTAGATGCCCCTTCAATCTGCAAATGAATCGGTTCTACGAGCAAGGACCGTGGCGTTGTGCAACTGGAACTGCGTAGGAGCTCATCCAATAAGGTGGTTGAAGGCACTCCAATCTCACCGAGTAGCTCCTCGGACCCGGAAGACATCATATAGGTATTGCCCTCTGAGGCAGTCATCCCTGGAGAGGAGACCAAGGGGGGCACCTCTCCAACCAAGCCAACAGGTAAGGACACCTCAGTCCGCTCCATATCATCAGTCCCTCTGACTTTCTCAGCAACCTTAGCTTGTGGCTCCTCACCTTGAGTCACCATCCTGTGCAGAGCTAGATCCAAAGGAGGAGGAACATCTACAGGTAGAGCCACAGTAGCCAGTACCTCGGATGAGCAACCGGCCACACCCGCATCACTGATATCCTTACCGCAAGCAACAACAGGAGGCAGCAATTCCTCATGGTCACACCAGGGAGGAGGTGGACCCATCGGCGCCAAGGAAGAGATGATGGTCAGCGAAGCAACAACTCTGTCACTAATAACCTCCAGCCGCTCCAAGAGGCCTGAGACCTGAGCCGCCCATCCCTGCAAAGCGACCGCCATGTCGCGGAGAGGTTGAACGACCTCCTCCACACGGGCGGTAACCAGGGCTTGCAGTTCGGCGTGCAGCGTCTCGGTCTGTGCTGCAAAAAGGGGTTGCAGCAGCCCCAGATCAGCAGCAAAGGTAGTCTTGCCGGGATCGGACAGACCTGACCAAGAGACATCGGAGTTGCTACAAAGGGCCTCCTGAACGAGCCCCGTCGGAGAAGCAGCCACGGCGGCCCACGAGCGCTGCTGCAACTATTGTGAAGAAGTTGGGGGCTCGTGGTTGGGGAGGCCAGGAGCAGATGGCGGCAACATGGAGCGGCGGAGGCGACCTTGATCGCGTGAAGGCGGCCGGACAACACGCTATGATGGCTGAGTGGCCGCAACCTGTGCAGTGACGTGGCCTCGGCAATCGGCGACAAAGTGGTCCTCCGCCAAGCAACGGAAGCAGAGTCCGTAAGCTCTCCGCTTGAATGCGAGGGAGCGGTCATCCTTCTTCTTGCGGGGCAGGGCAGATGGCTTCTCCAGCCTCGGGCGATGCCGGCCCCCGACCTCCACCCACCCCTTCTCCACCGGAGCCTACGATGCATCAGGCACGATTTGTGGCCTGAAGTTCGGGGGGAGTCGATCTGGAGGGGGCGGCAACTTGAGTGGAGGGAGGAGCCCAGGGCATCCCTCGGAGCGCGAGAGAGAAGCCCCGTCACCATCACTAGCACCAGCAGCCAGCAGTCTTGGATCTGGATCTGCAGGGGAGTTCGGACGGATGGCAGGAATGGGGGGGGGGGGGTCGGTGGCGGGGGGGATCTGGGGGTGAGGGTGGTGGGTGGAGAGGAGGCCATGGTCACGGGTGGAGCTCGGGGGGTGAGCTAGGCCGCAGCCGCGGCGGCGGCGGCGACGATGGAGTCGCAGCTAGCTTCGCAGGAGGGGCGCATGGGTTCGCATAGAGTTTTCTGTTGAGGGTTTACCTGCTTATAGTATTCTAAAAAAAGCACTTGCTTATACTCCCTCCGTTCCTAAATATTTGTCTTTTAGAGATTTCAAATGGACTACCACATACGGATGTATATAGACATATTTTAGAGTGTAGATTCACTCATTTTGCTCCGTATGTAGTCACTTGTTGAAATCTCTAGAAAGACAAATATTTAGGAACGGAGGGAGTAGTAAATTAAAGGGGGGTGCAGGAACCAAACTCGCCAAAGAATTCAGGTGCAAACTTTTGTGCCCTCAAGATCGTTGGCATTTCAGTATATGACCTACTACTAACTTATACCGCTCTTCAACTCTCAACAACAGGGTAAATCAAGCACAGTAGGCTTTACAAATATTGTAAGATTTATTTACAGCACATGCTTACAAATATATGAGCGAGACATAAACCATTCCCCTGACAAAAAATATATATATGTTTACTTATATTCAGGGGAAAGAAATATCAACATAACAGAAACCCGATGCTGGTTACTTGGCATACTTGCTTCACTAGCGTACTGGCAACAGGAAACATAGATAATTATCACGACGCTTACATCTTGTTTCATCTTCGTTTAGTGTGGCATCATTCAATACTTGGACAGCTTCCTATACTCCCAGGTATGCTTCATCTTGTTCATAACTCTCGGCTGCATGGCATCTATGCAACTCAAGAAAGCACATCTCCAAATCTTCCATAAAAACAGTGTACCAAACCATAGCCACAAACCAGAAACTGTTCCAGCAATCACTGAGTAGTACATCCAAATGGCTTCAAGATCTTGATCTGAAGTGGTCGTCAGACTTGAACTATTTTTACACGAAATGTTCAACAGAGAGCCACAAAGTCCCAGGTTATTGCTATAAATTGATGGGTCATCCAATGTTTGGAGTTGATTGCCTGTAGGTATCTCTCCTGATAAAAGGTTGTTCGAGAGATTAAGAGAGCAGAGGAATACCAGGTTTGATATGCTAGGAGGAATAGGACCGGATAGCTTGTTCCACGAGAGGTCAAGGGATTCTAACCACTTCAGATTGCCAATGTCTTTGGGGATACCACCAGAAAGATAGTTTCTTGACATATTTAGTAACTGGATGCCTCTAAGACTTGTCAACTCTGAAGGGATTTCACCAGAGAGAGAATTGCCAGAGAGGTCAATACCAGTTACAAATGCATCTCTTCCTTGAAAGGTGTACTCCCGTCCCTTCCAAACTATATCCATGTGGCCATAAAAATCATCATGCTGGGTATATAATATGTCCATTATTATAACCGGCGGCATCATGGATGTCTGTCTCATCAGGGAAAAGTTGGCGAAATTTTCTGGTATGGAACCTACAAAATTATTTTCAGCTAGATCAAGCAGTTGGAGATTAGACAGCTGTGATAGCTGCCAGGGAATACTTCCACTGAACATGTTTGATCGCAGTCCAAGGATCCTCAACAAAGGATTGTTTTTCCCTATCCACGGAGGAATTGCGCCAGACATCTTATTATTCCCGAGATCCAGAATGACAAGGTTATTGAAGTTCTTCAACACTGCTGGAAAGCAACCCGTGAAGTTGTTGTTTGACAGGTGCAGCAAGCGTAGCACAGAACTATAGTGACCCGAGGTTGGAACTTCCCCACAAAAAGCATTGCTCGACAAATCCAAGGATTGCAGTTCTCCCAAGTTCCACAAGCAACCAGGGAGATCTCCAAATATTTGATTCTTTGATAGATCCAGGACTTGTAGCATTATTAGGTTACAATAGGCAGACAATGATTCTCCAAAGACGCTGTTGTTGTTGTCGGCCACATTAATAATCGTCGACTGCCTGCTGTGGACATTAGGAGTGATACCAGTGAACTTGTTTCCAGACAAGGAGAGAACAAGAAGATTCCTCAGATAGGAGATGGCCATAGGAAGCTCACCCTCGAGACGGTTGTCACTGATGTCAAGTGAGAGCAACTTTGTTAAATTGCCGATAGTAGGTGGTATTGTTCCAGTAAGGTGATTCTTGGCCAAATCCAGCAATTCCAAGTTTACCATGTTTCCCATCTCCACCGGGATCGAGCCAGTGAAGTTATTTCCAGAGAGGCTGAGAAGATATAACGCCTCGGAGTTGCTGAGCTGCGATGGGATGCTTCCAGCTAACAAGTTGTTTGTAACATTGAAGTACTTAAGGTTTGTCCAGTTCGTAAACATCTCTGAGGGGATGGTACCATTGATATTGTTGTCCCCTACACTGAAATACACCATTGTTTGCACCCTGAGCTGCGATGGGATGCTTCCAACTAACAAGTTGTTTGCAACATTGAAGTACTTAAGGTTTGTCCAGTTCGTAAACATCTCTGAGGGGATGGTACCATTGATATTGTTGTCCCCTACACTGAAATACATCATTGTTTGCACCCTGGCAAAAGATAGTGGCAAGCTTCCAAATAAATGATTCCCTTCCAGGAACATGTACTCGAGACTAGTAAGGTTCCCCAGCTCAGGTGGAAGAGTAGAAACCAAATCAGCATCATTTATGTAGAGATACTGGAGGGAATGGAGCTGCCCGAGTGAGGCAGGGATTGACCCGCCAAGTGGGTTGTTGTAAAGGATCAGCCATCGCAGTGCAGACATCATCCCCAGCTCCTCTGGGATTCCTCCTGTGAGATTATTATTCTCGAGACGTAGTGTCTCGAGCTTTTGGAGCCTTGAGAATGAGTGAGGTATCGAGCCAAAGAATCCATTAGCGGATAGATTCAAGTACCTCAACCTTGGGACCATCTCTGGCAGTGAAGCTGGTAACGGCCCTGAGAAGGTGTTACCAGATAAATTGAGGGATCTCATCCCCACATTCGTGGAGTTGATGATGAATTGTGGGAAGGCACCACTGAGATTATTATTAGCTAGAGATAACAACTTCAAACTCGACATAGGTGAGAAGTTGGCATATTCTGGGTTGGTCAAGTGGTTATTTCGCAAATCTAACTTAACAATCTTTGGGAGGTGACTGAGTTGGTAGGGGATGGCACCAACAAGATTGTTATAGCTCAAGTCAAGAACGGCGAGTGTGAGAAACAGGGAGATGTTTGCTGGGACCATACCAACAAGGTTGTTGCTGTTGAGGTTGAGCGCGGTAAGGTTTTGGAACGCTGCAGAGTAGAAGGCATGAAGCGTACCATGGAGCCCCGCGTTGGGAAGGTGGAGCTCGGTGACATGTCCGGCAGCATCGCAGGTGATGCCGAACCAAGAGCAGGTAGGGTTGGCAATCGACCATGAGGATAGTGAGTTGGTGCTGCCAATCAAAGTGGATTTCCATCGGAGAAGGGCTTCTGCTTCCGGGTTGATCGCCTTGGACGTGCATATCAGCAGGAAAACTGAGACGCATAAGAGTTTCCGAAGCACCATTTCGTGCAGTTGGAGTGTTGGTAAAAATGACAGGTTGCAGGTTGGTGTTGTTGCCTTCAGCATTTAGAGGTAGCAAATACATTGTAGAGCTGTCGCTGGACGAACATATGCGTACAAAGACTTCAGACTCGGGGTCATCGTGTGAGAAAAATATCAAATCCACCAGTGCTTTGAGGTCACACCCTTGGTATCCCAA
Source organism: Aegilops speltoides (assembly GCA_021437245.1). Classification (NCBI taxonomy): domain Eukaryota; kingdom Viridiplantae; phylum Streptophyta; class Magnoliopsida; order Poales; family Poaceae; genus Aegilops; species Aegilops speltoides. Next base: position 118,680,540 of record CM038146.1, on the reverse strand, counting down.
TCCCCAGCCTCACTATTCGCCAGTAAGGTGATGACCCGAGATGTATGTGCTTGTGGTTGCCGTTAACACAACTGTCAAATCACCCAGTCATTCTCTCGGACTGAACCTCCAGAACTGAATCCACATCGCACATTTTTGAAGTACCACGGTAGGAACAAAACAGAGGCAGAAATTCCAAATGATCAACTGCTGAATCAATAAATATATGAAGCAACCTATGGAGGTAGCTAGGCACAAGTGCCCAGGAGTTCGTAAGATGAGCAAAGATCGAAAAAATCATAAAAATATATAAAACGCGACGACTCGTGATGATGTTGTCCTAAAAATTCAGAGAACAAAAACCGAACTCAGCTCTGTAGGAAATCGATCTCTCAGATTATAACAATAATAAGCCAGTTTTACAGAACCTAGACAGGACCGGATAACTAAATAATTCTAGCTTATTGGTGAAAGAAAACGAAGGAGGCTCAGGAACAACATATTTATATCCATTGCAGAACACTACTAAGTGAGAAACAGAGTGTCATACTGCAGGGTACGTGCCATCTTCAGCATAACATTCTGCTGCATGGCATGGATGCAATAAAGGAAAACAAGCGTCCATGTGTTGCTGAAAATCAACGCTCCAAACCACAACCACAAACCAGGTTAGGCTCCATAGTCGAATAACATCAAACTCAGTGATCTAGTAGAGGCAGAGAAGGAACTCTGCATATCTCTACACTAATAAAAGAGCAAACATCAACTTCTCTTCACGCACCCCATTAAACGTACACAGACCTATTACCACCCTACGATTAGGCCCACTAAAATCAATCTAATGGTCAACCTTAACCTCATGTGTTGATTGGGGTGCACTTAATAATTTACACACGGACGGACCGTTCCACCGCAGAGGAAATCACCTCCACGTCTCTCCCAATCATCAATCACACGCAGGGAAACAAATAACTTCCCATCATTGCACCATACCATGCTGATCATCAATCACACGCAGGGAAACAAATAACTTCCCATCGCTGCAGCATACCATGCTGGGAGGGAACACCTGAAATCACGCATCATCATCATCAAGAAGGAAACAAAACAATTATCCCATCGCTGCATCATAGCACTGTCGCCCCGACCTTGCCGCCCGACAGATCCCCTCGCCCTGGGGCAACATCGTCTGCTTCCGGAACGACGCCCTTGCCGCCCTGCACCGCACCGTGGGCAGCCGTTCCTCCGTCGTCGCCTCCTCGCTATCGGCAAGTCCCTGAAGGCCTAAGGTCAGCAGAATTTATGATACAGTCAATCTACTAACCGCACCATCCTGCTTCACATAAAAAAACCCAAAAATCTTGAGCCTGTATCCTGCATAAACATAACAAGCATGTTTATTCATAATAATACTGTGTGTACATGAATGCTATTTGCCACTAATATGCTTTAATTCAACCCTCTTGGCAGATTGTACTAATACGCGGCGGTATGTCATCTCCCAATCGCGCGGGGGCACGCACCCCCTTCCGGGATATAACCAACTCCCACTCCGTGGGTAATTAACAGCCTACTAAATGCTACAGTTTTTCTTGAATGATGAACACTGTTATTGCTTATGCGCTAACTTTTTGTTTGTATTTATACAGACCCTAAGGAATTGAAGAGGCAGCGGGACAGAGAATACTATGCACGAAATAAAGATGCCATTCTCAAACGGCGTCGTGATGCACGCCAAAATAACGGGACTCCAAAAGCGCTGCCTAATGACCAGCAAAGTGTGCCACATACACCCCTGGCCATGACCCAAAGTAAAAATAACCTTGTACTGTTGGCTTATGTTCCGTTGTTCAGGTAACATTTTGAGACTCTGAATTATAACTATAATGTATCATAGATGTAGATCCTATGGAGCAAAAGAGGCAACTGGAAAGGGAACGGTATTCACAAAATAGGGATGACATATTAAAAAGACAACATCAAGCCTACAGTCAGAAAAAATTGTCTCAGGCTTCTGCAGGGACCGGTGCCCAAAGAGATGAAACACAAATACCGATGTCCACATCCATTGGTAATGACGATCAACGCATTACATACACCCCTAACTGTTGGAGCTAATTAGCTTTTTGCATCTATGTAGACCCTAAAGAGTTAAGGAGGCAAAGGGACAGGGAGCAGTATGCACAGAACAGGGATGAAATATTAAGAAGAAAACACCAATCCCGTGAACAGGCAAAGACATCTATTGCCACCGTTAACAATGTTGACAATGTGTCACGCACACCAGCTACAGGACAATCGAGTGTCAGCCAGCTACAAACAATATCATTTGCAGGTTGTGTGCTACCATAAAATAGTCATTGCCTTTTATTATCTCGCATATTATTAAGAGATACTCCTCCGTCCCAACATAAGTGTCTCAACTTAAGTATAACTTTGCACTAAAGTTAGTATAAAGTTGAGACACTTATTTTAGGATGGAGGGAGTATATGATTATATGCACTGATATGGTGACACCAAATTTCTTGCAGGCTTATCAAACATGCCAACTTCATCCCAATCACATGAAGGCATCCCTCCTGACGAGGACAATATTTTAGGAAACATTGATGAATCCAATTGGTTGCATAGGAATGATGCATATCAGATGGTAGAAATTGCAGGGAGACTGAGAGCTGTTGCTGTACCTCTTGGTCATGAAACGCAAACAATTTCCAATGTCACTGCAGATATTGCACCAGGTATATCATTAGGCATTTGTATAGTGTAAGGAACAATATTACTATAATCAACCTCAATATTACTTATAGTGCAAGCGTGTTTACCGTAATCTGGGTTCTCTTTCATTTTTAATGTATAGAGCCTCTTAATGCCTCCAATCAACCTCAAAAGTCCATGGCTAATGATAGGCGAGGATTAGAACCGACAACAGAGACTGCTCAAAACACTCAAAATCTGCAAGGTAGTTCTGCCGACCCTACATCTACTAGAACACCTATATTGTTATGTTGTACTGATCTTATGATTTTGCATAGTGGGCAATGACCAGACAGCTGATCCATATGGAATATTTGAGCCTCCTGTTCAACAAACCAATTTTCAAGGTACATTATATATACTGTCGTTCCCATTTGAATTCTTCATCCATAAATTTGAGGAATTTATATTTGACCAACATATTGCGTACTAGATTACATGGAGCCACTTCAGAATGGAGAAGCCGCATACCATGATCCTGATGAAGAAGCTAGAATATTTATGGATCAGAGTATGTCCGTTATGTATTTTCCAACTTAGCACCCTCAAGTGCACACTTTAGTTGTATTGAGTGATAATTTAATACCTACTGTGCTTCTATGCTAGATGTTGCTTTCGAGTCGTACCAGCTTGAACGCCAGAATGCACAAGCAGGACCTGTAGCAAATATTGATGAATTCATATACCGAAACCTACCTACAAAGCACCATGTCCTAAAAAAGGTTGCAGACTGCCTTCACTGTGGGGCTTTGCGGTTTCCATTCGAGGGGCCAGCATTTTGTTGCAGAAAAGGGAAAGTCGGTATATTTACTCCAGAGGTTCCAGAAGAGTTGAAACGGTTGTTTACATGTCAAGCTGATGAGGATGCAAAATATTTCAGAGAGCATATACGATATTTCAACTCGCACTTCTCATTCACAAGTTTAGGAGTCACCCTTGATCGCCGAGTCAGCAATGCGCGTAAACCGAGTATATACTTTTCGTGCGTGTGGCGGGTTGTACCATGCTCTTGATGATCTCGTGCTGGCTGATAATGGCCCTCGACATTTCCAACTCTATATTTATGATACAGATGAAAACTTGGTTCACAGGGCTAAGAGATCTCCAGACCTTAAGATTGATCTCATACGGAAGATTCTGCGAATACTAGAGCCTAACCCTTATGCGCAAGTTTTCAAGAGCCTTCGGTCTGTTCCAAATCTAGATGAGTATAGGATCCCACTAAACACGGATATCAAGCTGGATCAACGAAGGTACAATGCCCCAACGGCTTCTCAAGTGGCAGCGATATGGGTTGAAGGGAGCGACCCACAAAATTGCTTTGACAGGAGTGTTGTTGTGCATGGAAAAAAAGGAGAACGCCCCCTGTATATTAGAGCATACTATGGGTGCTATGACCCGTTGTCTTATCCCCTATTCTTCCCACGTGGGGAGATTGGTTGGAATCGTTGGATGCCATATGTTGGTCCCTCCGATGACAGGACCCATCATTCATCGGATAATACTAAACCACAAGGAAACCAAGACATTGATATACATACAGGTATGTGTTCATTAACAAGGGTTAGGCTTGCTATTATTAATGTAAACTTATGTTTTCATCTATCTATCAGAGGAAAACTTGATTAGAGAAAGCGAACAAGTTGGGAATTATGTAGCACATGAAGACCATGCCACTGATTTACCTGCACGTGTCGGTCATCATTTCTTATTCTTCTATTCTTATTGTGTCAATCGTTATGAGTCCAGCCAGCACACTGATATTTATGTTGTCAATCTTGTACAGGACAACGAGGATAACCCAGATGAGGATTTTGGTGACAATGAGGTGAATGCAACACAATAGAGGAAATTTGTTAGTGCAAGGGAGTACTACTGCTTCAAGCTGCGGGTCAGGAAGAAACTTTTAAACATCATCTTGTTCGGGGGGCGCCTTTTCCAAAAGTGGGCTGTTGACATGTATATCAAGATTGATTCTATGAGGCTTGATGTATTCAAGCCGAAAATCGAAGGTTATACGCTACCTCTCTACTGGCGTTTTGTGTTTATTCTAACACATTATAATGCAACGACAATATACATGTTCCATGTTTTTCTGTAACATTGGTTAATACTACAGGGTCTTGTTGATACCGTTGTTGCTGGCGAGTCACGCGGTGATCGGATTGGCAAAAGAATCGTGCTTCCACGTACATTTCCTGGTGGTGATCGCGACATGCAGCGGAGATTCCTGGATGCAATGGCAATTGTCCAACGGTGGGGCAAACTAGATTATTTTATTACGATGACTTGCAATCCCTATTGGGTGGAGATAACAGAGGAACTGTTGCCTGGACAACTGCCACAAGACCGTCCAGACCTGGTGGCAAGAGTATACAGAGCTAAACAACGGCATATGATGGACTTACTGACTAAGGGTAAGCATTTCGGAGAAGTAGCAGCTTATGTACATGTCACGGAGTTTCAGAAACGAGGCCTCCCTCATGAGCATATACTTCTAATCATGAAAGCAAAAAGCAAGTTAGCGACCCCAGATGACTATGATCGGGTGAGATCTGCAGAGATACCTGACAAAGAGAAACACCCCGTTTTACATGATCTGGTCGTCAAACACATGCTACACGGACCTTGTGGTGAGCTCAAAAAAAGTTGTCCTTGCATGATTGAGGGACAATGCCGATTTCATTACCCGCGAGATTTTTGCGATGCCACACAGCAAGGGAAAGACTCATATCCCATATATAGAAGGAGGGACGACGGGCAGAGGGTTCAGATCAGAGGAGCTGATTTGGAAAATAGATGGGTAGTCCCTTACAACCCTTATCTACTTATGACATACAACTGCCAGATTAATGTCGAAGCATGCTCGAGCATTAAGGCAGTCAAGTACTTGTTCAAGTACATCTACAAAGGGCATGATCGAACATCATTTAGATTCGAAAGGGATATCATCAATGAAGGTGGAATCATCAATGAAATCCGACAGTATAGGGATGCACGCTATGTATCTCCTCCAGAAGCTATTTACAGGATTTTCGGTTTTAAAATGTTTGGTGTCAGTCCATCTGTGCTACAGCTCCAGCTTCATTTGCCAAACATGCATACGGTTGCATTTAAAGCATGTGAAAATCTGGAAGATGTTCTCGCTCAGCCATCTTCTTCCAAGTCCATGCTTACCGAGTACTTTTGGATGAACCAGAAGTTTCCAGAAGCGCGGAAATGGCTATACAGAGAGTTTCCAGAACATTATAGATGGATAGCTGGAAATAAGAGTTGGCAGAATAGAAAAAGTAAGAGATCACAGATTGGAAGACTTGCGTATGCACACCCTGCTGAAGGAGAGAGGTACTACTTGCGTGTGCTCCTAAGTCATGTCCGAGGTGCCACTTCATTTGATGATTTAAAAACAGTAAATGGCAAGCCATGCAGTTCCTTTAGGGAGGCATGCGAGCACTTAGGCCTCATTGAGCATGATAGGACTCTTGATGATTGCATGACGGAGGCAGCCACATTTTAGATGCCTTGTGCCCTGAGACGGTTGTTTACAACTATACTGGTATTCTGTGAGGCAACAGAAATCGGACAGATGTGGGACAAACATCTAGCATCAATGTCTGAGGATTACCGTCGTAATCAATCCGATGAGGCAACACTTGAGCAGATGGTCCTTACAGATATCAGGGATATGTTACAATCCATGGGAAAGGATATTAGAAACTATGGACTTCCGGATCTGGTTGAGACCAATGGTTCTTATGACTCTGAGTACAAAGAAGTAACAGAGGAGAGGCAAGTCACAGTGGACAAAGAACATCTAGATCTATTTAACAGTTTGAACAATGAGCAGTTGGCTGGTTTTAATGACATAATGGATCATGTGATGAACCAAAAAAGCTAGGTATTCTTTGTTGATGGTCCAGGAGGCACTGGGAAGACATACTTGTACAAGGCCTTGCTTGCAAAGGTGCGTTCCGTGGGCCAAATAGCGATCACAGCTGCTACATCAGGTATAGCGGCGTCGATAATGCCACGAGGACGGACTGCACACTCCAGATTCAAAATTCCAATTAAGCTCACTGACAACAACATGTGTAGTTTTACAAAGCAGAGTGGTACAACAGAGTTGCTTAAACAGGCGTCCTTGATAATTTGGGACGAAGTCGCTATGACAAAACGTCAAGCAGTTGAGACGCTTGATAGATCGCTCCAGGATATAATGGAGTGTCCTTTGCCATTTGGGGGAAAGGTTGTCGTCTTTGGTGGGGATTTTCGGCAAGTCCTTCCTGTTGTCACACGTGGGACAAGAGGACAGATCATAGATGCTACACTCCTGAGATCCTATTTGTGGGAGAAGACCCGCAAGATACGCCTCACGCGCAATATGCGGGCACAGGCTGATCCTTGGTTCTCTGAATACCTCCTAAGGATGGGTAATGGAACAGAAGAGACAATAGGCGACGACTATGTGCGTCTTCCTGAAGACATTGTGATTGGCTACACCGATGATGAAAAATCTATTAACAAGCTCATCAAAGATGTGTTTCCATCACTGCATGCTAATGCTAGATCAAGAGAGTACATGAGCGCACGTGCAATTCTATCGACCAAGAACGATCATGTGGATGACCTCAATGACAAGATGATCTCCAGGTTTCCAGGCGAAGAAAAGTTATACCATAGCTTTGACTCAATCGAGGATGACTTGCAGAATAATTACACAATTGATTTTCTGAACTCGATCACACCAAATGGTTTGCCACCGCATGTTTTGAGATTAAAGGTCAACTGTCCAGTCATTCTGCTCTGGAACCTCGACCCTCATAATGGTCTATGCAACGGAACACGGCTTATGATCAGAGCCTTCCAGGATAATGCAATCGATGCGGAGATTGTTGGTGGTCAGCATGCTGGAAAGAGCGTGTTCATACCTAGGATCCCTATGTCGCCCTCAGAGGACAGCTCACTTCCCTTCAAACTTAAGAGAAAGCAGTTCCCCATCCGCCTGAGTTTTGTGATGACAATTAACAAGGCACAGGGTCAGACCATCCCAAATGTCGGTATTTACCTTCCCGAGCCTGTATTCTCACATGGTCAGCTATATGTTGCATTGTCAAGGGGAGTGTCAAGAGAGACGACACGGATTTTGGCCAAGCCAAACAAGGAGGTTGGCAAATCCGGGAAAAGCACCAAGAACATTGTCTACAGATGTTTTAGAGAGATGAGGTAGGTGCGTTATTCCATTATTTTTTGGATGGTGTTGTATTTATGACTACTTTTAGATCGAACATTTTTTTCATTTGCAGGTTTTGATCAGATCGAACTATATAAGCATCAAAGAGGAAATGTCTCCGCAATTTATAATAAAACTATGCATATGCACGTACCAAATGAGAGTAGATGACATTATAGTTAAAGGTCTTCGTCACGAGACTACTCATGCATCATGTTAACCTACAATAGCATAACATCACAAGTGAGCAGTGTGCTTAAATATAAGATGGCAGGAACAAAATCACTTTAATTGCTATGTGCGTGTTTATCTCTTGTTAGCATTCCAAATTTCTTATCTGGAGACATCACTGAAATCATGGAGACCAGCTTCATTCTTAATGTGAAATGTGTGGAGTTGTAAATTTCAGTGGGACAACGACTACTTTAGCTTCAATCATCTTAATCCAGAACTGGTAGAGTTGGTAGTCCAATAACATATACATTCCTGAGTATAAAATTTCTAGATTCAAGATGTATAGGTAAGTTAAACCGTGGGAATTGTTTATCCATTATAATAAATCTGAGTTTTAGCCCCTCAACTACTTTAGCATTTATTTCGCAAAAAAAAACTACTTTAGCATTTTCTAACTTGAAGCAGTGCAACATTTCAATCATTTGCTAGCCTCTTGTCTATGTTTAACAGTAAAGTAAGCATCAGATCTTTAATCTGGTCTATATTCATAACACAAAGACCTGTTTAGATATAACAAAAGATATCATTGCTGCTACTCATAGGAATATTACACTATCAGTTGATTTTATTAGCTGTATGTGCAGTTTTGATTGCAATACATGAACCTTATTTATCTGGCTCCGACTATTCCTCCCAGATGATAAATAAGGAAAGTATTGATGCAAGGATCAGAGTACTGGTGCTTTGGTTCTGAAGTTCTAATTGCCTGGGTGGTTCATAGTGCAAACACAGCAGACATAGTGGACAGATGAACTGTCTTCAGTATATGTAAGAATACACCATGAGATTCATGATTTCAATCCAAAAGGCCCAAATGCAAGCAATCCTCAGTCATTTTTCATTTAAATTAAAGACACAAGGTATCGTGAAATGAATTGGGCAATTATAAAATGAGTATCACTAAATAATGCACTCAATCGTTGGATAGAAAAAAAATATGAACGGAAGTCAAAGAGCAAGCATCTAAAACCAACCCGCATGGTGAGTGTGTACCGTGTAGTCCCCCTTGGCCTTCCACAAGCCGGCGCGCACATAGCGTTCACCATGCGTGATCTTCCTTACCGCGGAGATGACGAGGCCGATGGCGTCGGTGAGCACGTCGGTGAGCATGGATCCCGCGCTCGTGGCACTTGGTGAGGTCGCCGCGGTCGATCCCCACGGAGGACGCAACGTTCTTGAGGGACGGCAGCGCATCGATGAGTGCGGCGTCGGCCTTGTATCCGGCGTTGTCGACGACCGCACGGAGGAACTCGGCGCCCCCGTCTAAAGGGGAGTCCCAGAAGTGGAAGAGGCGGTCCAGCTCCTGCTCCAGGTAGCCGTTCATGGGGTGCAGCAGCAACACGCCCAGGTCTTGGTTTTAGATGCTTGCTCTTTGACTTCCGTTCATATTTTTTTTCTATCCAACGATTGAGTGCATTATTTAGTGATACTCATTTTATAATTGCCCAATTCGTTTCACGATACCTTGTGTCTTTAATTTAAATGAAAAATGACTGAGGATTGCTTGCATTTGGGCCTTTTGGATTGAAATCATGAATCTCATGGTGTATTCTTACATATACTGAAGACAGTTCATCTGTCCACTATGTCTGCTGTGTTTGCACTATGAACCACCCAGGCAATTAGAACTTCAGAACCAAAGCACCAGTACTCTGATCCTTGCATCAATACTTTCCTTATTTATCATCTGGGAGGAATAGTCGGAGCCAGATAAATAAGGTTCATGTATTGCAATCAAAACTGCACATACAGCTAATAAAATCAACTGATAGTGTAATATTCCTATGAATAGCAGCAATGATATCTTTTGTTATATCTAAACAGGTCTTTGTGTTATGAATATAGACCAGATTAAAGATCTGATGCTTACTTTACTGTTAAACATAGACAAGAGGCTAGCAAATGATTGAAATGTTGCACTGCTTCAAGTTAGAAAATGCTAAAGTAGTTTTTTTTATGTAAATAAATGCTAAAGTAGTTGAGGGGCTAAAACTCAGATTTATTATAATGGATAAACAATTCCCACGGTTTAACTTACCTATACATCTTGAATCTAGAAATTTTATACTCAGGAATGTATATGTTATTGGACTACCAACTCTACCAGTTCTGGATTAAGATGATTGAAGCTAAAGTAGTCGTTGTGCCACTGAAATTTACAACTCCACACATTTCACATTAAGAATGAAGCTGGTCTGCATGATTTCAGTGATGTCTCCAGATAAGAAATTTGGAATGCTAACAAGAGATAAACATGCACATAGCAATTAAAGTGATTTTGTTCCTGCCTTCTTATATTCAAGCACACTGCTCACTTGTGATGTTATGCTATTGTAGGTTAACATGACGCATGAGTAGTCTCGTGACGAAGACCTTTAACTATAATGTCATCTACTCTCATTTGGTACGTGCATATGCATAGTTTTATTATAAATTGCGGAGACATTTCCTCTTTGATGCTTATATAGTTCGATCTGATCAAAACCTGCAAATGAAAAAAAATGTTAGATCTAAAAGTAGTCATAAATACAACACCATCCAAAAAATAATGAAATAACGCACCTGCCTCATCTCTCTAAAACGTCTCTGTAGACAATGTTCTTGGTGCTTTTCCCGGATTTGTCAACCTCCTTGTTTGGCTTGGCCAAAAATCAGATCGCCTCTCTTGACACTTCGACAATGCAAATATATAGCTGACCATGTGAGAATACAGGCTCGAGAAGGTAAATACCGACGCTTGGGATGGTCTCACCCTCGTGCCTTGTTAATTGTCATTGCAAAACTCAAAGGATGGGGAACCGCTTTCTTAAGTTTGAAGGGAAGTGAGCTGTCCTCGAGGGCGCATATAGGGATCCTAGGTATGAACACCCTCTTTCCAGCATGTCGACCACCAACAATCTCGTGATCGATTGCATTATCCTCGAAGGCTCGATCATAAGTCGTGTTCCGCTGTATAGACCATTATGAGGGTCGAGGTTCGGAGCAGTAATGACTAGACAAATGACCTTTAATCTCAAAACATGCGGTGGCAAACCATTTGGTGTGATCGAGTTCGTAAAATCAATTGTGTAATTATTCGCAAGTCATCCTCGATTGAGTCAAAGCTATGGTATAACTTTTCTTCGCCCGAAACCCGAGATCATCTTGTCATTGAGGTCATCCACATGATCGTTTGGTCGATAGAATTGCACGCGGCGCCATGTACTCTCTTGATCTAGCATTAGCATGCAGTGATGGAAAGACATCTTTGATGAGCTTGTTAATAGCTTTTTCATCATCGGTATGGCCAATCACAATGTCTTCAGGGAGACGCACATAGTCGTCGCCTGTTGTCTCTTCTGTTCCATTACCCATCCTTAGGAGGTATTCAGAGAACCAAGGATCAGCCTGTGCCCGCATATTGCGCGTGAGGCGTATCTTGCGGGTCTTCTCCCACAAATAGGATCCCAGGAGTGTAGCATCCGTGATCTGTGCTCTTGTCCCACGTGTGACAACAGGAAGGACTTGCCGAAAATCCCCACCAAAGACGACAACCTTTCCCCCAAATGGCAAAGGACACTCCATTATATCCTGGAGCGATCTATCAAGCGTCTCAACTGCTTGACATTTTGTCATCGTAACTTCGTCCCAAATTATCAAGGACGCCTGTTTAAGCAACTCTGCTGTACCACTCTGCTTTGTAAAACTACACATGCTGTTGTCAGTGAGCTTAATTCGAATTTTGAACCTGGAGTGTGCTGTCCATTCTTTTATTACCCTTTCCCCAATTTTTTCCAATCCCTTAAATTTTTTAACGGAAAAACTTGTTTTTTCTGGATTTCAAACCCATCGGGAAACCATTAATTGGGAAGTTTTTTGGAATCCCTAAATCTTTTTTGCCCAAATTGTTTTGGCTTAAAACCGGTATTCCCAAAATCCCCAAACCCAAATCCCTTTGAGAACCATGATCCTTATTCACCCATGGTATGTTTGGACCCAAAGTGTTCCTCGCCAAGTTCATAATCCAAGATGGACGATAAGTCTAAGCAATAAACATAACTTCGGGTAAGCTAACCCAATGGGATCAATCATCTTCTCATTTGAACTTAATTACAACTTTTTATTTAGAAACCAAACCATTTTTAACAAACTAGTCAATGAATACTGACCGGTTGTCTAAATTACTATTATTTTCCTTAAAATCAAGATATTAGCATTAATTATATAAAAAAATAATAACCATATCCTAGGGATATTTCTTGACCCATAATAAGTAATCATCTATTGATTAAACCCAATTTTCTTATTTACACCATTCAGTGGCCAACACCCAAGTTTAAAAAATTTCATTATAACGAAAAGGGTATTCTGTGGGTTGAAACTTTCCATTGTCTGAGAATTTTAGCAAATTCTATTTACAATCTTGCCCGGGGCTAATTAAATCCTGTAATAATTAATTTGAAGGTTCAATATCGGCTCGGCAACTGAACCTTTGACAACTTCCCAATTAAACTTCCTTATTCCCTAGGAATTTTGCTTTTCGACTTCCTTCCTTTGTATTAAATTCAGTAGGAATGCTTACAAACCGCAACTTATAGCCTTCCAAGTTACATACTTAATCCATCTATTTTGTAGCTCGTTATCTTACTATTCACCTTGTGCGGTAGACGTCTTATTCTGTTTTACAATTAAATTGCAGGTATATATAAAAAATCTTTCAACCTGACATTCCATAGATCTTAATCCTCAAGCCGTACCACAGGTTTCTTAACCTTTTGACAATCCTCACGCTTGCAAAAAATTTAAACCACCAAAAGAGGAATTTTGGGAAAAAAGAAGGTTTTAACTAATTTGGCAATTTTGAAAAAGGGGTTTAAACAATTTAGCCCAAAATTTAAACCAAATTAAATGCTAGGGATAAATTTCACCATTTTTGGAAAATAAAAAACTATTGAAAAACCCCAAGCCCTTAAACCAACCCAAATTTAAACAAGTATTTTTAATCTTAAAACCCAAGCTTTAATAATTTTGTTTTGGGGAATTTTCCAAAATCCTCGATTTAATAAAATTTTTTCAATTGAAATTTTTTCCCTTCAATTTTTAAAACTTGGTTTCGGGCCCAATCATGTACCCCGGCCCCCTTTTTTGAAACTTTTTCCCCAAGGGGTTTTTCCTTTTAGGGTTCCGGGACATATTTTCCTTCAACTTGGGGTTTTAAATTTGAAACTTTTAAAACCCTCAAAGAAAAGTCTTTTTTTTTGCTTATATTTAATATTATAATTGGTACTCTCTTTTTTGTTCTTGTACCAAAATTGCCAGGTATTACTCATTAAAAACTTATCCTCTATACTTATGTTTACAATTCAAGCATTATAGGTCTTTAAAATTTTTACACTTATTTGAAACCAATTTTTCCTTCCGATAACTACTTCACATAATATAAACTTTTCCACTTTTGAAACAGGCCTAAGTTAAACTAATTTTTTCAATATAGGAATTTCTAACGAGACCCCTCCAAACCTTAAGCTTCAACTTTGTTACCTTTGGAACCATAAAACGTTCAACAAAAATTTAACCCTTAACGTTTTACCTTTGAAATTTCATAAAAATTTTTTTGTATTCCCACTTAAACCTATTGAAATCTCTTGTAGTCAACACTTGAATTCAAAACCTTTGGTGGTTAAATAAACATAACCGGTCCCTTAACCATTTTATAAATTGGCTTCCTCGGCACCAAATCCACTTTTTCTCAAAAGGTTCTCATCATTATCACCAATACAACTAAAGTGTGCACTTGAGGGTGCTAAGTTGGAAAATACATAATGGACATACCTCGATCCATAAATATTCTAGCTTCTTCATCAGATCATGGTATGCGGCTTCTCCATTTCAAGTGGCTCCATGTAATCTAGTACGCAATATGTTGGTCAAATATAAATTCCTCAAATTTATGGATGAAGAATTCAAATGGGAACGATAAAGATATATAATGTACCTTGAAAATTGGTTTGTTGAACAGAGGCTCAAATATTCCATATGGATCAGCTGTCGGTCGCTGCCCACTATGCAAAATCATAAGATCAAGACAACATAACAATATAGGTGTTCTAGTAGATGTAGGGTCGTGAGAACTACCTTGCAGATTTTGAGTGTTTTGAGCAGTCTCTGTTGTCGGTTCTACTCCTCGCCTATCATTAGCCATGGACTTTGAGGTTGATTGAGGCATTAAGAGGCTCTATACATTAAAAATGAAAGAGAACCCAGATTACGGTAAACACGCTTGCACTATAAGTAATATTGAGGTTGATTATAGTAATATTGTTCCTTACACTATACAAATGCCTAATGATATACCGTGCAATATCTGCAGTGACATTGGAAATTGTTTATGCTTCATGACCAAGAGGTACAGCAACAGCTCTCGGCCTCCCCGCAATTTCTACCATCCGATATGCATCATTCCTATGCAACCAATTGGATTCATCAATGTTTCCTAAAATATTGTCCTCGTCAGGAGGGATGCCTTCATGTGATTGGGATGAAGTTGGCATGTTTGATAAGCCTGCAAGAAATTTGGTGTCACCATATCAGTGCATATAATCATATACTCGCTCCATCCTAAAATAAGTGTCTCAACTTTATACTAACTTTAGTGCAAAGTTATACTTAAGTTGAGACACTTATGTTGGGATGGAGGGAGTATCTCTTAATAATATGCGAGATAATAAAAGGCAATGACTATTTTATGGTAGCACACAACCTGCAAATGATATTGTTTGTAGCTGGCTGACACTCGATTGTCATGTAGCTGGTGTGCATGACACATTGTCAACATTGTTAACGGTGGCAATAGATGTCTTTGCCTGTTCACGGGATTGGAGTTTTCTTCTTAATATTTCATCCCTGTTCTGTGCATACCGCTCCCTGTCCCTTTGCCTCCTTAACTCTTTAGGGTCTACATAGATGCAAAAAGCTAATTAGCTTCAACAGTTAGGGGTGTATGTAATGCGTTGATCATCATTACCAATGGATGTGGACATCGGTGTTTGTGTTTCATCTCTTTGGGCACCGGTCCCTGCAGAAGCCTGAGACAATTTTTTCTGACTGTAGGCTTGACGTTGTCTTTTTAATATGTCATCCCTATTTTGTGAATATCGTTCCCTTTCCAGTTGCCTCTTTTGCTCCATAGGATCTACATCTATGATAATTATAGTTATAATTCAGAGTCTCAAAATGTTACCTGAACAACGGAACATAAGCCAACAGTACAAGGTTATTTTTACTTTGGGTCATGGCCAGGGGTGTTGGGGAACGTAGTAATTTCAAAAAAGTTCCTACGCACACGCGAGAATATGGTGATGGCATAGCAATGAGAGGGGAGAGTGTTCGTCCACGTACCCTCGTAGACCGTAAGCGGAAGCGTTAGAACAACGCGGTTGATGTAGTCGTACGTCTTCACGATCCGACCGATCCAAGCACCGAACGTACGGGGCCTCCGAGTTCAGCACACGTTCAGCTCGATGACGATCTCCGTGCTCCGATCCAGCAAAGCTCCGGAGATGAGTTCCGTCAGCACGACGGCGTGGTGACGATGATGATGTTCTACCGGCGCAGGGCTTCGCCTAAACTCCGCGATGATATAACCGAGGTGGAATATGGTGGAGGGGGCACCGCACACGGCTAAGGAACAATCCGTAGATCAACTTGTGTGTCTATGGGGTGCCCCCCGCCCCCGTATATAAAGGAGCTAGGGAGGAGGAGGCGGCCGGCCAAGGAGGCGCGCCAAGGGGGGAGTCCTACTCCCACCGGGAGTAGGACTCCCTTCTTTCCAAGTAGGAGTAGGAGAAGGGGGGAAAGAGGAGGAAGAGGGGAAGGAAAGGGGGGGGCGCCGCCCCCCTTCCCTGTTGGGGAACGTAGTAATTTCAAAAAATTTCCTACGCACACGCAAGATCATGGTGATGCATAGCAACGAGAGGGAGAGTGTTGTCTACGCACTCAGACCAAGCGAAGCGATCACTACGAGAGGAAGTAGTCGACGTTCTCCTCGCGATCCGACCGATCCGGCGCCGTTACTCCGGCGCCCGAGTTCTTGACACACGTACAGCTCGATGGCGTCCCTCGTACTCCGATCCAGCCGAGTATCGAGGAGAGTTCCGTCAAGACGACGGCGTGGTGACGATCTTGACGTTCTATCGCGCAGAAGCCGCCTAAGCTTCGCAACGATATGACCGAGGTGGAATATGGTGGAGGGGGCGCCGACACGGCTAAGGAACGATCCGTAGATCAAACTTGTGTGTCCATGGGGTGCCCTTGCCCCGTATATAAAGGAGAGAGGAGGAGGAGGCCGGCCTAGGAGGAGGCGTGCCATAGGGAGTCCTACTCCCACCGAGTAGGATTCCCCTTCCTAGTCCAACTAGGATCCTTCCATGTATTAGGAGTAGGAGACTAGGAAGGGAAGAGAGAAGGAAAGGAAGGAGGGGTGCGGCCCTCCCCAGCCCATTCGGACTAGGGCAAGGGGGGCGCGGCCTGCCTAGGGCAGCCCTCTCTCTTTCCCGTATGGCCCATAAGGCCCAATACTTCTCCCGGCGAATTCCGTAACTCTCCGGTACTCCGATAATTACCGAATGACTCGGAACCTTTCCGAACTCGAATATAGTCGTCCAATATATCGATCTTTACGTCTCGACCATTTCGAGACTCCTCGTCATGTCCCCGATCTCATCCGGGACTCGAACTCCTTCGGTACATCAGAACTCATAAACTCATAATATAAATGTCATCGAAACCTTAAGCGTGCGGACCCTACGGTTCGAGAACAATGTAGACATGACCGAGACACGTCTCGGTCAATAACCAATAGCGGACCTGGATGCCCATATTGGTTCCTACATATTCTCTGAAGATCTTTATCGGTCGGACCGCATAACAACATACGTTGTTCCCTTTGTCATCGGTATGTTACTTGCCCGAGATTCGATCGTCGGTATCCAATACCTAGTTCAATCTCGTTACGGCAAGTCTCTTTACTCGTTCGTAATACATCATCTCGCAACTAACTCATTAGTTGTAATGCTTGCAAGGCTTAAGTGATGTGCATTACCGAGAGGGCCCAGAGATACCTCTCCGACAATCGGAGTGACAAATCCTAATCTCAAATCGCCAACCCAACATCGCCTTTGGAGACACCTGTAGTACTCCTTTATAATCACCCGATTACGTTGTGATGTTTGGTAGTACCCAAAGTGTTCCTCCGCAAACGGAGTTGCATAATCTCATAGTCATAGGAACATGTATAAGTCATGAAGAAAGCAATAGCAACATACTAAGCGATCGGGTGCTAAGCTAACGGAATGGGTCATGTCAATCAGATCATTCAACTAATGATGTGATCCCGTTAATCAAATAACAACTCTT
This sequence comes from Aegilops speltoides, assembly GCA_021437245.1. Taxonomy (NCBI): domain Eukaryota; kingdom Viridiplantae; phylum Streptophyta; class Magnoliopsida; order Poales; family Poaceae; genus Aegilops; species Aegilops speltoides. Next base: position 118,662,946 of record CM038146.1, on the reverse strand, counting down.
TGTTCATGGTTAGGAAACATAACCATCTTTGATTAACAAGCTAGTCAAGTAGAGGCATACTAGTGACACTCGGTTTGTCTATATATTCACACATGTATTATGTTTCGGTTAATACAATTCTAGCATGAATAATAGACATTTATCATGAAATAAGGAAATAAATAATAACTTTATTATTGCCTCTAGGGCATATTTCCTTGATCTCCCACTTGCACTAGAGTCAATAATCTAGTTCACATCGTCATGTGATTGAACACCAATAATCATATCGTATATGATTAACACCCATAGTTCACATCGTCATGTGACCAACACCCAAAGGGTTTACTAGAGTCAATAATCTAGTTCACATCGCTATGTGATTAACACCCAAAGAGTACAAAGGTATGATCATGTTTTGCTCGTGAGAGAAGTTTAGTCAACGGATCTGTCACATTCAGAGCCGTATGTATTTTGCAAATATTCTATGTCTACAATGCTCTGCACGGAGCTAATCTAGCTAATTGCTCCCACTTTCAATATGTATCTAGATTGAGACTTAGAGTCATCCAGATCGGTGTCAAAACTTGCATCGACGTAACCCTTTACGACGAACCTTTTGTCACTTCCATAATCGAGAAACATATCCTTATTCCACTAAGGATAATTTTGACCGCTGTCTAGTGATCTACTCCTAGATCACTATTGTACTCCTTGCCAAACTCGATTGTAGGGTATACAATAGATCTGGTACACAACATGGCATACTTTATAGAACCTATGGCCAAGGCATAGGGAATGACTTTCATTCTCTTTCTATCTTCTCGTCGTGGTCGGGTTTTGAGTCTTACTCAATTTCACACCTTGTAACACAGGCAAGAACTCTTTCTTTGACTGTTCCATTTTGAACTACTTCAAAATCTTGTCAAGGTATGTACTCATTGAAAAACTTATCAAGCGTCTTGATCTATCTCTATAGATCTTAATGCTCAATATGCAAGCAGCTTCATCGAGGTCTTTCTTTGAAAAACTCCTTTTAAACACTCCTTTATGCTTTGCGAATAATTCTACATTATTTCCGATCAACAATATGTCATTCACATATACTTATCGTAAATCTTGTAGTGCTCCCACTCACTTTCTTGTAAATACAGGCTTCACCGCAAGTCTGTATAAACTATATCTTTGATCAACTTATCAAAGCGTATATTCCAACTCGAGATGCTTGCACCAGTCCATAGATGGATCATTGGAGCTTGCACACTTTGTTAGCTCCTTTGGATCGATAAAACCTTACGGTTGCATCACATACAACTCTTCCTCCGAAACCCATTCAGAATGCAGTTTTTACATCCATTTGCCAAATTTCATAAATTTTGGCAATTGCTAACATGATTTGGACAGACTTAAGCATCGCTACAGCTTGAGAAAATCTCATTGTAGTCAACACCTTGAACTTGTCAAAAACCTTTTGCGACAAGTCGAGCTTTGAGATAGTAACACTACTATCAGCGTCCGTCTTCCTCTTGAAGATCCATTTATACAATATGGCTTGCCGATCATGGGCAACTCCACCAAAGTCCATACTTTGTTCTCATACATGGATCTCATCTCGATTTCATGGCCTCAAGCCATTTCATGAATCTGGGCTCATCATCGCTTCCTCATAGTTCGTAGGTTCATCATGGTCTAGTTACATGACTTCCGAACAGGATTACCATACCACTCAGTGCGGATCTCACTCTGGTTTACCTCGAGATTCGGTAGTAACTGATCTGAAGTTACATGATCATCATCATTAGCTTCCTCACTAATTGGTGTAGTAGTCACAGGAACAGATTTCGTGATGAACTACTTTCAATAAGGGAGAAGGTACAATTACCTTATCAAGTTCTACTTTCCTCCCACTCACTTCTTTCGAGAGAAACTCCTTCTCTAGAAAGGATCCATCTTAAGCAACGAATATCTTGCCTTCGGATCTGTGATAGAAGGTGTACCCAACAATTTCCTTTGGGTATTCTATGAAGGCGTACTTCTCGATTTGGGTTCGAGCTTATCGGGATGAAACTTTTTCACATAAGCATCGCAGCCCCAAACATTAAGAAACGACAACTTTGGTTTCTTGCTAAACCACAGTTCATATAGTGTCGTCTCAGCGGTTTAGATTGTGCCCTATTTAACGTGAATGCAGCTGTCTCTAATGCATGATCCCAAAAGCGATATTGGTAAATCGGTAAGAAACATCATAGATTGCACTATATCCAATAAAGTGCGATTACGATGTTTGGACACACCATAACATTGTGGTGTTCGGTGGCGTGAGCTGTGAAACTATTCCACATTGTTTTAATTGAAGACCAAACTCGTAACTCAAATATTCGTCTCCGTGATCAGATCACGAAACTTTATTTTCTTGTTACGATGATTTTCCACTTCACTCTGAAATTCTTTGAACCTTTCAACTATTTAGGACTTATGTTTCATAAAGTAGATATACCCATATCTGCTCAAATCATCTTGTGAAGGTCATAAAATAACGATACTTGCCACGAGCATCAACACTCATTGGATCGCATACATCGGTATGTATTATTTCCAATAAGTCGGTAGCTTGTTCCATTGTTCCGAGAACGGAGTTTTAGTCATCTTGCCCAAAAGGCACGGTTCGCAAGCATCAAGTGATTCATAATCAAGTGATTCCAAAATCCCATCAAGCATGGAGTTTCTTCATGCGCTTTACACCAATATGACCTAAACGGCAGTGCCACAAATAAGTTGCACTATCATTATTAACTTTGTATTTTTTGGTTTCAATATTATGAATATGTGTATCACTACGATCGAGATCCAATGAACCATTTTCATTGGGTGTGTAACCATATAAGGTTTTATTCATGTAAACAGAACAACAGTTTATTCTCTTACTTAAATGAATAACCGTATTGCAATAAACATGATCAAATCATATTCATGCTCAACGTAAACACCAAATAACATTTATTTAGGTTCAACACTAATCCCGAAAGTATAGGGAGTGTGCGATGATGATCATATCAATCTTGAAACTACTTTCAAGACACATCGTCACTTCACCCTTAACTAGTTTCTATTTATTCTGCAACTCCCGTTTCGAGTTACTACTCTTAGCAACTGAACCAGTACCAAATACCGAGGGGTTGCTATAAACACTAGTAAAGCACACATAAAATTCCTGTATATCAAATATACCCTTTTTCACTTTGCCATCCTCCTTATCCACCAAATATTTAGGGCAGTTCCGCTTCGGTGACCATTTCCTTTGCGATTGTAAGCACTTTCGGTTTCAGGCTTTGGTTCAGCTTTGGGTTTCTTCGTGGGAGTGACAACTTGCTTGTCAATCTACTTGAAGTTCCCTTTCTTTCCTTTGCCCTTTTCTTGAAACTAGTGATCTTGTCAACCATCAACACTTGATGCTCTTTCTTGATTTCTACCTTCATCGATTTCATCATCATGAAAAACTGGGAATCATTTTCATCATCCCTTGCATACTATAGTTCATCACGAAGTTCTATTAACTTGGTGATGGTGACTAGAGAATTTGTCAATCACTATCTTATCGGAAGATTAACTCCCACTTGATTCAAGTGATTGTAGTACCAGACAATCTGAGTACATGCTCACTAGTTGAGCGATTCTCCTCCATCTTTTAGCTATAGAACTTGTTGGAGACTTCATATCTCTCAACTCGGGTATTTGCTTGAAATATTAACTTCAATTCTGGAACATCTCATATGGTCCATGATGTTCAAAACATCTTTGAAGTCGATTCTAAGCCATAAAGCATGGTGCACAAAACTATCAAGTAGTCATCATATTGAGATAGCCAAACGTTCATAACGTGCGCATCTGCTCCTGCAATAGGTCTCACCTAGCGGTGCATTAAGGACATAATTCTTACGTGCAGCAATGAGGATAAACCTCCGATCACGGATCGAATCCGCATCATTGCTACTAAGATTTTTCAACATAATTTTCTCTAGGAACATATCAAAAACAAACATATGAAAGCAACAACGCGAGCTATTGATCTACAACATAATTTGCAAAATACTACAGGACTAAGTTCATGATAAATTTAAGTTCAATTAATCATATTACTTAAGAACTCCCACTTAGAGACACATCTCTAGTTATCTAAGTGATTACGTGATCCAAATCAACTAAACCATAACCGATCATCACGTGAGATGGAGTAGTTTTCAATGGTGAACATCTTATGTTGATCATATCTACTATATGATTCACGCTCGACCTTTCGGTCTCCGTGTTCGAGGCCATATCTGCATATGCTAGGCTCGTCAAGTATAACCCGAGTATTCTGCGTGTGCAAAACTGGCTTGCACCCGTTGTAGATGGACGAGAGCTTATCACACCCGATCATCACGTGGTGTGCAGGCACGACGAACTTTGGCAGCGGTGCATACTCGGGGAGAACACTTCTTGATAATTTAGTGAGAGATCATCTTATAATGCTACCGTCAATCAAAGCAAGATAAGATGCATAAAGGATAAACATCACATGCAAATCAATATAAGTGATATGATATGGTCATCATCATCTTGTGCTTCGTGATCTTCATCTCCGCAGCACCACCATGATCACCATCGTCACCGGCGCGACACCTTGATCTCCATTGTAGCATCGTTGTCGTCTCGCCAATCTTATGCTTCTACGACTATCTCTACCGCTTAGTGATAAAGTAAAGCATTACAGGGCGATTGCATTGCATACAATAAAGCGACAACCATATGGCTCCAGCCGATTGCCGATAACCGGTTACAAAACATGATCATCTCATACAATAAAATATAGCATCACGTCTTGACCATATCACATCACAACATGCCTGCAAAAACAAGTTAGGCGTCCTCTACTTTGTTGTTGCAAATTTTACGTGGCTGCTACGGGCTTAAGCAAGAACCAGTCTCACCTCGCATCAAAACCACAACGATACTTCGTCAAATAGACTCCGTTTAACCTTCTCAAGGACGGGCGTAGCCACAATCAGTTCAACTAAAGTGAGAGAGCAGACACCGCCAATCACCTTTAAGCAACGAGTGCTCGTGGCGGTGAAACCAGTCTCGCGTAAGCGTCACGCGTAATGTCGGTCGGGCCGCTTCATCTCACAATACCGCTGAACCAAAGTATGACATGCTGGTAGGTAGTATGACTTGTATCGCCCACAACTCACTTGTGTTCTACTCGTGCAAAACATCAAACCATAAAACCTAGGCTCGGATGCCTTTGTTGGGGAGCGTAGTAATTTCAAAAATTTCCTACGCACACGCAAGATCATGGTGATGCATAGCAGCGAGAGGGAGAGTGTTGTCACGTACCCTCGTAGACCCGGCGAAGCGATCTGGCGTAGAGGAAGTAGTCGACGTTCTCCTCGCGATCCGACCGATCCGGCGCCGTTACTTCGGCGCCCGAGTTCTTGACACGTACAGCTCGATGGCGTCCCTCGTACTCCGATCCAGCCGAGTGTCGAGGGAGAGTTCCGTCGAGACGACGGCGTGGTGACGATCTTGATGTTCTACGGAGAGAGCTTCGCTAAGCGCAAGCGATATGACCGAGGTGGAATATGGTGGAGGGGCCGACACGGCTAAGGAACGATCCGTAGATCAAACTTGTGTGTCCATGGGGTGCCCTTGCCCCGTATATAAAGGAGAGAGGAGGAGGAGGCGGCCTAGGAGGAGGCGCCATAGGGAGTCCTACTCCCGGGAGTAGGATTCCCCTTTCCTAGTCAACTAGGATCCTTCCATGTATTAGGAGTAGGAGACTAGGAAGGGAAGAGAGAAGGAAAGGAAGGAGGGGCGGCCTCCCTAATAATTCGGACTAGGGCAAGGGGGTCTTGTGGCCTGCCTAGGGCAGCCCTCTCTCTTTCCCGTATGGCCCATAAGGCCCAATACTTCTCCCCGGCGAATTCCCGTAACTCTCCGGTACTCCGATAAATACCCGAATGACTCGGAACCTTTCCGAACTCCGAATATAGTCGTCCAATATATCGATCTTTACGTCTTGACCATTTCGAGACTCCTCGTCATGTCCCCGATCTCATCCGGGACTCCGAACTCCTTCGGTACATCAAAACTCATAAACTCATAATATAAATGTCATCAAAACCTTAAGCGTGCGGACCCTACGGTTCGAGAACAATGTAGACATGACCGAGACACGTCTCCGGTCAATAACCAATAGCGGGACCTGGATGCCCATATTGGTTCCTACATATTCTCGAAGATCTTTATCGGTCAGACCGCATAACAACATCGTTGTTCCCTTTGTCATCGGTATGTTACTTGCCCGAGATTCGATCGTCGGTATCAATACCTAGTTCAATCTCGTTACGGCAAGTCTCTTTACTCGTTCCGTAATACATCATCTCGCAACTAACTCATTAGTTGTAATGCTTGCAAGGCTTAAGTGATGTGCATTACCGAGAGGGCCAGAGATACCTCTCCGACAATCGGAGTGACAAATCCTAATCTCAAATCGCCAACCCAACATCTGCCTTTGGAGACACCTGTAGTACTCCTTTATAATCACCCGATTCGTTGTGACGTTTGGTAGTACCAAAGTGTTCCTCCGCAAGCGGAGTTGCATAATCTCATAGTCATAGGAACATGTATAAGTCATGAAGAAAGCAATAGCAACATACTAAACGATCGGGTGCTAAGCTAACGGAATGGGTCATGTCAATCAGATCATTCAACTAATGATGTGATCCCGTTAATCAAATAACAACTCTTTGTTCATGGTTAGGAAACATAACCATCTTTGATTAACAAGCTAGTCAAGTAGAGGCATACTAGTGACACTTAGTTTGTCTATATATTCACACATGTATTATGTTTCCGGTTAATACAATTCTAGCATGAATAATAGACATTTATCATGAAATAAGGAAATAAATAATAACTTTATTATTGCCTCTAGGGCATATTTCCTTCATTCCCTTGTCCTATTCGGACTAGGAGGGGGAGGGGCGCGCGGCCCCCTCCGGGCTCCTTCCCTCTTCTCCCTCGAGGCCCATGTAGGCCCAATAACCCCCCGGGGGGTTCCGGTAACCTCCCGGTACTCCGGTAAAATGCCGTCCAAATATAGGCTTCCAATATATCGATCTTTATGTCTCGACCATTTTCAGACTCCTCGTCATGTCCGTGATCACATTCGGGACTCCGAACAAACTTCGGTACATCAAAACTTATAAACTCATAATAAAACTGTCATCGTAACGTTAAGCGTGCGGAACCTACAGGTTCAAGAACTTTGTAGACATGACCTAGAACTATTCTCGGTCAATAACCAATAGCGGGACCTGGATGCCCATATTGGTTCCGACATATTCTATGAAGATCTTTATCGATCAAACCGCATAACAACATACGTTGTTCCCTTTGTCATCGGTATGTTACTTGCCCGAGATTTGATCGTCGGTACCCAATACCTAGTTCAATCTCGTTACCGGCAAGTCTCTTTACTCGTTCTGTAATGCATCATCCCGTAACCAACTCATTGGTCACATTGCTTGCAAGGCTTATAATGATGTGCATTACCGAGAGGGCCCAGAGATACCTCTCCGACGATTGGAGTGACAAAACCTAATCTCGAAATACGCCAACTCAACATGTACCTTTGGAGACACCTGTAGTACTCCTTTATAATCACCCAGTTACGTTGTGACGTTTGGTAGTACCCAAAGTGTTCCTCCGGTAAACGGGATTTGCATAAATCTCATAGTTACAGGAACATGTATAAGTCATGAAGAAAGCAATAGCAGTATACTAAACGATCAAGTGCTAGGCTAACGGAATGGGTCATGTCAATCACATCATTCTTCTAATGATGTGATCCCACTAATCAAATGACAACACATGTCTATGGTTAGGAAACATAACCATCTTCGATTAATGAGCTAGTCAAGTAGAGGCATACTAGTGACTATAGGTTTGTCTATGTATTCACACATGTATCATGTTTCCGGTTAATACAATTCTAGCACGAATAATAAAAATTTATCATGATATGAGGAAATAAATAATAACTTTATTATTGCCTCTAGGGCGTATTTCCTTCAAGGGGTGTATGTGGCACACTTTGCTGGTCATTAGGCAGCACTTTTGGAGTCCCGTTATTTTGGCATGCATCACGACGCCGTTTGAGAATGGCATCTTTATTTTGTGCATAGTATTCTCTGTCCTGCTACCTCTTCAATTCCTTAGGGTCTGTATAAATACAAACAAAAAGTTAGCGCATAAGCAATAACAGTGTTCATCATTCAAGAAAAACTGTAGCATTTAGTAGGCTGTTAATTACCCCTGGAGTGGGAGTTGGTTATATCCTGAAAGGGGGTGCGTGCCCCCGCGCGATTGGGAGATGACATACCGCCGCGTATTAGTACAATCTGCCAAGAGGGTTGAATTAAAGCATATTAGTGGCAAATAGCATTCATGTACACACAATATTATTATGAATAAACATGCTTGTTATGTTTATGCAGGATACAGGCTCAAGATTTTTGGTTTTTTTTAATGTGAAGCAGGATGGTGCGGTTAGTAGATTGACTGTATCATAAATTCTGCTGACCTTAGGCCTTCAGGGACTTGCCGATAGCGAGGAGGTGACGACGGAGGAATGGCTGCCCACGATGCGGTGCAGGGCGTCGTTCCAGAAGCAGACGATGTTGCCCCAGGGCGAGGGGGTCTGTCGGGCGGCGAGGTCGGGGCGATAGTGCAATGATGCAGCGATGGGATAATTGTTTTGTTTCCTTCTTGATGATGATGATGTGTGATTTCAGGTGTTCCCTCCCAGCATGGTATGGTGCAGCGATGGGAAGTAATTTGTTTCCCTGTGTGTGATTGATGATTGAGAGTGATTTCAGGTGTTCCCTCCCAGCATGGTATGGTGCAACGATGGGAAGTTATTTGTTTCCCTGCGTGTGATTGATGATTGGGAGGGACGTGGAGGTGATTTCCTCTGCGGTGGAACGGTCCGTCCGTGTGTAAATTATTAAGTGCACCCCAATCAACACATGAGGTTAAGGTTGACCATTAGATTGATTTTAGTGGGCCTAATCGTAGGGTGGTAATAGGTCTTTGTACGTTTAATGGGGTGCGTGAAGAGAAGTTGATGTTTGCTCTTTTATTAGTAGTAGAGATGATTCATGTGAGATTTTTGTCATGCACTTCTGAATAGGCATACTTTTCATTGTATGACGATACTTTATTATTTTAAAGATACGTGCGTTGCACGTGCATGCTTACTAGTGTCTATAACAAGAGCCTCTTTTTCAGATATCAGTCCATATGAAAGAATTTAAGACTGTAAATTGAGGCCTTCAGCTTATGAATAATTTTCAGAAGGACCTGACCCTGAAATACCTTGAACCTGAAAGTGACACCTTTCAGGTTGACACTAAAATAGGGCAATACTGAAGATCAAATTCAGAATTTTGAGCTCTGTTCATCAAAAAACAAAAAAGAGCTCTCAGGATTCGGATTCAAAGTCAGAATGTTTTGAACTTTGTAACTTGAGATTATAAACTTTAAACACAAATATACTGCGACAACTTTCGCGGCTCAAAACGTGATTATAAACTTACTATTTTGTAACTTGAGATTATAAACTTGCTAGAAGTTCGACTTATGATGATGCTGTGCTGAAAAGGAAAAAAAGACTCATCTTGAAAAAGAAAAAGAAAAAGACATGTGATGATGTTGGTCACTGCCGGTGACTGACAAATCCGCCCGAGGGTGTGTTTGTTCCATTTCCAAATATTACTGAATTTTGAATAAAGGAATATTCTTCTCAAAAAGGAGAAAATCCATTTGAGTTCCTTCCCCTCAACAAAAGAAATCCATTCAAGTCCCCAACGTTTTCCTTTTTGCAAGAGAAAATCCATTCATGAATAGTAACTCAGATGGTTGGGGTTCTAAGGGTGGAACCAGCACATAGGGTGCTTTCCGGACAGGTTCATTCAATGAGATGAGGCATTCCGTCAACTACTAGGCACATGTGGTGACTTCTTCAATCAAGATGTGTCGGCTCAGTATGAATGTTGGTGCGTACGTTTATAAGGATGAGTGAATGTGAGCATTTTTTATTGTATTTTTAAAAGATAATCCATTCAAGTCTCCGACTGTCATTTCTACAAATTTAGAATATTTTACATTTTTTTACTGGAGAGACCTAAAAGAGAAGAAAATAAAGACTCTGTGCTGGCTGCCGGCGACCTCTGTGATCCTCTACTCGCTATGCAGCAGGTGAGGAAATCGGAACATCTTTCATTTTCTCTCTATCCTCTGCTGTGGTCGGGCATTGAGTTTGACTCAACTTCACACCTTGTAGCACAGGCAAGAATCCTTTCTTTGCCTGATCCATTTTGAACTTTTTCAAAATTTTGTCAAGGTATGTGCTTTGTGAAAGTCCTATTAAGCGTCTTGATCTATCTCTATAGATCTTGATGCCCAATATGTAAGCAGCTTCACCGAGGTCTTTCATTGAAAAACTTTTATTCAAGTATCCCTTTATGCTATCCAGAAATTCTATATCATTTCCAATTAATAATATGTCATCTACATATAATATCGAAATGCTCTGAGCTCCCACTCACTTTCTTGTAAATCTGAGCTTCTCCAAAAGTGCAGATAAAACCATATGCTTTGATCACACTATCAAAGCGTTTATTCCAACTCCGAGATGCTTGCACCAGTCCATAAATGGAGCGCTGGAGCTTGCACACTTTGTTAGCACTTTTGGATCAACAAAACCTTCTGGCTGCATCATATACAACTCTTGTTCCAGAAATCCATTCAAGAATGCAGTTTTGACATCCATTTGCCAAATTTCATAATCATGAAATGCAGCAATAGCTAACATGATTTGGACAGACTTAAGCATCGCTAAGGCTGAGAAAGTCTCATCGTAGTCAACTCCTTGAACTTGTCAAAAACCTTTCGCAACAAGTCGAGCTTTATAGACAGTTACATTACCATCAGCGTCAGTCTTCTTCTTAAAGATCCATTTATTCTCAATGGCTTGCCGATCATCGGGCAAGTCAACCAAAGTCCATACTTTGTTTTCATACATGGATCCCATCTCAGATTTCATGGCCTCTAGCCATTTTGCGAAATCTGGACTCATCATTGCTTCCTCATAGTTAGTAGGTTCATCATGGTCAAGTAACATGACTTCCAGAATTGGATTACCGTACCACTCAGTGCGGATCTTACTCGTAGACCCACGAGGTTCGAGAGAAACTTGATCTGAAGTTTCATGATCAATATCATTAGCTTCCTCAGCGATTGGTGTAGTTGTCACAGAACGGTTCTTGTGATGAACTACTTTCCAATAAGGGAGTAGATCTGATTATCCCATCAAGTTCTACTTTCCTCCCACTCACTTCTTTCGAGAGAAACTCCTTCTCTAGAAAGGATCCGATTTAGCAACAAAAATCTTGCCCTCGGATCTGTGATAGAAGGTGTACCCAATAGTCTCTTTTGGGTATCCTATGAAGACACATTTCTCCGATTTGGGTTCGAGCTTATCCGGTTGAAGTTTCTTCACATAAGCATCGCAGCCCCAAACTTTAAGAAACGACAACTTTGGTTTCTTGCCAAACCATAGTTCATAAGGCGTTGTCTTAACGGATTTTGATGGTGCCCTATTTAACCTGAATGCAGTCGTCTCTAAAGCATAACCCCAAAACGATAGCGTTAAATCAGTAAGAGACATCATAGATCGCACCATATCTAGTAAAGTACGATTACGACGTTCGGACACACCATTACGTTGTGGTGTTCCGGGTGGCGTGAGTTGCGAAACTATTCCGCATTGTTTCAAGTGCAGACCAAACTCGTAACTCAAATATTCTCCTCCACGATCAGATCGTAGAAATTTTATTTTCTTGTTACGATGATTTTCCACTTCACTCTGAAATTCTTTGAACTTTTCAAATGTTTCAGTCTTATGTTTCATTAAGTAGATATACCCATATCTGCTCAAATCATCTGTGAAGGTGAGAAAATAACGATACCCACCGTGAGCCTCAACATTCATTGGACCACAAACATCAGTATGTATGATTTCCAACAAATCAGTTGCTCGCTCCATAGTTCCGGAGAACGGCGTTTTAGTCATCTTGCCCATGAGGCACGGTTCGCAAGTACCAAGTGATTCATAATCAAGTGATTCCAAAAGCCCATCAGTATGGAGTTTCTTCATGCGCTTTACACCGATATGACCTAAACGGCAGTGCCACAAATAAGTTGCACTATCGTTATCAACTCTGCATCTTTTGGTTTCAACACTATGAACATGTGTATCACTACTATCGAGATTCAATAAGAATAGACCACTCTTCAAGGGTGCATGACCATAAAAGATATTACTCATATAAATAGAACAACCATTATTCTCTAATTTAAATGAATAACCGTCTCGCATCAAACAAGATCCAGATATAATGTTCATGCTCAACGCTGGCACCAAATAACAATTATTTAGGTCTAAAACTAATCTTGATGGTAGATGTAGAGGTAGCGTGCCGACCGCGATCACGTCGACTTTGGAACCATTTCCCACGCGCATCGTCACCTCGTCCTTAGCCAATCTTCGCTTAATCCGTAGTCCCTGTTTCGACTTGCAAATATTAGCAAGCAGAACCAAGTATCAAATACCAGTGCTCTGCGAGCATTAGTAAGGTACACATCAATAACATGTATATCACATATACCTTTGTTCACTTTGCCATCCTTCTTATCCGCCAAATACTTGGGGCAGTTTCGCTTCGGTGTCGATCCGCTTGCGGTAGAAGCACTCGATTTCAGGCTTAGGTCCGGACTTGGGTTACTTCTCTTGAGCAGCAACTTGCTTGTCGTTCTTTTGAAGTTCCCTTCTTCTTCCCTTTGCCCCTTTTCTTGAAACTGGTGGTCTTGTTAACCATCAACACTTGATGCTCCTTTTTGATTTCTACCTCCGCAGCTTTTAGCATTGCGAAGAGCTCGGGAATAGTCTTGTTCATCCCGTGCATATTATAGTTCATCACGAAGCTCGTGTAGCTTGGTGGCGATGATTGGAGAATTCATCAATGACACTATCATCGGGAAGATTAACTCCCAGTTGAATCAAGTGATTATTATACCCAGACATTTTGAGTATGTGTTCACCGTGAACTATTCTCCTCCATCTTGCAGCTATAGAACTTATTGGAGACTTCACATCTCTCAATCCGGGAATTTGCTTGAAATATTAACTTCAACTCTGGAACATCTCATATGCTCCATGATGTTCAAAACGTCGTTGAAGACCGGTTCTAAGCCGTAAAGCATGGCACCTCGAACTATCGAGTAGTCATTAGCTTTGCTCTGTCGGACGTTCTTAACGTCGTCGGTTACATCAACAATAAAGTTCGCACCCAGCGGTGCTTCCGGGACGTAACTTTTACGTGCAGCAATGAGGATAATCCTCGAGTTACGGACCCGATCCGTGTAATTGCTACCATCATTTTCAACTTTTCTTTCTCAAGGAACGCATTAAAACTCAGCGGAACAACAAAGACGAGCCATCTATCTACAAACAAACATAGACAAGCAAAATACTATCAGGTACTAAGTTCATGATAAATTTAAGTTCAATTAATCATATTACTTAAGAACTCCCACTTAGACAGACATCTCTCTAGTCATCTAAGTGATCACGTGATCCAAATCAACTAAACCATGTCCGATCATCACGTGAGATGGAGTAGTTTCAATGGTGAACATCACTATGTTGATCATATCTACTATATGATTCACGCTCGACCTTTCGGTCTCCGTGTTCCGAGGCCATATCTGTATATGCTAGGCTCGTCAAGTATGACTGAGTATTCGCGTGTGCAACTGTTTTGCACCGTTGTATTTGAGCGTAGAGCCTATCACACCCGATCATCACGTGGTGTCTCAAAGACGAAGAACTTTCGCAACGGTGCATACTCAGGGAGAACACTTCTTGATTATTTAGTGAGAGATCATCTTAAAATGCTACCGTCAATCAAAGCAAGATAAGATGCATAAAGGATAAACATCACATGCAATCAATATAAGTGATATGATATGGCCATCATCATCTTGTGCTTGTGATCTCCATCTTCGAAGCACCGTCGTGATCACCATCGTCACCGACGCGACACCTTGATCTCCATCGTAGAATCGTTGTCGTTACGCCATCTACTGCTTCTACGACTATCGCCACCGCTTAGTGATAAAGTAAAGCAATTACAGGGCGTTTGCATTTCATACAATAAAGCGACAACCATATGGCTCCTGCCATTGCCGATATCTTGGTTACAAAACATGATCATCTCATACAATAAAATATAGCATCACGTCTTGACCATATCACATCACAACATGCCCTGCAAAAACAAGTTAGACGTCCTCTACTTTGTTGTTGCAAATTTTACGTGGCTGCTACGGGCTTTAGCAAGAACTGTTCTTACCTACACATCAAAAACCACAACGATAGTTCGTCAAGTTGGTGTTGTTTTAACCTTCGCAAGGACCGGGCGTAGCCACACTCGATTCAGCTAAAGTGAGAGAGACAGACACCTGCCAGCCACCTTTAAGCACGAGTGCTCGTAACGGTGAAACCAGTCTCGCGTAAGCGTACGCGTAATGTCGGTCCGGGCCTCTTCATCTCACAATACCGCCAACCAAAGTATGACATGCTGGTAAGCGGTATGACTTGTATCGCCCACAACTCACTTGTGTTCTACTCGTGCATATAACATCAGCGCATAAAACCTAGGCTCGATACCCTTTGTTGGGGAGCGTAGTAATTTCAAAAAATTCCTATGCACACGCAAGATCATGGTGATGGCATAGCAACGAGAGGGGAGAGTGTTCGTCCACGTACCCTTGTAGACCGTAAGCGGAAGCGTTAGCACAACGTGGTTGATGTAGTCGTACGTCTTCACGATCCGACCGATCCAAGCACCGAACGTACGGGGCCTCCGAGTTCAACACACGTTCAGCTCGATGACGATCTCCGTGCTCCGATCCAGCAAAGCTCCGGAGATGAGTTCCATCAGCACGACGGCGTGGTGACGATGATGATGTTCTACCGGCGCAGGGCTTCGCCTAAACTCCGTGACGATATAACCGAGGTGGAATATGGTGGAGGGGGGCACCGCACACGGCTAAGGAACGATCTGTAGATCAACTTGTGTGTCTATGGGGTGACCCCCGCCCCCGTATATAAAGGATCCAGGGGGAGGAGGCGGCTGGCCAAGGAGGGCGCGCCAAGGGGGGAGTCCTACTCCCACCGGGAGTAGGACTCCCTTCTTTCCAAGTAGGAGTAGGAGAAGGGGAAAGAGGAGGAAGAGGGAAGGAAAGGCGGCGCGCCCCTTCCATTGTCCTATTCGGACTAGGAGGGGAGGGCGCGCCACCTCTGGCTCCTTCCTCTTCTCTCGAGGCCCATGTAGGCCCAATAACCCCGGGGTTCCGTAACCTCCAGTACTCGGTAAAATGCCGATTTCACCGGAGCGATTCGATGTCCAAATATAGGCTTCCAATATATCGATCTTTATGTCTCGACCATTTGAGACTCCTCGTCATGTCCGTGATCACATCCGGACTCGAACAAACCGTTACATCAAAACTTATAAACTCATAATAAAACTGTCATCGTAACGTTAAGCGTGCGGACCCTACGGGTTCGAGAACTATGTAGACATGACCTAGAACTATTATCGGTCAATAACCAATAGCGGGACCTGGATGCCCATATTGGTTCCTACATATTCTATGAAGATCTTTATCGGCCAAACCGCATAACAACATATGTTGTTCCCTTTGTCATCGGTATGTTACTTGCCCGAGATTTGATCGTCGGTACCCAATACCTAGTTCAATCTCGTTACCGGCAAGTCTCTTTACTCGTTCTGTAATGCATCATCCCGTAACCAACTCATTGGTCACATTGCTTGCAAGGCTTATAATGATGTGCATTACCGAGAGGGCCCAGAGATACCTCTCCGTCGATCGGAGTGACAAAACCTAATCTCGAAATACGCCAACTCAACATGTACCTTTGGAGACACCTGTAGTACTTCTTTATAATCACCCAGTTACGTTGTGACGTTTGGTAGTACCCAAAGTGTTCCTCCGGTAAATGGGAGTTGCATAAATCTCATAGTTACAGGAACATGTATAAGTCAAGAAGAAAGCAATAGCAGTATACTAAACCATCAAGTGCTAGGCTAACGGAATGGGTCATGTCAATCACATCATTCTTCTAATGATGTGATCCCACTAATCAAATGACAACACATGTCTATGGTTAGGAAACATAACCATCTTTGATTAATGATAATCAAGTAGAGGCATACTAGTGACTATAGGTTTGTCTATGTATTCACACATGTATCATGTTTCCGGTTAATACAATTCTAGCATGAATAATAAACATTTATCATGATATGAGGAAATAAATAATAACTTTATTATTGCCTCTAGGGCATATTTCCTTCAAGGGGTGTATGTCGCACACTTTGCTGGTCATTAGGCAGCGCTTTTGGAGTCCCGTTATTTTGGTGTGCATCACGACGCCGTTTGAGAATGGCATCTTTATTTCGTGCATAGTATTCTCTGTCCCGCTACCTCTTCAATTCCTTAGGGTCTGTATAAATACAAACAAAAAGTTAGCGCATAAGAAATAACAGTGTTCATCATTCAAGAAAAACTGTAGCATTTAGTAGGCTGTTAATTACCCATGGAGTGGGAGTTGGTTATATCCTGAAAGGGGGTGCGTGCCCCCGAGCGATTGGGAGATGACATACCGCCGCGTATTAGTACAATCTGCCAAGAGGGTTGAATTAAAGCATATTAGTGGCAAATAGCATTCATGTACACACATTATTATTATGAATAAACATGCTTGTTATGTTTATGCAGGATACAGGCTCAAGATTTTTGGTTTTTTTTAATGTGAAGCAGGATGGTGCGGTTAGTAGATTGACTGTATCATAAATTCTGCTGACCTTAGGCCTTCATGGACTTGCCGATAGCGAGGAGGCGACGACGGAGGAATGGCTGCCCACGGTGCGGTGCAGGGCGGCGAGGGCGTCGTTCCGGAAGCAGACGATGTTGCCCCAGGGCGAGGGGATCTGTCGGGCGGCGAGGTCGGGGCGACAGTGCAATGATGCAGCGATGGGATAATTGTTTTGTTTCCTTCTTGATGATGATGATGCGTGATTTCAGGTGTTCCCTCCCAGCATGGTATGGTGCAGCGATGGGAAGTAATTTGTTTCCCTGCGTGTGATTGATGATTGAGAGTGATTTCAGGTGTTCCCTCCCAGCATGGTATGGTGCAACGATGGGAAGTTATTTGTTTCCTGCGTGTGATTGATGATTGGGAGGGGCGTGGAGGTGATTTCCTCTCATGTGGAGCGGTCCGTCCGTGTGTAAATTATTAAGTGCACCCCAATCAACACATGAGGTTAAGGTTGACCATTAGATTGATTTTAGTGGGCCTAATCGTAGGGTGGTAATAGGTCTGTGTACGTTTAATGGGGTGCGTGAAGAGAAGTTGATGTTTTGCTCTTTTATTAGTAGTAGAGATGATTCATGTGAGATTTTTGTCATGCACTTCGAATAGGCATACTTTTCATTGTATGGCGATACTTTATTATTTTAAA